>CM070836.1:32537735-32635235 GCA_036326025.1 Chrosomus eos | reverse complement strand
GGAGTCCTTTATGAGCGACCCATTGTGTCTGCACAGAAAGCCGGAGCTGAAGTCCTTATTCTGAGCTTTATTAATAGGAATGTATTATAGGATCAGCGCCAGCACTGTAATATCTCCTACACGTGGCGGTATGTTGCACATACTGTACTTCTCTGTACTCCTGAGGATCTTTAGTTCATCCAAAAAAATTATTTCTGTCAGCGTTTATTCACCTTCATGTCATTCTAAACTTTCTTTCTTTCTGTGGAGCACAAAAAAGATATTTAACATTTTTTAAAAAGGGTCTGTACAATGAAAGTCAGTGGGGTCCAATGTTGTATAGACAAAATAAACAAATTCATACAGGTTTTGGTATAAGACAAGGGTGAGTGAATGATGACAGAATGTTTATTTTGGGTGGACTATTCCTTTAAGATCCATTTTTGGCTTTAAAAAGTTGACATAAAAACTTTTGAATCATCATTTTGCAAGCTGTTACAAAGCACTGTCTGTTCATGTTAGTGGTACATCAACTGTGGGATGAAGCTGTGTTAATTCATTTCCTTCCCCAATGCTTGTGGCCAAATCTGCAGCAAAGACAAAGGAGCTTTCAGTTTTCCAGGAGCACTGGATTAAAACAGGGGAGTGGATTGGAGAGTTTTTTTTTTTAACCCTGCCCTTTCTTTTATTTCATAGCGTGTCATTTTTTATGTGGCCAGTCCGAATACTGATTATTTATCTTAAATGTAGGCTATTAATGGTTATGTTGTAGGCATGCACATCATGTGATCTTGCATCATAATATTGCTGCTAGGTATTTACACAGGTGTGGCTATATGTCATAATTACCCATGATTTAATCAATAACTTAAGTCCAAAGGTTTTGTTTCTTTAGGTTTGAGGAAGGTCAATGTTGAAATGACAGTGAGTTTTGAGATTAGTTTCACAAAGCCTGTTGTATTACTCTCCAAAATAAGTAAAAATAAACATTAATAAATACAAATATTAAATCATTTTATAAAAATATTTTTGCTAATACTGCTACTGCTAATAAATACACAGACACGCTGCTGTAAACATGCAATATATGCTGCTGCTGCTGCATTAAAGGGGTCATGAACTGGCTTTTTAAATCTTATTATATTGTTGTCTGAGGTAAACTTATGAGGTTCGCTTGGTTTTTGCATTCAAAAACATCAAAATGAATAAGTAATAGGCTATTTTCTACCCTAGTTTTGAGCCTAGCTGAAAAACGCTCGGTTTTTATGGGCGTCTCGCATTGAAGACTTGGAAGTAAACGCCCACTGCTGTGAGTGGATAACCGTTTTGCATTATAATGCAACATGACATCATGACTTTTACGTAAACATACACGCCACTTTCAAGTCAAGTGGCGTGTTATTTATACGCATTTTGAGCTATCCGCGTGTATGCGTGTATATCTACGCCGTTATGTCCGAGTGATTCCGCGTGTATGTACACGCCGTTAAAAATCCGAGCGAAATAAAGCCAAATTTTGATATACATCTGGGGGAGTGATATTTTTCTTACTAGGATGGTAGGGAAAGACTCATAAATGGTTTTAACCAGTGACGGGTAGGTTTAGGGACGGGGTTGGGGTAGGTCATATATTTATACAGTCGTAACGTTAATTCAACGGCGTTCATAAACACGCTGAAAAGCGATTTTGCGTGTTGATAGCACGCCAAAAATGGAAATACGAATTGGTGTGTTATACATACGCAGTTTCATGAGATCAGTCTGTATAATGAGTTTCAACTCACCCGTCGATGCACTTGGGGGAAATTGTTTTGAAAACGTCCAATGTTGTAAAATGGCAACCGGAATGATTCGCCCATACATGTTCGACCCAGAGTCCAGGTGTTGCATAATTCCTGTCAGATCCAATATAGACGGCACTGCACCGTTCTTTACTCTTAATCGGTCTGCAAATCCAGTCTTGTTTACAAAACAATCAGACGGACAATGTTTTACCTCATCAGCTGGAGTGGAACGTCATTAAAAATAAAGTTTAAGCACTCCTATTGGAATCCAGAGGAAGCTTATGCAGCGACTGTCTTCTTCCACAACCAGGCACTGCACAATATTTTGTATTGCTCGGTAGCTCGATCGGGTTTGTCATCACGAGGTAGGCCTGTTATTTAGCTATGCGTGTAATGCATGAATCGGTGGGCGGGGCTAAACCGGCCGTGTTGAAGTAGGCGTTGATCTTCTTCTGCGGGGGGTGGTGTTTTATCCTCTTTGACGTCATAGTTCCCCACTTTGAAAAACGAGTCGTTTGCTGAGCCTGGTGTCAATAAAAGCTTTTATTGGACTAACAAGGACGTTTTCAGTTCTGAAACTTACAGGATATTCTTATAATACGATGACCTCTTAGATGTCAAAAGCTCAAGGAAAATTTGATTTCTCAGTTCATCACCCCTTTAATAGAGATACATAAATCCTGTAGCAGATCAAGGCAGGTGGAGCTGGGGGAGGTCGAGGGTTTCAGAGGAACATTTAAATGTTGAGCAAGCAATCTGATTGGCTGCAGGATCAGCAGAGGCCAATCAGCTTGTGCAATGATCAGCCTCCACCCTCTTTCATGATCGAACTAGACATTAAAATAATTATACTACAGGCTTCATTATCTTTCAGTAAAATATAATGTATTATTTCTCACTGGCTTTGTAAATTTAGCCTTTGAGCTTCATCTTTATTTCTAACACATTTCCCTGATTTACGCAGATGACATGTCTGTTTTTATGTAATTCTTCCTGACAATGCTTTGAAGCCTCATCCTTTTTTGAATCGTGGTGCTGTTAATGTCATATTTTTTTGCTGACCTTAATCATTTATTCTCTCAGTGATCCCCTGTCTCTCTCTCTCAGGATGCTGTTGAGTTTGTTGGCAGTGGCGTTGGTTTCAGCAGCTGTCCTGTACGTCCTCTGTCGCTGGCTCATCCCTGCAGCTGTGCAATACAGCGGCTGGCTGGCGATCATCTGGCACAATGTCATCCTTGAGCGGGTCCTTAACATCACGACCGGATCATCACAACCTCAGGTGACCCTCGCTGTCATTCATACATACGCCACTCACGTGTGCTGAGATCATCATGCTGGCTCCAATGCAAGTTTTTTAAGATGTTCAAAGAGCCTGATAAAAAAGTAACAAAAGGTACCATGGCATTACTATATTATGGATACTATGTTTTTAGGTATGTATTATGGAAGCACTGTCTTGTTCATGGTAATATTATGTTTTTGGTGAATTTAACAAACTCTTTAAAACATTATATACATGTATTATTAAAAAATATATTATTTATTTATGTTGGACCCTATTTTGGGGTCTTTTTTTGCATTCAGAATTATTTTTTAGGTATTTATTTATTTTTATTTATTATTTTTAATTGATTTATTATTAAAACTTTACAATAAGGTTTAATTTGTTAACATTAGTTAATGCATTAACTAACATAAACTATCAATGAACAACATATTAATACAGCATTTATTAACCTTGGTTAATGTTAAACATTTTCATGTTAATGTTCATGTTAGATCACATTAATAATAACATATGCAACTTTCGATCTTAAAAATGTAGTAGTAAATGTTGAGATTAACATAAATAAAAATGCTATACAAGTATTGTTCATTGTTAGTTAACAAAGTGTTACCATCTTTCCATTAAGAAAATAAAACAATTTTTAGGCATCGTAGCATTATTTTCATCGCAATTAAGAACATCTTTATTACAGTCATGTATATTAAAAAAAATTTCACTTTATTCATAATACAAAGAGAAATTCTCTTTACTGTAATAATGATAAATTATTTAAATTGTAAAATATTTATACATTATGTTTACATAATGCACTTAATTTAAATAAATACAAATTCTAATGATTTTCATTATTGTATTTAATAAGAATCTAATGCATCATATAAATGCTATGGATTTCTTTGAAGTACCTCGGAGTACTATATAAATACCATGGTACGTGAATAAGATAATCATATTAAAATACCACGGTACCATATAGTGACAGTCATTTTTTTAAAGGAATGATGATTAAACAGTATTATAAAACCCTAGATTCAAATAAGCTTTTGAAAGCAAGATTACTGGCCTCATGTTATTCCTTTATCTTGCAAGTATTGTTCTCTGGTGTTGATCATTTCTGATGTATTATATGAACACAGCGCATACTGAAAGCTGTTCAAAAGAACGCCACAAAAGGCGACTCTCAGAGCGTGATCTCAGCCATCGACTACTACTGCCGGCACAAAGAATGGGCCATGAACGTGGGCGATGATAAAGGTAGCAACCTGTTTTCCATTCCCTGCCTTCTTCTCTGCGCCCTTTCTAATTTTCTTACCAATTGCTTGATATATTTTTCCTTGTATTATCTCTCTCTCTCCTCTGCTCGAGTAAATGGCCTTGAGGCTGCTCACAGCCGGCTGTTCTGAATGAGAAGTGATGGCAGTCTCCTGTCTACTGGGTCAATATGCTCTCTGCATGACTGCACGCACGCACACTAGTTGCATGTACGCCTGTGAACAATGTGCAGCCATTGCATCCAACACAATGCACTAATGCATTATGGGACCAAGGGTGGATTCATTTCACATGTGATCCCGAATGGGCTGTGAATCTATTTTATGTGATATACAAAGTTAGTATATTTTGATAATTGGTGATAGTTGTCAGACTGTAGAGAGATTTCATAAATCCTTGAAAGATCACCAAAAAAAAAAAGAAGAAGAAGGGATGAAATTGGAGGCAATGATCGAGATATTGTCGTTTTTGTTAATATTTGAAATGTTTAAATAATTCCATTTTTTACTTTAAAGTTTTTGCAATTTTGTTGTTTTGTCATTTTTATTAGTTTAAAAAAAGGATTTTTTATACAAATGATATTTTAGTTTTAGTTATTTTAGTACATCAAGCTATACCAAATGAAAATGAGAAGTGTTGTCTTGACATGTACTCCATTTTTTTTTTTTTTTATGGTTTTAGTTTTAGTTAACTGTAATAACCCTGCATCCATGGTTTATAATTAAATCAAGAAACATATATACCAATGGGGTATAATTAAAAAATTAACTTAACTCAAAGGGAAAACAAGATTTTTTTCCCTCATCTGATTGACATTCACTAATAGGCCTACTATTTCATGTTTTAAGGGAAACTTCACTTAATTTTGAAACACATTTCGGACATTTATTGTAAGTCATTTTTCGTCTCAAGTAGTCTAAATGTAGGCTATTGTAATTTAAGTATGTTTATACGTTTAAACTGGAAAACAAGCAGATACAATGTAAGAAAAATAATTTTGCACTTAATGATACCCTACTGTAAGCTTAGTTCCGAGTTTTTTGTTTATTTTTCTACTAGTTTACTTTAGCAATCTGATAATATTGAGCTCATGTGCGACAGCAGGCACTGATGAATAAATGCTGCTAATGGGGCAGAATGGCCCTTGATATTTCGACTGCGCCATTAGCATGTCATTGATTTGTTTTCTTAATTCAGTTGAGTTCTGTGTCTCTCTGAAGGGCTCATACTGGATTCAGTGTTGACGGAGGTGAACCCCAGCATGGCTCTGGAGCTTGGCACTTACTGTGGTTACTCCAGCGTTCGTATCGCTCGACTGCTGTCCCCCAACTCCAAACTCATTACCGTCGAATTCAACCCAGCCTTTGCCGCCATTGCTCGTCAGATCATCGCCTACGCCGGCCTTCAGGACAAAGTAAGAAAAAAGAGCTATGCATCTAGAATATTGTGCTGCTTGTTGCAAACAGTATATGGCTACTGCTTACTAGTTTCTAAACAGTATGTGAATAAACTACAAGATACAATAAAGTGTGAAATTATAATATGCTACATTTTTGCCATTTGACCTCTTTCCATTGCATGTTTAATTCAGAAAATGGCATCAAATTATCGGTAACAACATACAATAAGGTTACATTTGTTTACATTAGTTAAAATTAAAGGGTTTGTTCACCCAAAAGTGAAATTTATCCAATAATTTACTCACCCTAGAGCCATCCTGGTGTATATTACTTTCTTCTTTCAGGCAAACACTATTGGAGTTTTATTAAAAAATATCCTGGCTCTTCCAAGCTTTATTATGGGAGTGAATTGTAATTTTGAGTCCCCCAAAAAAAGCGCATCCATCCATCACAAAAGTAATCCACACAGCTCCAGGGGGTTAATAAAGGCTTTCTGTAGCAAAGCGTTCTTGTAAGAAAAATATCCAATTATTACTCTCAGGGTTTGAAATTAACTTTTTCATTTGCCGGAGTCGCCGGGCAATTTGGCTTCTAAATCTTTAAGTTACCGGGCCATTCAGAACTTCTACTAGCCAAAAAACAAAGAAAAGAAGAAAAAAAAAAGAAAAAAAAGAATATATATTTTCCACCCCTGATTGATTAAGAAACAGAAAGTAGGCCTACATAAAAAAGGGGAATAAATGGGATGGGTTTTCTGCCAGCTGGCAGTGATTGTTTAAAAAGGTGCAAGTTGTTGTCGTGTGTGTGTTACTGACTCAGAGAGTAAGGAATGCTTTTGTTTAAAGTAACACTAAGTAGTTTTTCAACCTTCATAATATATTTCCAAGACCCTTGTGATGGTACATCGACTTAAAATAAGTTAAATGACTCGTCTGCCATAGACTGACGGGGTCTGTATCGCTTTTACTGCCACTATGTAACTTCAAGTTTTGGGTAGGAACCCGACCACAAAAAGAACTACTAAATTACGAGGACAATTTCGTTTCCAACCAGTAGGGCGACCGAAGAGGAAAAGCAACTTGGTGTTACTTTAATTTCATTTGGATTTATTGTTTAATATGTTGAAACAAATACTGTATTGTCTGTCTTCTAGTAACTCTCAGATTGAAAAGCATAAATAAAAAAAAAAGAGTTAAACTAAACAAAATCCTGTCATTCAGCCATCTTATCCCTTGTGTATTTTAGGTGGACAGATCAATACAGTACAAAGAACATAAAAAAAATGTGGGATGTTGGAAAATAACAATCTTTTCTGTTAACCAAATGCTTTTTAATCTTCGCTATTGCTTCTTGCACTTTTTTATTATTCCAATGCCAGTTTTGTTTGAATTGAAGGCAGGACACAGAACATTTTGTAATGCCAAACTAAGTGATTATTTGTTGATACCAGCAATGACATCTCATAGCACTGAAAATGCCTTCGTTGTTTTTTTTTTTTAAAGGTTACTATAGTGGAGGGAGCCTCTGGTGATTTGATTCCCCAAATGAAGGAGCGATTTGGATTAAAATCTTTTGATTTTGTGTTTTTGGACCACTGGAAAGATCGTTACGTTGCAGATACTAAACTTCTTGAGGTAAGAAGCCCCAAAATGACACTGTTTACACACAAATAAAGGTTCTTTATTGTCATCTATGGTTCCAACTAACTTTTAACATCCATAGAAGTTTTCCACTGCACAAAAGGTTATTTACAGTACCTTTTTCCAGTGAAAACACCACTTTTGTAACGTTTATTTTTAAAGGGGTCCTGGGATGCCCATTTTCCACAAGTTGGTATGATTCTTTAGGGTGTTCATGTAAAGTTTGTAATATACTTTGGTTAGAATTCCTCAATGGTTGTGTAAAACAACATCCTTTTTACCTCCTCAAAAACAGCTTTGTTCACAGTGACCTGTTTCGGTGCATGTCTCTTAAAATAACAATGTGCAACTGCTCACCCCACCTCTCTCTGGAGTGTCGAATGGCTGAGGGTGGAAATATGCTAATACGGGACAGTCCGTCAGTGGTCATGGGCGGAGCATGAGCATTATGACATCATAGTGCTCAGAAAATCCAAACCGTCTGATTATTATTGAGTGTTTAGACTTTTTGAGGATTTTTTTCATTGTATGGTGGTTGTCTCCACACACTGCAAATACACATTTATATGCAAACACCATATAAAAGTGAATTTTGCATCCGATGTCTCCTTTAAGAGTGTACTTTAACCCCTTAAGTAATCATCCTAACATAAGGAAAATTACAAATGTATTTTTTTTTTTGACATTGTAGGACTGTGGTCTACTCAAAAAAGGCACTGTCCTGTTGGCTGACAACGTCATTTGTCCTGGAGCCCCAGAATATTTGAAGTATGTGAGGAACAACCCACGCTATGAGAGCCGATACTACCAGTCCTACCTGGAGTACACCAAAGCAGAAGATGGCCTGGAGAAATCTGTCTTCTTAGGATGAGGAAGATCTCATGTTACAAGCAGATGTGCATAAATGGTTGTGTAAAACAGGGGCGAAACAAGGGGGAAAAGAAAAGTCAATTCCTCTAAAATACCCAATGTTTCTGTCTTGTGATGCCATGTCTCCTAGGGTCAGACAAACTGATCTTTTTGTCCCTACCAAAAAAAAAAAAAAACCTGCAACAATGTAATGCTGTGAAATGTCATGTACACCATTTCTACTGACCTAGGTTTAAGATATTTTACAATACAACCTTGTGATATGTTGTACAATTTTTCAGGAAGGTAATTGTATTGTTTGATAAACATAAAATTCAATCTCTTGTTTTTTTTTCTAAACACAGATGTCCTTCATATTGAGATTGTATTAATACAATAAATAAAATCATTACTTACGACAATTTGTTTCTAAAGACAATATTATTAATATTAAAATAATATTAATTGATATGACCCCCCAAAACTCACCCACTGGCAATTTATATGTTAAAAACAAAGACTAAAAAGAATTAAATTTACATGAGCAAATCTTGGAAACAGGCAGGAGGTAGAATTAGAGTACAATTTTATGAATAAACAATTTATTATGCTTTCAGAGGACATTAAGCCTCTTTTCATGGGAAAATGGAGCACTGTTTTCACAATGGTGGGGCGTTCTTGTGTGAGTTATACAGTGTATTACTCAAAGTATGAAACTGTCAATCAGAACAATCTACAAGAGGTTTACATCTGTTCTTTGACAGAAAAAACACAGTACAAGTAGATCATCTGTTCAAAGATTGAATGTTGAGAAGTATGCAAACAATTACGAAAAAAAAAAAAAATGCATTTGAAGTAATCGCCAAAACCTGACCGTAAACGTAATCTTCTCAGCACATCATTCCTGGGCCCTTCCACTACTGAAGATCTTGGCCAGGAGGGAAACGTTGGATTGAGCTTTGTCCTGGATGGTTTTGCTCTTCTCTTGTGCCTTCTGGAGGTTCTTCTTGGATATGCCTTTGTTCTTAAACCGTTTGAGGTGGATCTCTTCTTCTGTGGAACGCTGTTTGTAGTCCCATGTCTTCTCCTCTACAACCTCTCCCTTCTTCTCCTTCTTCTTCTTTAGTTTCTCCAGATTCTGGCTCTTTTCCACACTAGCCAGGTAGAAGTTGGTCTCCTTTTTGGCCTGGGAGATTTCCGTCCTCATACGCTGGTGATAGACCGTCTGCTCATAAGCCAATCGCTCGCTGAGATGGCACCAATGGAACCGGTGCAGATACTTGATGAAAGAGAGAAAAGAAAAGTCATGAATTATGAATTTTATATTGTACAAGGGAGGTACACTACCATTCATTCCAAGATGGCGGCGCGCGCGAGTGCAGCGGCTCTTTGCTCTCCGAGTTGGTGTCTAATTTTGTTTATTTTGTCGCTACTACAGATAGATATATGTATCAGTTAACAAACTCCTACAGTCGTCAGGACTTAATAAACATTGGAGTTGCCCACAGCAGGGCATGTCATCATTCCACCGGACTCACAACATACCTGACTCCATTACCAGAGAACCGGGCTCCCTGTGGATTGCTATTCCAGGAAAGCGACGCAGACGTGAGAGAAAACAGAAGCGGGGCTGCAGAGCAGGTCTCACTGTCAGATTAAGGAAAGACCCACACAGACCAGCGATCCCCAGCCTCTTCCTCTCAAATGCCAGATCTGTTGTCCACAAGATCGGCGATCTGGAGCTACTCTTAGCCGCAAATAATTCAATACGGAACTGCAACATAATGATAATTACCGAAACTTGGCTTACCTCTTTGATCCCCGATACTGCTGTTGAGTTGAATGAAAGGACGCTACACAGACAGGATAGATCCAGAGACTAGGGGTGCACGATATTGACAAAAAAGTGATATTGCGATATCGATAATGAATATTGCGATATCGATATTAATTTCGATATTTTTAAACGTATGTAAAACTACAAAAGTTATGGGAAAGCGCATCAAAAAAGATTAATAAATAAAACAAGTTTTCTTACAACATTAGGTTTATTTCAACTGACAGTCATATTGGACTGGTACAACATGAATAAATAAATAATAACCATGTCTACAGAACAGAACATGTTTTACTGGTTGTATGTACACTACAGTGTAAAAAACAACAAATAAAGAGCAAGCCTACAGAACACACCTAGCAACTTCATGCGTTTTCTGTGATCGGATAGCTATCCGATCGTGAAAAAAAAACAGGTTTGCCCTCCGAAACGCATTCGAGACGGATTTTGAATCCGGAGGAGGTCTGGGCCGCATTCAGATGAAACTGGACAATACATGCATCTCTTTGTTGAAACCACATATGTAAAATTTACTACTACCAAAAAACGCTAAAAAAAAAAATAAACGTGTGAGAATGTGTTACAGGCTACATGTCATGTTATAGTCAGATATGACGACGCGCGCAACTGCAACACGCATCGCCGCAGATGAGCATCACTTCATCAAGCCAACGTGCAAACTATCGCAAATCAAAGTGAAAGTAAGTCGCAGACGCTTTACACACAATTATCTTCATTAAAAGTAAATAAACGAAATGATCTTAACAGGGCTGTTGCCGGTCTCTCTTATTGCGTTATTTGATTTTTGACGTTTTAGCTGATGATCGTAAAATGCAGCTCATAACTGTTGCTTTCTGTGACGTGCACTCCATAGCGCAGGAATTGAAGATCGGATTTATATCCGTTTTGCAAAAACACATTTATGTGACCAGGTGTAAAAGGAATATCGTTTATATCAGATAGCTGTCCGATCAGAGAAAACGCATATGAAGTTGCCAGGTGGCCTGATGTGCGCTGGTGTGTGCGTCGAGCGGGCAAGTGTGTGTGTGTGGGGGGACTGTGTGGTAGTAGAGCAAGGGAGAAGTGAGAGAGTGACGGCGATTAGCTTTTGAGCGAGGAGCGACTCTACAGTCATAATGAGAAAAACAAAGTGTCTCGCCTGTTCTTTCTGACCACTATGGGAAATCTGTAGCATGAAAAGTTAACCCTCTCCTTGATTTCATGTTTATGGAGAAGGAGAACCAGGAAATGAGTCGGGGGAAATGCAACGGTGCATGTCGGACGCATACAAACGGACGCATCAAAATATTGCATAAATATCGCGAGACTTTCGATATTGATATCGAGCAACGTGATATCGCGATAACGATATTGATTCGATATATCGTGCACCCCTACCAGAGACACCGGTAAGAAAAGAGGAGGGGGGCTATGTGTATATGTGAATGATAACTGGTGTGAGCAGAGTCGCGTTATAGACAGTCACTGTTCCCGCGATCTGGAATCTCTGTCTGTGTTATGCAGACCCTTCTATCTTCCGAGAGAGCTGACTGTAGTAACTGTGACTGCCGTCTACATTCCACCGGATGTAAATGTTAGCTCGTCTTTGGCTCATCTTTATCAAACCATCAGCAAGCTGCAGAAATCTTACCCGGATGGAGTCCATATGATTGCGGGTGATTTTAATCAGGCATGCTTAAAGGTCCCGTTCTATGCCCCTTTTTACAAGATGTAAAATAAGTCTCTGATGTCCCCAGAGTGTGTCTGTGAAGTTTCAGCTCAAAATACCCAACAGATCATTTTTTACAGCATGTTTAAATTGTCTTTTTTGAGGACTCAGAAAAACACTCTGTTTTAGTGTGTGCCCTTTAAATGCAAATGAGCTGCTGCTGCACGACACAGGGGGCGGAGCTTCAAGAGCTCGCACTCAG
Organism: Chrosomus eos; assembly: GCA_036326025.1. NCBI lineage: Eukaryota > Metazoa > Chordata > Actinopteri > Cypriniformes > Leuciscidae > Chrosomus > Chrosomus eos. The sequence continues at coordinate 32,623,255 of CM070836.1, read as the reverse complement.
ACTCTTAGGACAATTTCATCTCATGGAATAATGATAACATCAGAAACTCTCAGTAACGGTGTTCATTTCGAGTCGGACAATAATGCCTACAGAGTCAGAGGGCTGTATAGAGATGGAACAGGTATAGTTTAGTAGTTAAATTGTGGTTATTATAACGTATTTGTCATCTGCTTGTATGTATCCAGCATTATTTGTTAATAGCCTAGCTACAAGTCTGCTGTGTCGGACCAGGTCCGAATCATGATCAAAAATATACTGATGAGTTTAATAAAGTTTATTGTACATCACACAAAAGATGAAGCGTCAGTTTTACTTCAGAAAATCGCCGCTGAGTAAACACAGTAAGAAGTGCGCGAGTTGAGGGAGCATTCCTGTGGGCGGACGTTAGTCAGAGAACTGTTCTACTGACGTCATTAAAGAAGGAAGTAGAGGGATGTAGTCCAAACCGGCCGTTCGCTGTAGGCGACTTCTGTTAAATAAAATATCTCGCTTGGCATTGAACTTTGAGCTTTATAATTTTACAGATATTATTTATACTCTAACAACAACATTACACACTAACTTAAGTTTGAAACATGGGATCGCGAAGAACGGGACCTTTAAAGTCAGTGCTCCCCAAATTCACTCAATACGTGAACTGCGCCACCAGGGGAAAAAATACTCTTGACCATGTCTACTGTAACCTAAAGCATGCCTACAGGGCAGTGCCCCTTCCTCACCTGGGGCTCTCAGATCACCTCTCTCTGTTCCTCCTTCCTGTCTACATCTCTCTTAGAAGGACAACAAAGCCATGCATCAAAACCATTACAACATGGCCAGAGGGGGCGCTGTCACAACTCCAAGACTGCTTCTCAAGTACTGAATGGTCGCTTTTTGAACAAGGGGATCTTGAGGAGTACACAGACACAGTACTTTTTTATATAAAAACCTGCATTGACAATGTGACGGTACATAAACGTATTAGGGTATTTTCTAATCAGAAGCCATGGATGACTTCGGAAGTATACAAACTTCTCAAATCACGGGACTGGGCTTTCAGGTCAGGAGACATAGCCCTATATTCCACTGCTAGGAATGATCTGAAGAGGGGAATTAACCCCGCTAAACGGGCCTACAGAGAGAAAATTGAGAACTATGTCTCGGATAACGACCCGAGACGAGTCTGGCAGGGTTTACAACATCTCACTAATTATCAGGGCAGGAAGAAAATCGTAACAACAACAAATGGTGTCCTACTGGCAGAAGAACTGAACAACTTCTTTGCCCGTTTTGAGACCAAGAGCCCATTTAATTCACCCCCACCTGTGGTCACTGACATGCCTGCCCTCACTGTCCAACAGCACGAAGTGAGACAGGTTCTTAAAGCAGTGAACCCCAGGAAGGCAGCTGGCCCTGATGGGGTACCTGGAAATGTACTCAAAGCATGTTGTAATGAACTCTCTGCTGTTTTTACCACCATTTTCAATTTATCTCTCGCTCAGGCCATTGTCCCCTCCTCTTTGAAATCAGCATCAAACAGGCCTTGCAGACTATAGACCCGTGGCCCTCACTCCTCTTATAATGAAGTGCTTTGAGAGACTGGTACTCAAACATGTGCAAGCCAGTCTACCTCACTCCTTGGATAATCATCAGTTCGCATATAAGGCTAACAGATCTACAGATGATGCTTTATCCATTACTCTCCATACTGCCCTGAGCCATCTCGAACAGAGAAACAGCTACGTCAGGATGCTCCTCGTGGATTATAGCTCCGCTTTTAATACAATTATTCCCGACATCCTGATAAACAAACTGTTGACTCTCGGCTTTCCCCCGCCTATCTGCAGCTGGATAAAGGACTTTTTGTCAAATCGCCCACAGACTGTCAAAATTGACCCCTACCTATCCTCCACTATCACACTTAGCACCGGCTCACCTCAGGGCTGTGTGCTGAGTCCTCTCCTCTATTCATTATACACCTTTGACTGTTTACCAACGTTTTCTACCAATTCCATCATAAAGTTTGCAGACGACACTACTGTGATAGGACTCATAACGGGAGGGGATGAGTCAGCCTACAGACAGGAAGTGCAGAATCTGTCTGAGTGGTGCTCTGCCAATAACCTAATCCTAAACACTACAAAAACAAAGGAGCTTATAATGGACTTTAGGAAATGTAACACACAACACCAACCCCTTTTCATTAATGGCGGGTGTGTGGAGAGAGTTCACTCATTTAAATTTCTGGGCATCCATATCACAGATCGTTTCTCATGGACAATCATCACAACAACAGTTGTAAAAAAAGCACAGCAGCGCCTCCACTTCTTGAGGATACTCAAGAAAAACAGCATGAATCTAAGGCTGCTGGTGTCCTTTTATACATAGAGCATTCTTTCATATTGCATATCTGTGTGGTTTGCTGCGTGTTCTGCTGCAGACAAAAAGGCTATGCAGAGAATCATCAAGACTGCAGAAAACATTATAGGATGCCCTTTACCATCTTTGTCAGACATTGCATTAAGTCGCACTCTCTCAAGAGCCAAAAACATCATCAAGGACAATACTCATCCAGGTCACCTTTTGTTTCAAAGGTTGCCTTCTGGTAGGCGTTATAGGTCTATACAATCCAGCACCACCAGATTCAAAAATAGCTTCTTTCCAAATGCAATCGTTTCTATTAACAAATAGTCAGACAATCCAGTCACCCTTTGCACTGTGATTACCGTTTTAATTCAATTTTATATTGATTTTATACTGTTCTTATTTTTGTTTTATTAGCAACATGACATAATGACTTTTGCGTAAACATACACGCCACTTTCAAGTCAAGTGGCGTGTTATTTATACGCATTTTAAGCTATCCGCGTGTATGCGTGTATATCTACGCCGTTATGTCCGAGTGATTCCGCGTGTATGTACACGCCATTAAAAATCCGAGCGAAATAAAGCCAAATTTTGATATGCATCTGGGGAGCGATAGTTTTCTTACTAGGATGGTAGGGCAAGACTTATAAATGGCATTAACCAGTGACGTGTAGGTTTAGAAACGGGGTTGGGGTAGGTCATATATTTATATATACAGTAATGTTACGTTAAGTCAACGGCGTTCATAAACACGCTGAAAAGCGATTTTGCGTGTTGATAGCACGCCAAAAATGGAAATATGAATTGGCGTGTCATACATACGCAGTTTCATGAGATCAGTCTGTTTATTAGATACATTATTTTATGTACTGTAAGGATTATTTAAATGTATTTATTGTATACACCAGTGGAGAGTGCTCCCAATTTCGTTGTATTGTAAAGTACAATGACAATAAAGGCATTGAATTCAATTCAATTCAAAAGTGTGGGTTGTCTCTTATGCAGCAATTATTTGACCAACAGTGTCACCCAGTGACCCTCCAGATTCTAATATTCTTTTTATTATCAATGTTCCAACCATTTGTGCTGCTTAATATTTTTCTGGAGACTATGATAAAAAAAAAAAAAAAAAAAAATCAGGATCCTTTGAAAAATGTAAAATTCAAAAGTACTGAATTTGTTTGAAATAAAAATCTTTAGTAGCATTACAAATGTCTTTGAAAAAACAAAATGTACCGAGTACTGACCCCAAACTTTTGAACGGTAGTGCAGTGGTGTAAAGTATTTGAGTAAATGCAATTAGTATAGTACACTCCGATAGATTTGTGATGACTAATGCAATTACACATTCTGCATGGCCCCGAACTTTTTCTGCAGCAGTTCATTTCTGCTACAAAACAAGTGAAAAGTCCTCTCCCCCCGCTCCCTCTCCTCCTCCCTCTCATTTCTACGGGAGCAGACTTTTCACGAGAGATGATATTACTGCGCCGAGTCGAAAGTGCTCCCAAGCACTTGCTATGGTATTCTGCCATACAATATAGTTATCCATTTTACACACTTAGAAAAGCGCAACGTTTTATTTTGTGTCACCGTTCTTGGTCGAGTTACACTACTCTAGTAACTGTATTTAAATAGGGAAAATGTGGAGGTGTTTGGTCGCTTCTCTTCTTGGCACGTATTGAATGATCAGGGCTGAGATAAGATCTAACAAAGGTTCGCGGCAAGACAGCGATTCAGTGCACGCACTGAGACGAGAGAGGTACACATCAACTCGTCTTAGTTAAGAGGAATAACATAGTTTAATATGAAAAACCAGTAGAGTATCCCTTTGAAGGGGTCCTATTTTGCCCTTTTACAAAGTCTTGATTTTGTTTTGAGGTATACTAGAAAATGCTTTAATGCTTGATTGTTTAAAAAAAAAAACAATTTCCCCCATATTTTACATTATTACAGCACCTCACTGTTTTCAGGTACTTCCACACCTTTGTGGCAGTGTATCTGTATTATGTACCTTGATGGACCACAGGTCACTGCTGAAATGGCTCCTCTTCCTGTTGGCCATGGGTGTGTTGTGCAGACTGGTTGAGACTCTCTTAGCGATGCGCTTGTCTCTGAACTCCACCCATCCCTCAGTGAAACTGGATGATCTGGTCCCTGCTTTCTTTTTCTTATTTTTTACACAACGATCTAGGAGAGAGTCAGATTTTTAGTGGGAATGTTGGTCAAACATGAAAACATACTCTTTCACACAGTAAGTGTGAAAAATTGATGCACCTCTAGATGGAAATATCACATTTATTACCATCAGGAGGTGCATACATTTTTGGTCAAAAACTTGTTTTGACAATGCAAGAGTCCAGCACTCTGTAAAGTCTCCTCCAGCACATCCCAAAGACTTTCAACGAATTAAAGGTGTGAAAATTATTCTGTATGCTTCCTCACAACCATTCTTTCACAATTTGAGCCTGATCTTGACATTGTCATGTCTTCCTACATTAAGAAATGAAAAGCTACACACTCCATAGGGTTTAGAAGAACTGTTGCCAAGCATAAAACATCTTAAGCATTTGCATATTTAAATATTTAAATCCAAACAGCAGACAGTGTATGTGCATGCCATGCATATATATATAAATATATATATATATATATATATATATATATAAATATATATATATTATATAATGTATATATTTCACACAGTTACACACATACCTTGCTGTTCAAACGTTTGGGGATGTTTAAGAAAGAAGTAAAAAAGACAACAGCTTGATTTCAGTCATGTAGTTTTTTACCTTCAGGCTGTAGGAAGATCCTGCCGATCTCTCCGTACACACTCAGCATATTCCGCATGTGTTTTGGTCTCATCCTCGGAGGGATGTGTCCTATATACACGATACCTGGAATAAGTTTCTTGTCCGTTGGTTTCTCAAGCTCATCTTCTTCATTAGTCCCCGCTTCAAAAGCTCCACCATCACCATCATCATCATTACCATCACCATCATCCTCATCATATTCACAGTTCATCTCCTGGTCAGCATGTTGGACACAGTTTGCTGTCTCCTCTTCTTCTGGTTTAGGGTCATTTAACTCTTCTTCACTGGCCATAGCTTGTTTTTCTAGGTCTGTTGTAACGTCGTTCTTCTCCAGGAGAGCCATTACTGCATGTCACAACTATTACAGACTGAAAAAGGAATGCAGGATATCTTGTAAAATCACACTAAAACAAATAACGTTAGTTCCAGCTCTAATACAGCTGTAACGCTGTCACAGTGCACGTCGATACCTTTTCAAAAACACATTTATTTGAAGTAATTCTTACTTTAAAAGTGTTTCTTGTAAAATCTTGTCTTTATCCATAAAGATTTGAGTCCATTCCAAGATGTTTTTGAGGAAACCTACAGAAATAAAACGACTCGTTCAAAACATGTGGCGCAGAAAGTATCTCTGACGTCTAAATCAAGCGTCAAGAAGACAGAATGGTCTTTCTTAAAGAGACAGAACTCTTTTTATATATAATGCGTCCAATAATATCCATTACACATATATATTATTAGGACAACATTAAATAATATTTTAAACCTATCTACGTTTAATATATCTCAGGCATTACTACGGGAATGGAAAATTATTTAAAGCACTCTTTTATTGTAGTCTTCATATTAAACAGTAGAGGGCGACAAAATACAGGAAGTAAATATTGGGAAAAGGAAATATTGGCGCTAATGCATTTTACAACGTCATATAAAAGGCATAAAAAAGAAGTAGTTTTAATGTGCACATTTTTATGTTAAAACTTAGCCCACACGTTTGCACATCATGATCAGTAATGTATTGCTGAAAAATTAAGAATTAAGAAACATCTACTCTCAAGACAAGATGGATGTGGTAGGGATACATTTCTTTAATGATAAATAAATGTAAAGACAATTATTCAGCATTCTCAATAATAAAATAAAATAAATAGTGGTAATTTTTATAGAAGCCTCAGTTTATGAAGAAAAACTTACAAAAATGTCACAAATTCCCCAGGTCTTCTCTACTAATTTATCTGTCAGCTACAGCAAACTTCAAACCAATCATCAAAAATTCATTACTGCATAGCTGGTATAAATAAAGACCTGTAAAATAATGGCACAATGAAAAAAGAGGGATGTTTAGAAGCGTTCAAAAGAAGTAAAGACATACTCGTCTATCCCCAGGAGTGTGTTCCTCCCTGCAGGGATGCTGGGCTCTTTGCATGGCCATGTGCCCGTCACATGTGGGTTCCTGCATTATTGAAGACGATGGCTTGGGTTTACAGAGAGCTCTGCAGCAGTTCTGGCTCTGGCACATCTGTCTATTCACATTTAACCCCGAACACCAGGGCCATCAGAAATGGCATCATCACTAAGAGGAGGAAGACGCAATCTCCTCCTTAAACCTGACACTTATACTTAAACTTTGCTTCTGTGCCCACTGAGAGAGCAGTGTTTATTTTAGCTCATGTAATACAGGAGACCGGGGCTTGTTGTCACACAAGGAAGATTCCACATTAGCCTTGACAATTGATAATTGTTTAACTTTTTGGCAAAATGCAGGTTTTATTCCAATAACAGTGTGTGAATTGTAGAAGTCTCTTATACTCAAAAAGGCTGCATTTATATGATCAAAAATACAGTAAAAACAGTGAAATATTATTACAATTTAAAATAAAGGTTTTCTATATGAATATATTTTGACATTTAATTTATTCCTGTGATTCAACGCTGAATTTTCAGCTTCATTACTCCAGTCTCCAGTGTTACAAGATCCTACATAAATCATATTTTGATTTTCTGCTCAATTATTATTGGTGCTCACTCAGTTATTAATATTGATTCTTATTATTATCAATGTTGAAAACAGTTTTTGGTACTTAATGTTTTTCTGGAAACTGTGATACATTGTTTTCCAGACTTCTTTGAATAGAACATTCAAAAGAACAGGGTTTATTTGGAATCATTTGTAGCATTATAAATGTGTCTTTACTGCCACTTTTGATCAATATAATGCATCCTTGATGAATACAAGTATTAAAAATCTTTTTACTGGAGTAAATCTTTAACACAAAGATTTGTTTAGACTTTGATGTCATTATTCCTATCAGTTTGTCATTTTTTTTAGATCTAATTCTAACTGCTAGACTCTTTTAATTCTTTGCTCATAAAAAACAGCAGATGAATATTACAGTTTTTTTCAGTGCATAGGTTGATAAAAATGCAAAGTAATATTCTGTGGAAGAAATATATATATATATAATGTACACAAAGGCAAATTGATTTGGACATGCAGTATCTGGGTAGAGATTGCAAGCGCATTATCTTACCGAGCCATTGCGCATGGAAATTATCACTGACATCATGACAGTCTAGAGGAAATGTGATGTGATGCACAAACCTAAATTGACATTTTTAAAACAAGTTTGATTTTATATGAATCATCTTCATGGTCAATTTGGGTCCTGGCCAGTTGAAACACCAAGAGCCGCTTGACAGATGTGAAATCATTTGAGGAACATATTTGCGTGTGTTTGTTTTATGCAGATTGTGACTGACAACTAAAGACACGTTTCTGACAGTACACTGTCCACCAAATTTATACGCACACCAAACGGCTCACGGGTCATGATGGTGTGGATAGATTGCGACAGGCAACAAAAGCCACAAGGGTGCATAGAGCAATGCAGCAGAACAAAGAAAACTCCAGCTGATGTTATTTGCAGCTCAATCCCCGCGATGCATTTGTTTAATACATCATATATCAGCAAGAAAAGTCAGTTTCTGTTGCATAGGCAACATGAAAAATATAACAAAAACTCTAGTCCAATTTGTCAAATCCATTTCATTTTGTAAATTATCCTCTTTTGATACAATGTCTTGTTAATGGGCCGAAACCCCAAAGAAACCAAAGCAGACCACATAATTAATGGGAAGACTACAAGAGGGTAATGAAATGGGTTTGCAAGCTATGACTTTGTTACCGCAAACTTCAAACAGCATCCATAACATGCAGCCAGAACCAGAGAGAATAAAACACAGAGCCATCTGTCTAGGCCCCTATGACAACACTAGTTAGAGTCTCTCTCTCTCTCACACACACACACACACACACACACACACACACACACACACACACACACACACACACACACACACACACACACACACCACACACACACACATCAAAGCACCTAGTGAATTTCACATAACTCAAGATGCATTGACCTTCTAAACACGCACTTACTCGATCACGCAAAGGTGAAGTCGCAAATCAACACAAACACAAATGCAGACACTGACAACATCTCTAAATGAACTCTCCACTACCAGAGGGGCTTCATACGTTAATGATTTATTTACACATTTTAAATATTGATCAGGTGGGGGGAGAGCAAATGTGCAATTGAACTGCAGGAGGTTCTGTTCACTCTGAGATAAATGGGAAATGTGCCACGACATGAGGTTTTATCTCAGTGTGAGTCGAACTTGCACGCTTTACAGTAAAAGACTGCTGATCGCAGGCCAAACATGGTTTGCATTTGTAATAGGCACACATAATGTATAGTAGTTGTTGCTTTATTGAATGCAGTGGAAAGAAAATCAACAAATGCTGCATGATCACATCAGTGGTCAGTAGCTGGTCATTCTTCTGGCATTCATCTATTTCACAACATTGGTCTTGTTTTATTTATTCAGTTCTTTACAGTGCCTGACGGGTCCCCAGCAAACAAAACTATGTTTTGAGAATGTTTTGCTAATTTCTAAATGTTCTCCAAATGTTCAAAGCTTCCATTTTTTTGGTTATGTGAACATTAGAGAACATTAAAGGCACACTGTGGAACTTTTGGCCACTAGGGCGCGCTCGACCTGTAATTTTCACGTCTAGTGCTCCTAGAGGCCACAAGCGCCGCAGCATTGTCGCAAAAGTCAACAAACAGTCAACCGGTCAACCTCCCGTGTCTTTATGTGTGTGCAGACGGCATTTGATTTGTATGTTGGAGAAAGTTAATCGATTCACTACTGACCAAAATAATAATATAAATATAAGATTAATAATATAAATCCTATAAAGAAAACAAATTAAATAAAAGTAGCATACGCAGAAAACAATGTCTGATCAGGTAAGTCGCATTGACAAGGGTTGCCCAATCGTCTGTCCTGCACAGTTCATCTCCAACCCTAATCAAACACACCTGAAGCAAACAATTAACGTCTTCAGGGTCTCTTTGCAATGGGTTAGAGATAGGGTTGCCAACTGTCCCGAATTAGCCGGGACGTCCCGATTTTAGCTTTGTGTACTAACTCTTCTAACGTTTCTAACGTTAATGCTACCAGATGAATTGCATACAAATGAAGCAAAGCCTGTAGCTAGTTGTTAAGTTGCAGCCCTGTTTCGTTTCAAAATCGGAGGATAAAGTGTCTGCTGAATGCAAATCTTTCCCAATATTTATAAAATTTATATTTGTACTAACTTTAGCTACCAGATTGATAATTCGCTAACTTACACTACTATCATTCCTTGTTACATTAAGTTAAATGGAGGACAATATAGAATCAGTAACATGGCCAAGCAGAGAACAAATTTGAAAAAGTAGACATATTGTGCAAGCAATATATTTTAACTTACTAGTCCAAAAGCATGACGGCTAGGTCAGCATCGGTCGGGAATCCCTCATCCTCCTTTTATCACACGCCAGCGAGGGAACACTTCACCAATGTTTATCCTCGTCCTTGCTTTTAGTTTATCACTCTCCCTTTTTCTTTTTTTGGTCTCCTCTGACAAAATCGTTGCTTTCTTCCGAGTAGCTGTTGATTCAGCCATGACGACAACATACAGACGCCGGCAATCAAACGCGAGTAGAGCTCTCACGTTAGCAGTTGGGGTGGTGGGGGAAGTGACGTATGCCGTAAAGCGTTCGAATTTTGTAGTTCTTTTTGTGCTCGGGTTCCTACCCGAAACCCGAAGTTACATAGTGCTAGTAAAAGCGATACAGACACCTTCAGGCTTCGGCAGACGTGTCATTCAACCTATTGTAAGTCGATGTACCATCTCAATGGGTTTTGGTAATATATTATAAAGGTTGAAAAGTTCCACAGTGTGCCTTTAAGGAAAGGTTTTCCCTATTTTCTCGTTTTACAAGTATTATTGGGAACGTATACTTTTGAATGTTATCTGAACCATCTGAAAAAAGTAGAAACATTTAAAAAACATTGGACTAACGTCTGCCTAAAAGGTTGTAGAAAAACATTCCATGAATTATTTATAAATAACGTTTTTGTGCTAATGTTTTGATAACGTTATTAAAGCTACACTGCGTAACTTTTTAGTTTATTCTTAGCTAAAAACACTTAGTTCTTTCAAGTTGCAACCGTGTATCACATGAAATACGTTCTGAGGAAACTATTTTGCAAGTCGCAATTACGTTTCATGCCAACATATAAGCAGTGCTATTACGTTGGTCCTTAACCTAATATAGCATTATTGATTACGTTGGTCCTTAACCTAATATAGCAGCCTGGTCTCATTGTTAATACGTAGGTATTAATACATTATTTTCAAAGACAGAAAACCTAAACATATCAATTTTATACAGAATATAAAAAGGATAAAACACTTGGACAGAGATGTACGTAAATGGCAGTTTTATTAACAATATCATTAAAATATATTTTGAGCCACTATCCTGCTCCTACCCCTAAACCTACCCATAACCATTCCTTAAAACTACGTAGGCTAACACAATTATGAAGAAAAAAAACATAACAGACAGACAAGTTATACATTTCACAATATTTTATTTATTGCGAAAATGTCGAAACCGATAACGTTAACATTACCAAAAGTCGTTCACATGATGATGCGTTGCAGTCGCAGTCCTCTCTGGCATTATTATAGTAGTTGTATGAGGTACATATCAGAATTTAAGTTATTAACGTTAATCCATGAAAATGTTGATCCGATTTCGGTTCGCTCTCTGAAGACGCGCGCGCTTCTCCATTTCAAATGTACTACACTGACTGAAACACGGCATGTCGCAATCTGTGATGAAGCAGGCGAGAGCCAATGAGCGTTTGAGATCACGGCCGTAAAACATGTCGTAACGCTTCTTGAAGGCGCAATTTTTGAATTTGAATTCATCACCAGCGCGGGATAGATTTGACGTTTGCGGTCGCTGCTGAGAAATGAAGATGAAGATTACTGGATAAAAGGCTGAATTTGGATCTGTTTCTTGCAAACAACGTATGGATTCTAGGATTTGGATTACATCAAGCTAATTAAATGTATGTCTTTTGTGAATGTATCAGTATGTTGTGTTTTATTGGAGAAAATGCTTTTTGTGTAAATACACTATATAAATACTACAAAATTGTTAAACGATTAAACAAGGTATTTTTAAGGTTAAAAGTGTATTCCTTTTTAACCACGCGAGTTTGCTGCAGAAGGCACAGAGCGAAATGTTAATATTTATAAGTAACGTAGGCCTATTATATTAATAAATGCGAATGAAAACTTAATTGATAAGACAGTTGAATGCAATAGAGTCAAAACATTAATGCCACGATTATGCATAAATAGTAATACGTACAAATTTCTACGTTTAGATTTGTTCATACGTAAATAAATTACGTTGTGCTGCTACGTGTGAAAAGAAACCTGCTTTGGATGTATTATGTTCAGGACAAACGTAATAGCACTGCAATAGATTAGGTTAAGGACCAACGTAATAGCACTGCTTATATGTTGGCATGTAACGTAATTGCGATTTGCAAAATAGTTTCCTCGGAACGTATTTCATGTGATACAGGGTTGTCAAAAATGCATGTGCTCATTAATGTATTTTTACTTCGTTCAAGTAATAAAGTATTCTCCTGAGTGTATAATATGCCATTGAAAATACATACGGGTAAGGGGTTCTAATGTCGGTCGCCATGTTGCTCCTCCATCTTGAAAGTACATTAGCCAAAGAGGGACATACCCGTTAATTCAAGCTTCGCCTTTCGCGTTTTAACACTCGATGGCACCGTGTCGAATGTGGACGAGGTCGAACTGGAAGCCATGTTAATCTTGGGCTACATTGGCCACCATAGGAGTTAAAACGAAATCGGAATTGAGAAGAACAGAAACTAATATTCACTGGATGGTCATATACCTTTTCACCGCTAGATGGGGGTAAAAATCACACAGTGTAGCTTTAAATTCAATTTTTTCAATTCAAGTTTATTTGTATAGCGCTTTTCACAATACACATTGTCTCAAAGCAGCTTTACAGAAAGTGCATTTCAGAAATGTACAAAGAAAAATACAGTTAGTTAATCATGTATAAATTTAGGCATAACATATCGCCGGTGTTTAGTCGTCTCTTCACAGGCGTCGAGTCGTCTCTCCACAGGCGTTTAGTCGTCTCTCCACCGGCGTTTAGTCGTCTCTCCACAGGTGTTGGGGCATCTGAAGTCTTCGTGAGAGGCTGGATACAAACTGGAGCTGACGAACGCTATTTACCTCGGGACTAGCGTCCCGAGATAACAGCAGAAAGACAGATGGGAAATAATTAGCATAGCTGATGTTCATAATGTTAATGCATTCGAACTGATTCAGAAGTAGTATAAAAGGTAAGCATTAAGTGAATGCTTGGTTAAAGAGATGCGTCTTTAATCTAGTTTTAAACTGGGACAGCGAGTCTGAGTCTCGAACAATATCAGGAAGGCTATTCCAGAGTTTAGGAGATAAATGTGAGAACGCCCTCCCTCCTTTAGTAGACTTAGATATCCTAGGAATGACCAGAAGCCTCGAATTTTGTGATCTTAAAGAGCGCGATGGATTGTAGGGCGATAGAAGGTCTGTTAAATACACAGGAGCTAAACCATTTAGAGCTTTATAAGTCAATAGTAATACTTTGTAATTGATACGGAACTTAATAGGTAACCAGTGTAGAGATGATAAAATTGGTGTTATATGATCATATTTTCTTGATCTAGTAAGAACTCTAGCGGCTGCATTTTGCACTAACTGTAGTTTGTTTATTGAGGATGCAGGACAACCAGCTAATAAAGCATTACAGTAATCTAGTCTCGAGGTCATGAATGCATGAACTAACTTTTCTGCATCTGAAACAGATAGCATGTTACGTAGCTTAGCAATGTTTCTAAGGTGGAAAAAGGCTGTTCTTGTAACATATGAGATATGATTTTCGAAAGTCAAGTTGCGGTCTAGTATAACACCCAGGTCTTTTACTGTAGTGGATAAAGTAACAGGACATCCTTCTAAATTAAAGTTGTATTGTAAGGGATTTTGTGGGTAGTTTTTTGGACCAATAAGTAATACCTCCGTTTTATCTGAATTTAATAGCAGGAAATTACACGTCATCCAGCATTTTATATCTTTTAGACACTCTGTCAAGTTAGATAAGTTAGTGTTTTCATCTGGTCGTGATGAGATATATAATTGAGTGTCATCAGCATAACAGTGAAAACTAATTCCATGTTTTCTTATAATATTACCAAGTGGCATCATATATATTGAGAATAGCAGAGGGCCTAGGACAGATCCTTGCGGCACTCCATAGTCTACTGATGTTATCTTTGATTTTTCCCCATTTAAACAGACGAAATGGTAACGGTCTGATAAGTACGATCTAAACCAGCTTAATGCCTGTCCCTGAACACCAGTGTAGTTTTGTAGTCGATCTAAGAGTATTTTATGATCTATAGTGTCGAACGCGGCGCTAAGATCAAGTAGAACTAGTATTGAGATACAGCCTTGGTCAGAGGCTAAGAGTAAATCATTTGTAATTTTAACTAGCGCAGTTTCTGTGCTATGATGCGGTCTGAATCCCGACTGAAATTTTTCGTAGATATCATTTTTTTGCAAGAAAGAGTACAATTGAGCGGACACAATTTTTTCTAGTATTTTAGACATAAATGGAAGATTTGAGATGGGTCTGTAATTTGCTAGGTTATTTGGATCTAATTGCGGTTTCTTAATGAGAGGTTTTATTACTGCCAGCTTGAATATTTTTGGAAAAATAAAGACGAGTTAATAATATTGAGAAGAGGCTCTTCCACTACAGGTAACACTTCTTTAAGTAGTTTAGTGGGTATTGGATCTAATAAACATGTTGTTGGTTTAGATGCAATGATTAGTTTATTTAGTTCTTCCTGTCCTATAGTTGTAAAGCGGTTTAGTTGTTCTAGAGGGGCCATAATTGAGGCCGAGTCATAAGACACCATAGAGGATTGTACATTTACAATTGTGTTTCGGATGCTTTCTATTTTCTCATTGAAGTAATTCATAAAATCATTACTACTATATTGTAACGGAATATTTTGCTCTGGAGATGTCTGATTATTTGTTAGTCTAGCCACGGTGTTAAATAAAAACCTTGGATTATTTTGGTTATTTTCAATTAATTTGCGGATATGCTCAGCCCTGGCTGATTTTAGAGCCCTTTTATAACGTGACATACTGTCTTTCCACGCGATTCTGAAGACCTCTAAATTAGTTCGTTTCCATTTACGCTCTAAGTTACGAGTTTCTCTCTTGATAGCATGCGTAGCACTGTTGTACCATGGTGTTTTAGTTTTCTCTCTAACCTTTTTTAATCTAATTGGTGCAACAATATCTAGTGTACTAGAGAAAATGTTGCTCATACTGCTAGTCATTTCCTCTAGTTCATCTGTTTGTTTGGGTTTACTGAGCAGCTGAGATAGATCAGGTAAGCTATTTGAGAATCTATCTATAGTGGTTGGAAGGATTGTTCTGCCTGGTCTATAACGTGGTGCAACATGACAAATTTCAGCAGTGCTTATTATGCAAGTTACCATGTAATGATCAGTGAGATCGTCACTTTGCGGTATAATATCTATATCGGTTGGATCGGTTCCATATGAAATAATTAAATCTAGTGTATGATTTAGACGATGAGTGGGACCACTGACGTTTTGCTTCACCCCAAAAGAGTTTAATAGATCTCTAAACGCAGCCCCTAACGCATCATTTGTATTATCTACGTGTATGTTAAAGTCGCCAATAATTATTGCTTTATCGACATTGACCAATAGGTCTGAGAGAAAGTCTGCAAAATCTTTTAGGAAATCAGTATATGGCCCTGGAGGTCTATATACGGTAGCCAATGCTAGAGATAGTAAGGATTTCTTTCTTACATCTAAGAGCTTAACATTTAGCACAAGTACTTCAAACGAATTAAACCTATGACAAGTTTTCTGAGTAACATTAAGAATATCTCTATAGATTGTTGCAACACCGCCGCCACGACCGATCAGACGGGGCTCATGCTTATAACAGTATCCTGGTGGAGTAGACTCATTTAGACCGAAATAATCATTTGGTTCAAGCCAGGTTTCAGTAAGGCACAGAACATCGAAATTATTATCTGTGACCATTTCATTTACAATAACCGCCTTAGGTGTGAGCGATCTAATGTTTAGAAGACCTAGCTTTAGAAATTGTTTTTGTTCACTGATATTTAGATTTTCTGGTTTAATTACAATAATATTCTTGCTAGATCTTACAGTAGATTTGTTGTTTGGCTTCACTAAGCGAGGAATAGACACAGTTTCTATATAATGTTCTACATTGGTACTTATATCAAGTAAGTTGGGACAGCAAAGACTATGATTTGGACTTTGACTTAAAGACCAGATAACTGTGAACGAATGTTCTATTGTCGTTACTGGAAGAACATTTGTTCATTACTTTGAGAGAACCTTGCCAGGGAAGTCCTGAGAACCTTCCCTGTTGGGTAGATCGCCACGGAAGGGGGAAAAAAACGTATTATTAAAATAATTATGAACTTTAAAAAGGGATTATGCTTCCCATGTTTCTCACACAGTTTGACTCATTCTTTCCCTGGACACGCTGAGAGTGCAAGTGGCACAAACGGTTGATAATGAAAACAATATTCATCATGATTATGTGTGACGGAACTTTTTACTCAGGTCGAAATTCAGTAAATCTCTACAAAAACAAGTCAAATATGTACTTAGGGATAATAGGGCCTACTCGCGACCGACGCATACTTGAGCACAAATGGATGGAACACCTTGAGAAAGCCTCTTTTTAAAGAATACCTATTATGCCCCTTTTCACAAGATGCAATACAACTTTCAGGTGTCCCTACTCCCCAGAATATGTCTGTTAAGTTTCAGCTCACAATACCCCACAGATCATTTATTTTACCATGTTGTAAATGCCCATTTTTGAGTGCATATACCTTTAAATGCAAATGAGCTGCTGCTCCCCAACCCGCTTTGTCTCAGATACTCTGCCAAAAACTAAAAAATCTGATTGGTTTTGATTATCATCTCTATCGCGGTCACTCTCACATGACATTACAGTACTTCATCATCATGACATGAAAGTTTATTATTTGCATGCGTTTCAAACCCACATCAGTCTAAACTTCCGATATATGGTTTTCTGAGCGCACACAACTGAATCACGCGCACAAAAAGCTGGCTGTCAGACGGCGCTTTGTGTGAGTATTAAAGGATTAGTTCACTTTTAAAAAAGCTTTTGCTGATAATTTACTCACCCCCATGTCATCCAAAATGTCCATGTCTTTCTTTCTTCAGTCGAAAATAAATTAATGTTTTTGATGAAAACATTTCAGGATTTTTCTCCATATAATGGACTTCAGTGGGGACCAAACGGTTCAAGGCTAAATGACAGTTTCAGTATTAAACTAAAGTTCTCTTTCACACCTTATTGCGACAAGTTTATGTCAAAAACACACAAAGTTCACATAAAGATCTGAACCTACTGATGTTTATGCTGTTAATATGAATCAAACAACAAAAGAAAAACAAAATCACTCACTGCTCTTGATTTCGCAGCTTTAATAAGAATTTCTTACTTGAATGCTGCTGTTAAAGTGTAAATTGCAGGTTAACCACCACAACTGATTAATGTGTACATTAAAGTGCACAATATGGATATATTTAAAAATTTCTGTCTTAAAATGCGTTAAAATAGCATTTATTGGGGTTTCTTCAAAGGTAGCGTGTTTTTTACCGTAACTGGGTGATGATGTCATAACAGGGAGCTGCGGGCAGTAATGCACTCACTCCGTGTGTGCTGTTTGAGGGAGAATAAAACGATTTGCGGGACTCCCGCAAACTAGAAATATCTGAATAAAACGTAAAAACTAATACATTTTTATTCATCTGTTGCAGAAAATCAATAAGAACATCTAAAACAAAATAGAAACGGTTTACAGGCAGAGTTTCTATTTCTAACATGTCAGCAGCAAGGAGCGATGTAGCCAATCACAGCCATATGTGTTGATTTCTTGAACGCAATAATAGCCAATCAGAAGCATTTACGATAGATTCCCCTCACCGCTCAAAACAGACTTTTTGTTCAGTGCTGAATTCTGTATGCTGGCAAATCCTCTAATTATAACAAACATAGTGTAACGTTATATATTATGGAAGCTTCATTGATAATAACAGAGATGTGTGAGATCGCGATGAACTGATGTCAGCTTTAGGAATTATTATGGGATCGCACTTTGCTCGCAGTCATGCCAAACCATGCACGCAGTAGCCCGCTTGCTTTTATGTTATAACAGTGGTTTGTGTGTTAATGCTTTAATAACAAACAATTGATCAGGAGCACGTATGCTGATGTGTATGGTGGGCTAACACGTAGGCTAACTTGAAAGTATTTGGAGGTACAGAAAAAAAGTATTTTTGCGGGCGGGAGCGGGACAAAACATGAATGTTGCGGTCGGGAGAAAGTAATATAAGAAAGTAGTTGAGCACGTATAACGACACACGTATTCAAAAATAGCCGGGTTTAAACCGGGCTTGGGCTCATATTTACAGTTTATGTATCGGGCCGGACTCGGACACAGCGGGCTCGGGTAACGTTAGGGTCTTGCTTGATGTTTTGGGCCGATCTAAGCTCTACCTCGGGTAAGTTATGCTAACACTTACAGGCACGAATCAGCCGTTTGTCCTTGGGGAACTTGTGGAGCCTCTCCCCCGTTTTTGATGTATTCGTACATCCCGCACAAGCACAATAGTTAACCATTTTCGCTAGCTAGGTCTCCAATATAACGTAACTCTAGGCTTGTAGCATAGACCGTAAAAGCTTGGAGTCCCTGTTATGACATCACGCCCAGCCTAGTGGAAGGAGGGGGCGTGGTTAAAAGCACTGTAAAACGAACCAACTTTTCATTATATTCAGCATTTGGTATAAAAAATATACAAAAAAACAATGGTGGGCGGTTCTTTTCTTTATATTTAGTAAGCACATTGCATTATCTTCGTGAAAATTTTTACCTGCAATTTACACTTTAAATGCTCTGATGGCGGACTGTGTACAGCTCACTCAGGGCGGGGTCAGGACAAATGGAATGAAAAAATGCCAAAAATGAACAATTTAAAATTGATATTAAAATATATTTAGAAACAATATCCACATGTAAAAGCTACACCGCTGTTTAATAGGTACAAGTTTTTGGGTATTATAGGGTGGTCGTGTACACACACTGCCGACACTAATTTATGTTCAAATACCATGTAAAAGTGAATTTTGCTATTTTAAACTTGACATAGCGTATTAAAACTGGACGCTGAGTGTCGAATCAAGCCAGTCGCGACGAAAAGTTTGTGCACTTAGGGCCAGATTTACTAACAGCTTACGCCAGCGCAAACCCTCTTTAGCGTTAAAAACTACGGATCTACTAAAGACACGCAGTGAAAAATCAGCGCTGAAAAGGTATGGACAAGGTTAACTTTGCTGCTGCTATTGCAAATGCATTTTTGTAGGATTTTCCCTTTCAGAAGCAAAATTTATGGGAGGAGATTATTTAAATGTATCATCAAGGTGATTTACTAAGGTTTGCGATAGTAAATTTACTGGTATTTGCGCTATTATTTTACACCCCAAAAAAGCATGTCTTAAACCAGATGCTAATTTGCGCTGCTCTTGGTAGATTGTGTTGGTCATTATGGAAATGATCCAGCTGCATCTTTAATTTTGGATTTGCGTTCACACACTAATTTGCCCTGTTTAGTAAATCTGGGCCTTATTATGTTAATTTTAGTAATGTGTGTTAAAAGAAAAGTAGCCTTGGTATCTCTGGGAAAACGCTAGTGGGCAGAGACTCAAACATTTTCAAAATCATTACTGTTTATTATAATTATATTCTAGGCCAGAAACGTCATAGCATATGTAGCTATGATACGGGTATAATATCTTGCTTGCTAGCCTCAAAGATTTTGGTAGAATGATATTTGATAGAATAGGCTGTACAAACAAGAGGAGTACCAGCAGCTATTTTTTTTTCCATTTCAAGCATGGTTATCAAAGAAAATAAATAGTGTGAACTGATCTGGATCTTTTCTGTTGCTGGTTTAGTGCTCTAATTGCCACTGAATAATTCAGACACTCTTTGCTGGCTTGTTTGGAGAGATAAAGGTATAGGTCTTGAGCCCAACATCGAACCCAGTTACTCACTGGCTGTTTTCTGGAAGAGCCACATTTCAGAGTCTGGACATGGGTCTTTAACCGCATTTAATGTGCTCATTCAGTAGATCAGATGTACAGCAGCCCCAAAGACTACTTAAGCCACACTTAAAAATTCAAAAAAATGAAGTGGCATCTGCTAATAAATGCTGCTAGAGCTTTTCTCAGAAGAACTGACTTTCTTTTGCTTTTGTATTAACTTGGTGGATGGATGTATGAAGTCAGTTCTCCTCAAGTTCACACACTTTCTCTAGCAGATTTAAAATAACATTTATTTTAAATCTTATTTCAGTTGTATCATTATCCAATTTATAATTTTTTGGTGAAATGTTTTGCTTGAAATGCGATTTGGTGCTATATTTCTCTAACAGATTTGTATCCATGGAAAAGCATGATCAGCTGCTTCCGTGTTAAGCGGGTGGTTCCAGGTCTCGGAACATCCCCCTTGAGTTTATGCAACTTTAATGTCTTCAGACCCTGCACAGTTTCCTTATTGCACTAAAAATACAACACTGGAATTACTTATGCATGGACTCACAGAAGAATGCTGATCTCTACTTTAACTTTAAAATGCATCTGCTTTTTTGCTATATTTTCCCCATGAAATACGTGTTATTTCCATCATTAAGGTGTCTTTGGTCATATTAAATAATTGGTTTACAATTTGGTTTGCTATTTTATATTAAAAGGGAATTTGTATTAACCAGTGTTTGGGAAAGTTACTTTTAAAAGTAATGCATCAAAATATTGCATTACTCCCTAAAAAAAGTAACTAACTGCGATACTTAGTTATTTTATATACTTAGTAACTTATATATACTTAGTAACTTTACAGAAAGTTATGCATTATGTTACTTTTCCGTAACTTTAAGGAATGCATTACTTTAGTTACTTGAAAAAGTAATCTGATTACGTAACTCACATTACTTGTAATTATGTTACTCTTCCGTAACTTTTTCTCACATTGGCTGGGCTTGCTTGTTTGTTTTTATTAACCAACTAAAGTTCAATTTCCTGGCAAATGTAAAGACTCTTTCACACCTAAAGTGAGAACAATAAGCCTCAGGCTGAAGAAAATGCAAAGTCAGTCAATAAATGTGAAAACAAAGTAACTTGCTTATTTGAAAAAGTATCTCGGATATGTTAATGTAAATTTAAAAGGAATTCGTTACTTTAGTTACTTGAAAAAAGTAATCTGATTACGCAACTCATGTTACTTGTAATGTGTTTGTTACATCCACCAGCTGAAGTGCCCATGATCTCCTTTGCTTTCCCATCATGAACAATTCCCATAACCCATTTCCTGGACTCCTGTGTGTCATTATCTGGTAAATGTTGGGCTTTATAAGCTCCGTGTTTCCACTCACACTTTTCTTGTAGGTTGCATTTCTGAGCGCTACTTCTGGTCTCCGTGTGATGGTCATGTTCTTCTCCCTGGATTTCCCTGTTTGCCTGTGCCTTGGACTTTTCTTATTATCTGGATGGTTTGCTCTTATGTTATGCCTGTTTTATACACTCAATAAAGCTTGTGTTTTCATCGCACAGTCACATCTCCGAGCAGTATTCGTAACAGCGTTACCCCAAACACTGGTATTACCGAATTGCTAAAACACATTTCTCGAAATTATCACCCACTTTCTCAGAAGCTTAAACACAACACCAAATCTTCAAACTACATTCAGAGAACATCTGACTGTTTGGGCAAAATCAAATGGCCTCAAAGCAATTTTTATCTGTGCTCAAAATCAAATAATGCTTTCAGATCATACACACAGCGAGTCAATATTATAAACACTACAGATCTTTCATTACACACTACATAAAAAAATGGAGAACACAGCATCCAAAGTATATTGTAACAGTAAACTAATGTTGCAATTATGTAAATAAGTATAAAGTATAGTAATCACAACTTACAGTAATAAGGTGAATAGATTGTATACTGTATGCACTCAAGTATACTGAATATTATGGAATGTCTGTTTATTCAGCATTGCATACTGTAAAAATACAGTAGTCCAACTGCAAAAGCCCAAAAGGTTAAACAATGAAAGTGTTAGAGTACACTCAAAAGAGTTGTGCAACTGCAAAGTCAGTGAGGGAATGATTCTGTCTCAGCATCACGTCTTTGTTCTGGGTCCAGCCTGAGGACTTTGTCCACATCACAGGCGATGTCGTCTCTTGCCAGGCAGAGAGAAAAACCCTTGTGTGTCGGATCCAGCCTTGACCACACTGTCCACATTTTGCTCTTTCTCCTCCTCATCCTCTTCCTCCTCGTCCACCACCTCTTACACAAACTCTTTTCAGATTATTTCCATCTTTTGTTGGTATCAACATTCAGTGCACCTGTGTGTCACCTGTGCATGATGTGTTTGATCACATTAGAAATAAGTGTGAACAATTTTGTGTCGTTGTGTGTAAACAATGACTGTTGTAGTTGTGTTTAACATTTGCCTGCCTGTTTTTAGCCTTGTGCAACACAAGTGCATCACAGTGCGATAATGTGTTTTAGTGAGTGAGAATGTGTTTAGAAGAGTGCAAAAAAAAGTGCATGAGATTTGTGATTTATTCGACAAATTTGTTTAGGCTATTGAGAATTTGGTTCAGAGAATTGGGTTTAGTGTTTTAACAATTCTGTAAAACTGTAATACCCTTTTTTTCTCTCCATATACTGTAATAAAAAAAATATATGTTTTTAAGTTAATTCCCCATCTGTTGTCTCTAAAGGCCATGACAGAAAATGTAAACTACAATGTCCATGTTCAAATGTATATTTGGTGCCATTTAGCAGATGTTTTTTTTTTCTAAATGGATTTACAGTAAACTTATCAGTGACAACCTCCCTGGAATAGCCCA
This sequence comes from Chrosomus eos, assembly GCA_036326025.1. Lineage (NCBI taxonomy): Eukaryota > Metazoa > Chordata > Actinopteri > Cypriniformes > Leuciscidae > Chrosomus > Chrosomus eos. The sequence continues at coordinate 32,600,539 of CM070836.1, read as the reverse complement.
AGGTTACACTGTAAAAAAATTCCGTAAAACTACGGTCCAATGTACCATATAAATTTGAAGGATTTTTCCGTATTTGTCTTTTACAGGTAGGTCATTTTAACCTGACTCCGCCAGATGGATTTGCTCCGCATATCCATCTGGAAACCTTCCGTTGAAGTAGTTTTGGTAAGGGGCGAAAATACTGGTTAGCTGATTGGCCTATGTTGGTGATAGACGGGCCAAATCAACCAATCAGATCAACGAAGCATATGAGAGCGACGACGAAAACACAACCACAAGCCAGGCTACTTAACTCTTGCTGCTGCAGGTAAAGGCTCGTTAGCTCTGTAATTCCGTAATAACTCTGTAATTCCGATAAAACTTGCTCGATAGCCACACTGATGCTAGTTTCATCCGCTGAAGCCGCCATGTTCTTAAGACTGAACTGTCGCGCTTCTCGTTGCGTCACACCTCAACCCGCCTCAAAGCCAACGCTGATTGGACGTTCGTTTGGTGAACTGCTCCCAAATTTTCTTTAACGGAAAGTATCCAGACTGATCTGCGAGTGAAACCTTGAAAGCTCGCGAGATCAGGATGGTCTCACGAGGCTAAGGTCATTTACCCGTATTTTGAATTACACGCGTTGCATTGTGGGAACAAAAACCTGGCGGCGCTTAAAGTTTAAGACGCAACCGCCATTACACAGGCAGATGACCGCGGCCAAAGTTGCTTATTAAAGTCGGATTTCGGGTGTGTGGAAGCCATTCTGACACTTCTATGGTAAAATACGAAATTTATGTTCAAATAAGGTAAATAACGTAACGTTATTTAGTTGCCATCTGGCATGTTAGGCAAATGAATGTCGGAGCCGTCGCATTTATCATTTTATGCATATCGTCACACATTAAAAGATTTAGTATACACTCGTGGAAGTTCCCTGATATATGTGTTATAGTGTGCCCTCGTTGTAATTTGGTTTATTTACTTTTATTTGTCGGTGATACGGTTTATTTCTTGACGAGCGCATCCGTTAACCAGTTGTGATAAAATGCAGTAACGTTAGTGTTTTTGGAGCAATTTAATGCCTTCAAACATAAGCTACCAGAGGAATCGTCAAGAAAAGTAAAGGCCATTAAGACTTGCTTGATTTAAAAGGCATGAAGATACAACGTGAAGATACTGTGTGTGAAGATGCAGTAACTGTTACAGCTGGATCAAGAAAAACACCACCACCTTTTCTGCCAAATGAGGTAAGTTAACGTTATGTTTACGTTAGACTTGTTTTTGTTTTAGACGACGCACTGACACACACACACACACAAATAATGACCACGAAATATTAATTTACATTTAACATGACTGCTATTATCTGTTACTCTTCTGCCTTAACGTTGGTCTTTACCATATCCCTCCTCAGTTTGTTTAATAGTTTTTCTGTTGTTTTCGTATCTAATTGACAGGACTTTGCTGCTGTAATTTTCATCCCAAGCACCACCTGCATGCTGCTTACAGGTTTGTATTTTTTTATTAGCATTTTTGTATTATTAATCACAATGCACTATGAGTGTTCAAAACTGGCAACACACATTTAAATTTAAAGTCTGAGGAAAAATGTTGATAGAAAAAGTTGGTTGCTGAATACCCCCTTCAAAGATGTGTATGCTTACATGGTCAGTAGAAATACAAATTGTATAGGGAAAATTTAAACAACTATGTTTAAAGAATAGTTCAATTTAAAATGAAAATTCTGTCATTTACTCACCCTCAAGTTGTTTCAAACCTGTATGAATTTCTTTCTTCTGCTGAACACAAAGATATTTTGAAGAATGTCGGTAACCAAACCATTAACTGGAGCCATTGACTTCCATAGTATTTTTTTTTTCCTACTATGGAAGTCAATGGCTCCAATTAACTGTTTGGTTACCGACATTCTTCAAAATATCTTTGTGTTCAGCAGAAGAAAGAAATTCATACAGGTTTGAAACAACTTGAGGGTGAGTAAATGATGACAGAATTTTCAATTTAAAGTGAACTACCCATTTAAAGCGGTTTTCTGAAGTGATCGTGTAATGTAATATCTTTATAATTGTAATATCATTTTGTAATATCTTTTTTGTTTAAGGTGGTGGACATTCAGGATTGCTGTCATTCAAGAAGTTATTATTGACCACATCACTACCCCATTGAGGCAGTAAGCTTCAAAATACCTGAAGAAAATGGCACTTTTCCTTGAGTTCATATAAAGGTAAGCAGCACATTTTTAATTAAATGATTTATAGATTATGTTATTGTGTTTCTGTTTATTTAGTTGAAAATAATTAAACATATTATAATGTATAGTTGAGCAGACAAGCTAACATGACATGCAATTGGAGTCCACTGGAAACAAAAGTCTTAGCATTTTATATACAGTGTTTGAATTTGAAAGAATTAGAGATGGCTGATTATTTATAGTTGATAATTTAACGAACGTAAAATACTGTACAATTGTTTTTAAACCTCAACCTGGTCTGCATGATACTTTGTAGTTCATTTTCCTTCATTTAATGTCTTGCGTAGCTAAAATATATCTATTTTTTTTCTTCATATCCAACTTTTCTGTGCAGAAATCCTGAACGAAGGTCGAAAAGGCTGAGATGAAGGAAACCAAACGTCTATACATTCCTCCAAGACTGCTTAAGTTCATGTATGAACAACTTCGAAAAACCATGTAAAGTTTTAGATTTTGTCAAATCTCAAAATGGAACTTTAACTGAACATAACAATCACTCCTTCATCTAGGCGATAGACGGGGATCGGCACTTCCTCATCAAACAGATCCAGTATAATCTACCTGATGAACATCTACGTCCAGCCCTGAACCCTCTACCTGTGTCGGCACGGAGAGAACAATGACAACCTGGAGGGACAGCTGGGCCGTGATGCAGGCCTCTCGCCGCGAGACAGACAGGTACGGTTAACCGCAGACAGAACCATTACAGTACACTGCAACTAAATTTGAAACATCTTGATGGATAGGCCACATACTGTTCTCTCCCCTCTGTAGTTTTTGGTGGCTAAACCCGAGTCTGCAGTCCTACCAGAACCTGGTCCAATCAGTCCGGTGGCTCTGAAGAATTTACTACACATTTCTTGGTGAGTGATGAGTTTTCCCCACCTAAAATCTTTGTTTTGACACATTTTGTATGTCAGTAATAGTGTTTTGTATTTCTTTTACAGCCTTCATCTTACCTGAAGACAAGAAGAGTACCACCCCCCACCCCACCCCACCCCAATCCATGTTCCTCTGAAACACCTTTTCCCCCTCACACATTTTAAATATAATTTATTCAGTGGATGTGATTGTTGTAATGTTAACAAAGTGTCATCAATTGGCAGACTTGATACAATTTAGAGATGAGAAACTATATACTTTTCCCTTTTGTGTTTTTTTTTCCTTTATATTCTAGTTTTCTTGGAATTGTTGTAGATCTATAAGTAAATAAAAATATTTTTTAATCACAGAAGATTTGTTTGAAATGTTTTCAACAAGAGTTATCATTACACTGTTAACTAACAGAAAAGTAAAATTTCTATTTGCTGTAGGTATATTGCCTAAATTCATCTGTTTTATTTTTACTGTAGGAAAACCATAAATTAACAGACATTTTTCATCTTTTAATTACGGAACAAAGTCCGGGTAATGAGCTGCCAGTACATTTTCTGTTATTTTACGGATTTATTTAATATTTGTGTTTTTTTACTGTAGTTATATCATTAAATAACAGAAAGTGTCCTGTTTTTTTACTATAAATACATCATTAAATGATAGAAAGTGTCTGGTCTTTTACTATACATACACCATTAAATAACAGAAAATTTCTGTTTTATTTACAGTGGGCACACTGTGAATTAAGAGAAAATTTCTGTTTTTTAATTACGGGACAAAGTCCGGGTAATGAGCTGCCAGTACTTTTTCTGTTATTTTACGGAATTATTTCTTAGAGTGTACGCAAACTAAATGAGAGCATGTCATTGACTTAACAAAACCTCAATTATATTCTAAAAGTGAACCTTTTGCATTTTTAAAGTCTAAAAGAGTATTCTTTAATCATTCATGTGTTTTCCAAATAAGGACGTCTCCAAATGTCCCTTATAGAATTTAGCAACAAAGTTCTTCCCAAACTTTAAAAAAGTACATCTTATATATTTTACTGACAAACTTTTTACAGACAATATGCATCAAATTATATTCCATGTCAGTTTTGACCTGTAAATATTCCATGGAGCAAAATGTGTTCTAGAGTTAAGCCTGGCTTCTGATTTGTATCTCTTTATGCAGATTTTCCCACCATTCCTGCTAATCAGCATTTAGACCTCATTTTAGCTTTTGGATGACAAAGTCAGGCTTTCTGGGTGATGATGCAGTGCAGTTGTTTTAAAGTCATCAATTCAGCGTTTACACAGAAAACAGATGGTTTTTATTCAGTTCTGTGTATTTGCTGAACCTGGAGCCACTATAGGTGAGAGATTTTTCTGCTTTTGACAGGATGTCACACCGGTAAGGTTGAAGTGAACAGAAGGTCTTGTTAAAGGTACTGAATCACAAAACGAAAATCCCAAGGGAATACTAATTGATTATTTATTTTTTTTTAGCATAATTTGACATTCAGTTTTATTTATATAATCCTTTTCACAATACATGTGTTTTTTTTCTTCCCCAAAGCAGCGTTACAGAGCCTCAATGCCCCCAGTGAACAAGTCAAAGGTGAAAGTGGCAAAGAAAAATCTCACTGAGACTCAGTTGGGAAAACCCATTCTCTACTGACTGGCACATATGTAAATGCACATGAGCCAAATATCTTGCATAACAGGCAGCAGATATAGCAGATGCTTATTGAATAAATTAATAAATAATAATAATGTTTTATAAAGCAGGATCTTATTTGATTTAGAAATGATTCTTGATTTATAAATGTGAGTTTTTTCACAAATATTTGAACCAAACTCTAAATGTGGATTTTTTTAAAGATCTGTTTCTTGCAATGAATAAATATTACAAATGTACAGCACATAACATGCTCTGTTATGTTCTGTGGAGATTGACTTTACCATTTAATGTTTTTATGCTTGCAGTCACAGTGATGTATGGATCAATGACATTATTTTTTTCTATCTGCATCTATAAATCTATTAAAATGCATTAAAATGTATGGCATAACCAAGATGCTAAGCTGTTTTGTTGTAAATTGACAAGAAAACCATAAAACATAGAGAAGACACAAAGGAGCGAAAAATGTTTGTTCACCTTTTTCTAAAAATGCATATTTTGTTTGGGTCAAATGGAGTAACCCTAAAAAAACGTAATTATATTGACTAACATGACTAAAAACATGTTTCTGTTGTTTTTTTTTGTTAAGTTAATAAAATAGAAATGTAAAAGTAATTTTCTAAGATTTTAGCTCAATGTTTTAAACTAGACTTTTACCAATCTAAATAATCTGATTTCAATAGATCTGTTCTGACTTAGCTAATCAAACCCCAGTAATAAAATATTAGTATTGAAGCTTTTTTTTCCTACCACTATCCTGCTCATGCATTTTGCAGAAATGTAACTCCATTCTAATAACGAGTTGTGCTTGAGGTCCTTAGCAAAATATAGCCTATTGCAGAAAATTACAATAAAAGAGATGAAAATAAACAGCAACACTCCCCAAACTGAACATGAGGGGTAGAGTGACCAGCACAAGCTGCATGACAGCATACGTGGAGTGAAAAGAGAGAGGGAGCGATCATTTAGAGAGCGACAGAGCGAGAGGAAGGGAGGGGAATCGAGCTTTTAGGAGATTTGATAGAGATTAGAAGCGGCACAGTGTTGAGAAACACTGCATGTTCGATATGAATCTCATTTCATGGTGAAAACGCAGAGCGAGGCGAGAACGCGGACAGAACTGAGGAACGCAACACTGAATGAATGAAACAATGGAAAAGAGCTCCGGCTTTCTTTAAACAGGTCATAGGTGATCTCAATAGGTCATAGGAGAACTAAACAAATGGCAAAATCTGCAGGTGGTTTGAATGAGTCGTAGCCCAATGTATTCGATGGTTTGAGGAGAAGTCGTGGATGTCTCGACAGACTTGGAGAAAGTTCAACATCAGGATGAACAGGTAAAATAATTGGACAATGATGTTTATGTTGTAAATCTAAGTTTTTGTCGTGTTGTAAATCTTTAACACATGTCGTTTGTCGCGCGCGCCACCAAGTTTATTCGGTTTTCAGTCAGTTTTTCAGTCGTTAAAACACAATGGACGAGCTAAAAGTACCATGGTATTATCATGTTTTTATTACCTTTTTCCTTTTCCTTTTTTTATTCATGCAACACGGTAGGTTACTCCAATAATGTAAATGGAGTAGTAAATGAATTAAATATCAATCATACAGTACACAAATGAAGGTATGGGTTTGGACACTGCTATGATGATATTATAGCATTCATCGAAGTACAATGTAAATTACATGCTATTTGAATATCCGGTAACACTTTATTTTACATGTTATTGTTATTAGGCTACATGTACATGTTACCATGGTAATATTATGCATACTTATAGGCTACATGCAACCAACCCAAACCCTAATCCTACCCTAACCTATAGTAAGTAGTCTACATGTTTTTAATTAATATTACTACGTACATAAAAAATAATTACATTGTAACAATGACACCTGAAAATAAAGTGTAACTGAATATGCTTAGGATATTATGCATTGCACCATGGAAATAGGTTTTTGGACAAAGAACCATAATAACATCTTTTAGGAAGCTAGTTATATTATGGTATTCCTTGAAGTACAATGTGCATTGTATATGGTAAATGCATATGGTAAGTAATGCATTCAGTATCATGTATTATTTACCATTATCAATGTATCATGGTACTTTTTTGTAAAGGTATAAATAAGCCATACTTAACAGATTAGTTCGTAAAATATATGAATCAATTTTTTATTACATTTTTAATTCGACATTAAATATGTTGAGCATTATATAATGTAATAATGTTTGTTAATGTGATTGATGGATATTATTATAAAGTATTACCCTTTATTCAACTGTTCTGAAACTTGGCATTCCCATCATGTTTTATAGGTATTTTATGTCAATGTGATACGCCTTTCTCAAATTCAATAGTGACTGTAAACAAATCTGGCATTCAAATGCTGCTGAAATTGCAGATATTCCAGAATTTTTGCATTTATTCAACACAGAGCTCAAGATTTGGGGCAAACATAATGGGAAGAAATGGGCTGGGATTAAAAATTTTTTCTCTGTTGGGAAAAGCCATTCTGATCATTTTATCAATGCATCTTTAATCCTGTATGGATTTTGTTTACTCGATGTGCCTATATTATGCAAATTTAGTGTAGTGAGCACATTATGTGTAAGCATTGGAAAGGACATAGGTCTGCATTAACAGTTTTGGATGCATTATTTCATAATGTAGATATTCATATAGGCCTTGACGTGTCCATCATGATTACACAAAAGAGGAGTTAAGTAGCTCTTGTAAGGCTTTGACAACCACAGCAATATAATTGACTCTTGTGCATTTGTCTGAAGCTCCTTTTATCTGCTTTCCATGTCCTGTAGGATGAATTCCTAGTTTCTTAATCCATGCTATGAGGTCTGTTGAGTCTCTTTGAATTATCATTGCAACAGTGAACCCCCTGTCGGCTGTGTCATGCGTCTGTGCATGAGAGTTCAGCATTTAAAAGTGTTCCGTTTGTGTGAACACAATGTCATGTGTCGTCAGGGATGTTTGCAAAAAGTGTTGTAGCTGCTCCCTGTGCCCTCTCGTATAATGTCAAGAATTCAGTGTGTGATCTTTGTTTGATAACGCGTGTGCTCTGTGAGATGGCCCTAGATAAATCAGCAAGAGTTCATGTGAAATCCTTCACGACAAAAGTGATTTTTTATGTACTCATGGGCACTTAGTTCCCCATGCAAGAGATTTTTTTTTTTGCCAACCACCTGAGCTATAAAAGCCATAAACAGTGAGACTAATTATTGTTGAGAAGCAAGAAAATGATGTAATGATAACTTTGATTGGCTGATGGCAGCACAGGACTGAACAAAATCTTCAGTAGTGGCTTTTGACATCTGCCATGATGTCAGGAAGATGGGAAAATAGTTTTATGGTTTTGTATATATTTTATTTCAAGTTTTTAACATAATATACAAAGCAAGGAGTACAAACAAATAGGGGTGGGAATCTTTTGGTACCTCGCGATTCGATTCGAATCGATTTTTGACAGAAAACAGAAAAACTACTTAGTAAATAAATAAAACTCCTTGCTACAGCTACTTTTGAATTTGTCAGTGAAGGAAGAAGTTTTTGTCAAACGCTGTAGTAGCGTCTAGCAGCAAGTTTTCCTGGTAGCAATCAGAAATGCCCTGATATGACATTACAAGTTTATCATGGTTTTAGTTGTTTACAAATTCTGAAATTCAACAGAACATTTTTCTGTAACCAAAAAGCTGTGTATGTGTAGCATTGGTTGCATGACATGGGCCTTGTCCCAAATGAGACACTTGATGTGCCTTTCTTGTGATGGTCATATGTTGTAAGTATCAGTAAGCGCATTTCCATTACAGATTTGCGCAAACCTTTTTGTTTTTTTCTAAATGTCGACAAAAAACGATTGCGAAATTACGGCATTTCCATTAACCGATGTTATGCGACTAAAACGTAATTTTTTTCCTCTTGCGATAAGTCATTCCAAAAATCACGGTGACAGATGTTGGTAGGTTTATGTATATCCCAGCCACCGCACTGGCCATTATCATTAATCGAAGGATACTTATTTGTGTTATCCAACCATTAATGGTAATAGGCCATGAGACGGGACCCCAAATTTGGGCTACCGGTACCATTTTGAGGGATTAAATTTCTTTTTGATTTTCATGAAGGTACACATCTCTAGTGTTGGAAAATGTGTGATAGCATCCGATCCATGGTAGCTTTCATTAGAAATCAACACTTATATCATCCTACCTCAAGGTAAGGTGTTCAGTGACTACAAGAGAGAAACATGTATCCTTTTATAATTAAAAAAAAATATTTAAAAATTTTGATTTTTTTTTTTATTTAATTTTTTTTAAAATTGCATACATTTTTTATACATTTTAAAAATGTAAAATTTATTTAAAGATAAATTCATTTATCCTTTTTCTTGACATATGTTTGAAAATCGCCCTCCGTAATCAAAAACTACCTTGAATCTAATGCTATTGTCACGTTTTGATGTGTTCTGTTAATCTTTTGTGATCTTGTCTTCCCCTGTCTTTTGTGATTTTGGTTTAGTCCTGTTAAGTTTTCCCGCTCCTCGTTTGTGTCCAATTTTATGCACCTGTTTTCAGTTAATTATCTTGTTTGGTTCAGTTCTTTTAAGCCCTGTGTTTTCTCCCAGTGTTGGTCGATCGTCGTCCATGTGTGGTTGTGTGTTTCTGATTTCCTGGAGTTTTGTTCCTGTTTAAGTTTGGAAAGTTTTCATTTTGTTATTAAAACATTTATATTGAAGCTTTCGTGTCCTCGTCTTCAGCACCTGCACAAACCCTGACAGAACGATCGACCATAACAAGAAAAAAGGGATGAACTACGAACTTTGTGTCCCACAAGATGGCCGGTCTCTGGAGGAATATGCGGAGATATATCTCCATCTTCTCCGGGACTTTAATTGGGACGAGGAGTCCCTTACGCACGAATTCTGGAGTGGGATGGACGATACCCTCGCCCAGATACTGTTATTGGGAGATCTCCACCTCCCTTTAGTTAAGTTTATTGCCCGTGCGCTGTGGGTGTGTGGTTCCTCACTCACCGTGGGAGACATCCAGCCCGATCTCCACGGCCAGCCAGAGCAAGAGCCCATCACCTGCACGCCAACGCCTGAGCCCATCACCTGCACGCTCCCACCAGAGCCCATCGTCTGCCCACCAGAGCCTGCACACCGCATCAGCCCTGCCGCCAGATCGGTCCCTGGACTTCCCCGGCTGATATCCGGTATGACTGATCCCCCACTGATATCGGTGCGACTGGCCCAAAAGAAGGCGGCCGAGGCTGGGGTTCAAGTCAGCCACATCCAGCCAGAGCCTGAGCCCGTCGCCTGCCCGCCAGAGCCTGAGCCTGTCACCTGCCCGCCAGAGCCTGATCCCAGCCCCGAGTTTCCTGATATGCTGGTCCCGTCCAGCCCCGAGTTTCCTGATATGCTGGTCCCGTCCAGTTCCGAGTCCCCTGATGTGCTGGCCCCGTCCAGTTCCGAGTCCCATGAAGCGGCAGAGCCAGAGCCAGAGCCCATTGACCCAGACCCAAAGCCAGAGCCCGTTGACCCAGAGCCCGTTGACCCAGAGCCAGAGCCCGTTGACCCAGAGCCAGAGCCCATTGACCCAGACCCAGAGCCAGAGCCCGTTGACCCAGACCCAGAGCCAGAGCCCGTTGACCCAGAGCCAGCGCCAGAGCCCATTGACCCAGCGCCAGAGCCCGTTGACCCAGCGCCAGACCCAGAGCCCGTTGACCCAGACCCAGAGCCCGTTGACCCAGACCCCGTTGACCCAGCGCCCGTTGATGTCAAGTCAGTTCCCGATCATGAGCCTGTCCTCCCCAAGAAAATTTTGGGGGGGCGCCATACGCCTTCGCCGTGGCCGGCCAAAGATCCACGGAGGCCGGCCAAAGATCCACGGAGGCCCGAAAAGATAACACCGCCATGGCCACCTGAAGGGTCTGCACCGCCATGGCCACCTGAAGGGTCTTCACCACCACGGCCACCTGAAGGGTCTTCACCGCCGTGGCCACCTGAAGAGCCTGCACCGCCTTGGACGCCCGAGGGTCCCACAGCTCCGCCCTGGACGCCCGAGGGTCCCACAGCTCCGCCCTGGACGCCCGAGGGTCCCACAGCTCCGCCCTGGACGCCCGAGGGTCCCGCAGCTCCGCCCTGGACGCCCGAGGGTCCCACAGCTCCGCCCTGGACGCCCGAGGGTCTCACAGCTCCGCCCTGGACGCCCGAGAGTCTCACAGCACCGTCATGGCCACGCCCACAGCCTGCTCCGCCTTGGCCACGCCCACAGCCTGCACCGTCGTGGCCACGCCCACAGCCTGCACCGCCGTGGCCACGCCCACAGCCTGCTCCGCCCTGGAGGCTTCCTGGACCTGCACCATGCCCTCGTCAGCCTCCAGGGCGCCCACCCTCCCACCCCTTTGGATGTTATACGGCGCGAGGACGCGCCTTCGGGGAGGGGGGAGGTACTGTCACGTTTTGATGTGTTCTGTTAATCTTTTGTGATCTTGTCTTCCCCTGTCTTTTGTGATTTTGGTTTAGTCCTGTTAAGTTTTCCCGCTCCTCGTTTGTGTCCAATTTTATGCACCTGTTTTCAGTTAATTATCTTGTTTGGTTCAGTTCTTTTAAGCCCTGTGTTTTCTCCCAGTGTTGGTCGATCGTCGTCCATGTGTGGTTGTGTGTTTCTGATTTCCTGGAGTTTTGTTCCTGTTTAAGTTTGGAAAGTTTTCATTTTGTTATTAAAACATTTATATTGAAGCTTTCGTGTCCTCGTCTTCAGCACCTGCACAAACCCTGACAGCTATCACACATTTTTCAAATACACGGTCATATACCTACACAAAAATCACCATTCGGTTTAATCCCTCAAAATGGTACCAATAAACCCTCTGTCTCGCGGCCTATAAGGAAAGACCCTTATACTTGGAGCGGCTGGTGTTTCTGGGTGTTTCTCCCTCATATCTGCTTCAAGGTCCTGATTGTGTCATTTCTTTTGAGGTTTAGAATCCAGTATTCCTGTAAGTCTTTTGTCTTTTATGAATTTAATAATATCATTATTATTCTGTCCAAACATACAGCTTCATCTACATCAGGTGACCTGTAAATGCACAAAAACGGTTTCCATTGTTTTGCGAAAAATTTCTTTTTCGAATTGCCTGAAAAACCACCTCATGCGAGCGTCAAACTTTTTTGCGATAAATGGGAGTTTTTGCTAAATTGACGTGTTTTCATTGGTCATATTTTCAATGCGCAATTTGAAGGGTAATGGAAACGCGGCTAGTAAATCTGTCACAAACTGCTCTGAGACACAAAGGTTGTGGAGTATTTATTGAACAGGGTAATCCAAAGTAAAGGCAGGGATCAAAGTCAAACACAGGCAGGCAGTCCATACATACAAACAAACAAACAAACACAACAAGGCAGAGAACACGGGAAAAAGAGTAATCCACGGAACAGGCAAGAAATCCAAAATCCAAAAACCAAGAGACATGAAACCAGGGAGAAATGCTTGGAATTGCAGTGTGACACTAAACAAGACTTCGCTGGGAATGAATGAGTGTACGTTTAAATAGGCTGAGACTAACAAGGTAATGAGACACAGGTGGATGCAATCAGGGATGATGCGACCAGGCAGTGAGATATGGGAAATGTAGGCCCTGTCCCAAATGGAACCCTAAGCACTCGCGGTCTTCCTCTGAGTCCGCACTTTCGTAACGTAATGCCGCTTTGACTGTCGGGAAGAAGTCTGCTGTGGAGTCCGCATCAGCGCGGGCTCGGCAAAAGTGCGCATCAAGGGCGCAAATCGACCACACGGGGCGCTCGCGAGCACCCTTCTGAGATCTAAAAATGACAAATGGGACACACTACGGTCTCACGCACTTAACGGACACGCGCACGCGGCAGCCATTGTAAGTCCACAAGACCGAAAGTGCACATGAAGTGTGCCATTTGGGACAGGGCCCATAGTTTATGAGGGAATGACAATAGTCTGATGATACTCAGCTGGTGACCGTTACAGAATCCAACAAGACCGTAGCATATCTCATTTGTCATTTTATGATTCTGAAGGGATCTTTTTGAGGCCGCAGTGCACCCTCGATTCGCCCTTTTGCCTGATGCGGACTATTACCTGTCCTTTTATGCATCATTACATCACCAAAGTATGCTCATGTTGGGCGGCATTTGATACTGGACCACATTTTGCTGTGCCTCTAGCTTTTTTTCTGCGCAATGTAGAATTGGCCAAAGTTCCTTTTGTCCATTATATCCTGAATGAACCCTCATATCCAGGTAACAAGAAGATGAATGGGATTTCAAAATACCCCCAGTGTCTGTTACAACTATTATGGACAGTCTATTGCAAAGACCCTCATCTTATATCCGAACTGCTGACCTCATTATTGCAGAATAGTCCATCTTAATCCTGGAACAGTTCCTGTATGCGACACCCTATTTTGTGGCGGGTCACTTTGACTTCGTCTAGTCTATCATTTCAGAACGAGTTCTCTCAAACTTCTCTCCAACGGCTCTTAATGGATATCAGCTGCACGATTTAGGTCTAATACGATGGAAAAAAGCCCCCAATGATTTGTTGTATTATCCATTATTCCAGCCCTTCATTTCTGAAGAGTGATCACATTATCTTAAATAAGTATGTCACGCTGGGAATGACCTCACCATTTGTCACCAGCCCAGACACCCGAATGGGCATTAATAGTTTCAGCTGATGAATTTTAAAAAGCATTAACTGGGCTTCTGTTCACAGACTACGAAATGAAATTGGGATTTTGGTTGAACATGAAAATACCAGAAATGTTTTTTTTTTGGCTGAGGGATTAAAGAAATTGTGTTAAGAAATGAACGATTTATCTTTTTTTCCTTTGCAGAAGCCATTCCTAATAATTAGGTTTCTACTTTAATTCAAGTTCTTAGTGATATAATACTTAAGTTAATTGCATATATTGAAGGAAAAGCAAAGAAACTCAGAAATCTATTATAATAGTCTGAGTGCTACGGCTAGTCATATAAGCTGCCTCTGATGTGCAAATGATTTAGAAAGCGTTTTCCTCTCCCTTTTCAAATGCCTCATAAACATGCTGCTTTTTATCATGGGTGGTCTTTTTTATTGGTGGCTTTTATTACTTGTTTACAGGTTTGTCTCTTTCTTTAGATGGGATCAGCATTGGGAGGCTTCCTGTGAAAACCGTTCGCCCTGTCTGAATGCACAAAGCGGTCTTGCGTTTATTTTGATGCCACATTACAGCATGTGGCCCCTGTGCTGTGAGCGCCAACCATGCGAGGTCCTTCACAAACAGTGATTACTGTGATTAGATGATGCCACCATGGATTATTGAAACAGCCCATTATGTTTAACAGCTTCAAATGATGTTTTATCACCGTGAAAATGATATTTACCAGAGAGAGCGGAGGGAAAAGCTTGTCTCCTTCGATTACCACCTGACGTTGTGCCTCTGCCACTTAATGCCAGCCTGGAATCAAATTACTTCTCACAAGGAAATGAACCCACTTTGAAAACAATTAGTTTGCAATATTAAATATGTCTTTTAATTTCAGAAGTAGCAATGGGGTGCTCTGGTTCTTTACACACACATCTCCAGCTCATGTAAGAAGGAAATTTTTTTGATAACAGTAAGGGAGACCTATTTCTTTGCTCTAGATATTCAATCTGATTTGTGTTAGCTCAATGAATTTAAAGGGAAGGCAAGAGAAAAAGCCTTTGGCAGGCAGGAACGAGAAGCTGGCGAAAAGAGCGTAAGGGTTTAGGATTTGATTAAGCTACTCCCAGTTCCTACTGTAAATGCAATCAAGGCTCATAAAGAACTGAAACACCAGCGTTCGATATCTGAAGTTTCCTGCTGAACACCTGTCACTGAGTAGATGTTGCAGTTTTGAGCTAACGCAAAGCAACTGCAGCAAAAGGCAGATGCATTCGCTACAGCCATGTGCTCTGGAGTGTGATGTAAAATTTTCATCAAAATGTAATGCCTCTCTACTAAGAGGTTCTGAAAGCTGTCAGATGCAGCCCCAATGATTTATCCTTCCACTCTCGTACATAAACCATGGCTTGTGTTCGGAATGGAATTATTGTGTACTGTTGACTGTGTGCTGCAAAAAAAATGAGTTTGCTTTTGACTTTGGCATCTGATTAATCTGATTAATTTGGCATCTGAATAATTAGTATGGAGGTAATGCTAAAAAATCTGTTAAAGCTTTTTATCTTCATAATTTTCTTGCTACTTCTCAAATGGCTTTTTAGGGCCTGAGCACCAGTTTATTATTATAACAATTTTATTATAAGTTTTAATATCTTTTATATTTTTACTTTTCCCTAATAAAAAAATAAATTATGAAATTACCAACTTAAAGCTGCAGTCCATAGCATTTTCCCTTTTTGTCGCCATCTCTGTTCGAAATCTGTAACTGCAGTAATTCGTGGAATTATCATCTTTACGTGGGTTGTAAATCGCCATGAAACAGCGCGGATGAACACAGTGTTTTGAGGCGAGTGCTGCTGTCAATCACCGCGCTGTGTGGATACTGTCATTCAGAGTCACAGATTCACTTTTTGAAAGTTTTACTAACATAAGAATTTTCACCTGAAAATGTCTTCTGAACAAGTAAGTAACATCCATTTTTGTTCTGATCAACTAAGGGGGGAAAAGCATTCGACATGACAAGCGATCGTTAGATTTAATCAGCGCGATTTACAGCAACCGTGCAAATCGCTATGATTTGTTCTCAAATTGTTCATGTTAACAACATCAGCATTGCGTGACTAATGTTATTTCATGTGTTTTATGATTACCTGTGTAGTTCAGAATTCATATTCTCCATAATAGCTAAACGAGAAAGGCACAACAAAGGAAACTCCACCACTGTGTGAATTAAGAAAACGTACTGTTACACGATTGAACTATTGAAATGTCTTACTTGTTCAGCAGAAAAAGCCGTCTCTTCTTCCGTTTCGAACCCCTTCGGGAGTTCACGCACCTTTCAAAAGCCCCACCGATGTGTATCCTTGTGTTCACATGAGACGGTTCCTTTCTCTTTCCACCTTAAATCCGAGGTACGAAGTCTTTTGGGTTTTATAACTGGTTAATCTCCAGTTGACACGATGATTGTTGTTGGATCTTTCTGGATCCGCCATAAGTTTAATCATGTAAAGTGCTGCGAGAAAAGCCATCTCTACATCTCCTCACGCGCAAGTAGCCGGCTAGCCGAAACCTTCTTATTGTACGGATGTGACGTAATGACGCAAAGACATGCTCGAATTTCCCGCGAAAACCCACCAGTACCACTGGAATTAAAATCATTATTACAAGCTAACCGTTATGAATCTAGCTATGGCAAGCAGATAGTTTTGAACACTGGCTGAAGATGTTTTTTTTAAAATAATTAATTTGGATTATTTTTAACTTAAAAATGTTACGGACAGCAGCTTTAATATTCAGCAATATTATTGATTTGACTGCACTGACACTATCGTATAAACTGAATAATTACACTATTGTCTTCTGTAGAGCAAAATTGAGATTGTTTCATAAAAAATCTACTTTTCGCAGTTATTGAACTGAATTGAATCAACACTTAACTGAAATGAGCTGGAAAATGCAGCCGCTTTACAGCAGAACTTGAATTTGTCGAATATTTGATGAAGTTTGCATCATTAAGTCTGTTACTTTGTTACCTGTTACCTGTTTATTACTCTGAAGCTGCTTTCAGAAGCAGTGCTATACAAATAAAAGTAATTTGACTTGACCTATATGATACAAAAGTTATATGATAAAAAAAAATAAGTAAATATCACTTATGAATAGAATATTTGCTTGTAATTTCCATTCAAGTCAAGCTGTAATAGATACTGTTTTATAGTAAAATATTATTTATAAAAAATGTATGTTGTCTCTATTTAGGATGCATAAAATGCTTGGTATGACATTAGTATCAGCAAAGACACATTTTTCCAGTGATGGAAAAAATGTAATTTCCATCACTGTCATTTCCACAGAATGCTAAAGTGTGAATCAAAATCATTGGAGACATGCATTTGACATTTGTTGATTCAGGAAAATGACAAATGTGACAGAATTCTCCTGTGTTGCATCTATAAATAAACTAGTTAGTTTATAGTCAAAATCATTGAAGAAGCACCATCTTGATTCTCATGGTGATTCATCGTATCTTTTCATTCATATACAGGTCTGTTCATCTTTCTCCGATGGATTACTCTTTCTTGCATCTCTGAGTAACTGTATGATCCTCCTATATAGAGAAAAACAATATTCTACACACTCTCAACCTCAAAGTTAACTTTTCTTGTATTGAAGATTTAGCTACTGGCTACAGTCTCTTTTCTCTTGCTGCTTTCTGAGCAAATTCAATCTTCCATTGACCTTTGAACCCTTTGGAGAGGCACTCATACCACAGCTGGTCTTACAATCAGTACACATCAGAGCAGTTGGGATCCATTCCCTGGAGCTTTACCACACGCCAGCCTATATCACTCTCCATTCACAGGGTTTCAATGCAGAGCTTTTCCCAGTGGATGCTTTCAGAATGAAACCTGCGTTCTTTAAAGCATATTGTATCTGGTCTTGTTTATGATGTGTTATACATTGTGCATGAAAAGTTAGAGAGTACTAGAAATTCAAATTACTCTTATTTTTTTTCCATAAAACACTTGTAGAATCATTGTCATAAGAGCATGTTGTGAATCCATTGATTTCAATGGGAAATTGTAAGAATGTAGAGTTAAAAAAGTTTGCAAGAGTGACACTTAAAATGTTTCAAGTTTTGCTCTAGCACACTGATGTAAGGTGGTTGCCAATTTGATTCATTATTTATTTTTGTGTGTGTTACAATTAAATGCTAGGGTGGTCTGGGTTGCTAGGTGGTTACTTATAGACCCAAGTCAAAAGGGCATGCAGGACTTGCATGAGTTTAGTATGTAAGACTTATGGCTGCATGATTAATTGCAATAAAAACGAAAAAATTTATATGGAAATTGCGATACAGAAATGAAGACAGCCAGAAATATTTGTATTGTAATTTTATAGTTCTAATATTTCTAATGCCCCCCCCCCCCCATCGTTTACCCTAGTTAGTCAAAGAAAGCATCATTATACGTGCTCCCCAATTCTTCTTCATATTTTTGTTTATCTCCTACAGGTTCCTCAGATAGTGGATGAACACTAACGTGTTTGATTCATTATGACGTCACACCCTCCTCCATTCTTACTGAACCATCAGGTCGGGATGTTCCGGGTTTTAAGTTGGAGCAACTGTCAATCTACCACATGGCCACGCCTCTTGTGGATTCTGTGGGTGTGGCTAAGCCCGTGTTCATCGGTTCACCACCACTCGCACCCACATTCCATTAAAATCCCTGGAGACATCACCTTGGGAGGCCTTTTCCCAGTCCATTCCAGGGGTCCCGCAGGGGTCCCGTGTGGAGAAATAAAGAAAGAGAAAGGAATCCACCGGATGGAGGCCATGCTGTACGCACTGGACCAGATCAACAGTGACCCAGAACTACTGCCCAACATCACACTAGGGGCCCGGATTCTTGACACATGTTCCAGGGACACTTACGCTCTAGAGCAGTCTCTGACATTTGTCCAGGCTCTCATTCAGAAAGACACGTCTGACATCCGCTGCTCCAATGGCGAACAACCAATCATACGCAAGCCTGAGCGTGTGGTGGGCGTGATAGGGGCGTCAGGCAGCTCGGTGTCCATCATGGTGGCCAATGTCCTGCGATTGTTTGAGGTGAGAACCCATCTGCATGTATGTGAGTGAGCAAATCAATATATTGTACAGACCAGGGTTATGCAAATTAAATTCATCATCCATCCATCCATCCATCCATCATTCCTCCATCCATCCATCCATCCATCATTCTCATCCATCCATCCATCCATCATTCTCATCCATCCATCCATCCATCCATCATTATATCCATCCATCCATCCATCCATCCATCATTCTCTCCATCCATCCATCCATCCATCCATCCATCATTCTCTCCATCCATCCATCCATCCATCCATCCAACCAATCCATCCATCATTCTCTCCATCCATCCATCCATCCATCATCCATCCATCCATCCATCCATCATTCATCTCCATCCATCCATCCATCATTATCTCCATCCATCCATCCATCCATCATTCTCTCCATCCATCCATCCATCATTATCTCCATCCATCCAATCCATCCATCCACCATCCATCCATCCATCCATCCATCCATCCATCATCCATCCATCCATCCCTCCATCCATCCATCCATACATTCTCTCCATCCATCCATTCCATTCATCCAACCATCCATCCATCCATCCAACCATTCATCCATCCATCCATCCATCCATCCATTCTCATCCATCCATCCATCATCATCCAACCATCCATCCATCCATCCATCCAACCATCCATCCATCCATCACCATCCAAACATCCATCCATCCATCCATCCATCCATCCATCCACCTCCATCCATCCTCATCCATCCAACCATCCATCCATCCAACCACCAACATCCATCCATCCATCCACCATCCATCCATCCATCCATCCATACCATCCATCCAACATCCATCATTCCTCCATCCATCCATCCATCCATCCATCCATCTCTCCATCCAACCATCCATCCATCCATCCATCCACATCCATCCATCCATCCATCCATCCAACCATCCACCATCCATCCACCATCATCTCTATCCATCCAACCATCCATCCATCACCCCATCCATCCATCCATCCATCTATCCATCAACCATCCATCCATCCATCCATCCATCCATCATCCATCCATCCATCCACCATCATTCTCTCCATCCATGAGGCTTATTAAACCTTTAAACAATTAAACTAAAAAATATCATTGTATGATCATAATTAGTTATATGAATTTCTTGAATTTAAATTTAAGTTAACATTCAATTGATTTGCAATTTTGCATAATGTTTGTTTGCTACCTCAATTCATAACCAATTCAAATTCAGGAATGTTCTGATGAAACACATTTGGTATATATACCATATACTTTGGTATATGTGTATTTTCTATAGCTTGCAGTGATTTCGACATGTTCCTGGATCAATATCTTTGTTGGTCCTGGAGCTACAATCTGGAATTCCAGACAACAAATCAGAAATTCTGATTTTACAAAAAATTTTTTAGGTTTACATCAACCTTTCGTTTCATTTAATTTTAGGGGTAGTTTTAGTTTGATAGTCTGATTGTCTGATTTTCACATTGACCCTATCATTTTTATTCCTTTGTACACCCATACCTTAGGGTTTGCCCCATTATACCTGTCAATCTGCTTCAAAATAGATGCTTGACTGGATCTCAATGCCTACAGGCCAGGACCTGGCGTTAATTGACGAGGAGAATTAGATAGACCAACTAATCATGGATTCAGCCTCTATCTCTTTGGTATCCCGCAGGCTTTTGAATATTAGTTCGGCTTTGTCTCAAATCCGGGTAAACATTTAGGCTAATTTTTATTCTCAGCAGCTCTAGATTCTGATTCTATGCAGTACCAAACTTTCAATTGATGTTGCAGGGGTAGTTTGTGCTGTTCGGTGCAGCAGTCATTAAAATTGCGTTCTGCGCTCGTTGAATTTTAATGGGAAGGTTTGGAGAATTCGCGTCTGGACCGCAATAACACTGGGCTGACATTACAAAGCTCCATGTGTTGTGGCGACAAATGTTTCATCCGCATCTCGAAATGCCAACCTCCCGTGATGCTTGCAGCGGTGGGGGAAACTATCATTGCATATCATATTCACTTTGAGCAGCAATCATATTTAGTGATCCTCATCCAAACACGCACAGATTTAAAACCCTGTATACTTTATTTTGCATCGTTGAACTAACTTTACTCTGTCATTATTGTGGCAACTGCTTATTATGTTTAAAATTTTGCAGTTCGATTTAAACCCCACATTGTTCGTGCATCATATGACCTCTTATCATCTCAGCCCAATAATAGTTACTAAACATTTCCTAGAAATAAGTCTTGCATGCATGAGTGAACTTGTGACTCAGAGTGTCCAATTTGCTTGTCTGAAAAACTGGTGAGTGCATTGTTGTTGGATCAAGCTCAATTTGGACGAAGATTAGAGAGCACATTTGTAATCAGAGTTTTTTTTCAGTGTGTTTGCTACAACAAAAGCATGTAGAAACAACTACAGCGAGAACTGAACAGCTTGGGCAGGGACATAAGGTTTTATGATCAGAATTGTACCCACAACAAAGCACAAACCCGTGCACATTTTTTCCTTTAGCAAACAAATGCAGGAGGAGGTTGAAACAAGTGTGAACAACTATTCTTTTTTCGTCCTGAAACGGCTCCAACTTCCTCCCTAGAGGATCATTCTTGGTGGCTCCCTCACAGTGCAATATTAGACTCGTCTGAGAACACATGGCTTTCTGGCATTGGACACCCTGTCCGAGAATGAGAGAATCTCTGTGACGAATGGTGTGATTTGCTCCCCTGGTGTAAGCTTTTTTGAGAGGGCTATCTTGCTCCCTATATCCTCGGGTTCCACAAGACTCAAATCCCTTCCTACATGGTTCTTATGTTTGAAACGAAATGAAAAGCCGACATATTGTTCTCAGTGCATGTAGGGGCTTTTTTTTCTCTTTTGTAAGGTGAAATGGGAAATTGATTTTATGAGAGTCGACCGAGTGACAGACTAATAAAGCTTTTTTTTAGCTCTTCCCTAATGGAACAAGACAACATAGTCAGAGGGATTCTATATGGCTTCTACGGTTCAGTGTACTCTGTTAAGACCCTAAGAGAAAGCTGTTTTGAATGTCATATTACAATTTGTGCTCCCTTAACCCATCTGTGGTGCATTATTGAGCTATAAAGAGCCCTTACTTCATTTGTGAACAAAGCTCGTAATGATCTCCTATTGATCTTAATCGATCTGCTTTGGCGAAACAAAAAACGTTTAAGAGAGACCATTGGGAAATAAAACCACAAATGAGATCTCTTTAATCTCATCTGATTCTTGTAGGCAGCAACGGGAGAACAAGTTTCTTATCATAGATATGAACTGAACTCTTTCTCCTCATGATCTGAGCTGCTCTCTACATTCAGTTTACAACTCTATAGACTTGATATACTTACAAATTGACTCCTTTGTGTCTATTTTTATCAAAGTCTCTTTAAGCCAAGCCAGTTGGTGGTGGTCTTTAAAATGCCTCTCAGGCAGCTATTTCAGTCATGCAAGTACAGCTCTTATCTCTTTGAATGGAGAAACATCGAATTGTCCAAAGCTGTTCACCAAGCTTACGATTAAATGTCATATTTGAAATCACCAATGAAATCTGACAACAGCGGTCTCATTCATTTGGTTTCTAAATGCTCGAATCATTACAAAAAGCTGATTTTTTTAGGCTGGACCGTATGAACCTCTTTTAAGGCTGAACTTGTTGCGCCATATTGTGCGTTGCACTTTCTATCATTCATAGTAATATGACTGCACCATATTTGTATATGGGTCATTCTACATAATTGGTTCAAAGTCAGAGTTGGAAACATCTTGAATTTTCTTTTTTGCACAATTTTTTTATGTATGCAAATTGTATAATATCCAAGGTACACATTTTTAGTAATTGTGCAGTTAATTCTGACTGCACATTTTCGGTAGTGAATGTAATGTTTTGGTAGCGACCACATCACATTACAGTATTTTACAGAACGAAACGCATAACTTTACAGAAAAACACTACTAAAACATTTTATCGAATTACATCCAAAAACTTTGCTTAATTGCAGAAAAAAGGTGTTTGGTGATGACGTTCCTTAAAGTTACACACCGATTTTCAGACTTTTAAACACATTCACCTCAAAATGATGGTACCTATCTATGAAAGAGAAGCTATGAGAGAGAGGGACACAGGAACATATCCTGATCAAAAATGTAGGGTGTGGTTAAAATCAGTCTCAGCCAATGGACTAAAACATACACTGTTACACTGTTAAAACATACACTATTAAAACATACATGAAAATGCGGGACACATTTTTTAAATATAAAGTTTAATGATTTACAAAGAAAATATTAAATAATAATATTTTTTAAAAGAAATGTCATCTAAAAAATCAACCAAAAAAATGGGAAAAAATTGCAAAAATTATTTCAATATAATTCTCACAAGTTGAAATTTAGGGGTTGGGGTTTGGGACAGCCATCTCCCAATTGAAAGTACCCAATAAATTATGATTTTATATATATATTAAGCTTACTGATATTTTAAATATTATTGTGGATTCAACAGATAATAGAAGGATCTTAGTAAACATCTAAGATTTGATTAGTTAAATGCTTTTTAAATGTGTTTTTTGATTCTGGGACAGCAGTTTGCACCAATTTTGTAGAATGGCCTATAAAAGATTATAATAAAAAGATTTTATTTCTCCAAATGAATTTTAGGGAAGCTTCTGAGATGAAGTTGAGTTTGCGTTTGGATGTCAGATTAAAGTGATCGCATGAATACCAAGGCCTTACGTGTTTATTTGTAATTGATCAAAGAAAAAATACAGCTTTATTGTTCCTAAATCCAGCATTTCCAGTTCAAAGTTGTCATGGAAATTCTGTAATCTCATTAACAGCGCCATTGCTAAGCCCCTAAGTTGATTTCTGCCCTTGTCAAATGCATATTTAATTTTTTAGGGGATCCCATAAGCTGGTTATGATAAGATGTCAAAGTCATATTTGTATAATCTCAACTGTGTATGGTATACGAAACATAAACATGAAAGTCAGAAATGCCTTCAAAGCAGAAAAATCACACTTACAGAAAATAAAATAAATCAGGCACTGGTAAAACAAGCTTTTTGCTATAATACTAGTGTAGTTATGATATTAACATAACCTGATGATAATACCATGATATTCTTTATAATACCTTAGGATACATGAATATAGTACTACAGTATATTAAAGTATTATGGTTTCATAATCTGATTCCAGCTTAGTACATTATGGTACGCATACACTAAAAATGGTGTAAGATTTACTATTTTCACTCTCTGAAATTTCCCAAATGGTTACAAAGAAACTACAAGTAATGCATTGAATTAAATATGACATTTTGAAGTTGGAAAGACTGAAAAAGAATCTTAATTAATCTTAATTAAACATTGAAAAATCAGGTCACGTGTCTATATTCAAAATGTTTCTCTATTGAATCTTTTCCAAACAGACTGAAATTCAAATTTCATTTAAAATATACAAAAATGAAGTGCATTTTAATTTCACAGGAAGTTATCCCATTGTGCTGTTGTGAATGACAGAAAGGTGTTAGACAATAGGCTGAGTCTGTGGGGACAGCTGTCGGTAGCCAACCCTCTAATTAAACACACGTGGAATAAAGTCTGAAACGAATGTGGAACAAAAGCAGAGGTACAGTGGATCTTCATTAAACGGACCTTTTTGCGTGTGTATGATGAGGGCCACAGCACCACGGCGAGTGATTATTCCAGTCTACAGATTGCTCGCTGAAGCGTGGACAAAGGCGCGACAGCCACCTCTTTCCATTTATCATGTTTTTGTTGTTTAAATATGCTTGGGACAGTTTCAAACAGCCATTTAGCCCATGTTTTGCATACGAAAAGCCTGTTGTTTCACTGATATTTTTACACAGTCGATCATTAAAATGCGTTTGATGTGTCGGAACATCATGAAAATATCATGAGACAGATTGCAAACACAATGCTTGGGTTCTGGAAATTTCTTTGATGTTTGTGACGCCAAACACCTGTCGTTTGAGGATCTTTGTCTTTGTTAATTCAAGTCTTCATGGCAGGAATGAATGTGTCCCAATTCGCCATACTTCTGCTACACACTGAAAGTATGTACTTTGCTTATGATTGTAAATTACATTTACATTACATAACATTTTTAGAATACTATAGAATATCTATTATGCATATTTTTGCATGCATAAAGTACCTGTCTATTTATTAAAATGTGCTCAAACAAATTTATTTTTTGACTAAATTAAAAAAAAAAATACACAAACTTGAATTATACAAAACTATTGTTTTCATTCGAGATCATTTGACAACAATGTGTTTCACTAACCCTAACCATTTAAAGTGTGGTATATTTGAGTGAAACAGACTCTTGAATAAGAAAAAAATGTAGGGAGGGACTTGATTTTGTCAACTAGGAATTGATTGGATGGTTGTGGTTTGCTATTGGTCGATCTCATGTGAGTGACAGGTTGTCCCGCCCTCACACCAGTAAACACATCATCAGAGAAGAGTAGAGATGTTGATGCAAGAGGGTGGGGAATTTTGATTAAAGATTACGAGAGACTTAACAAAAATTGAGTAGAAATGATGACAGAATTTTTCATCATCACTTTAAAGTCAGCATTTTAGTTAAACTTTAACTTGAAATCTTAACATATATTATTAATTACTGTACATTTAAAAACTGCAGTGACGGTATCATCTGTGTATTCGACACCGTTTTTCTACAGCTGAAAAAATTAAAAATAGCACAGTCACAAACTCTTCTTTTCATCCTCAAGGGGTTGTGGCTTTTGTCAGCCAAACAAAGCATGCACGAATGCACACTTCGAAATCCATCCTGGCACCTTTGGCTCGCTGCTCTACTAACTATAATTTGGGATGCACTAATTCTAATCTCACATACTGTTTAGGACAGATAGTATGTGAATTGGGATGCAGCGTGTGTTATCATTTCTCTGTTTTTAGCTCTGTCTTGACGCAAGAGGGGCCATATCTCGTGCTTTCCACGGTCAGGGCAAACGCGATCACAGCCGAGTTAAATGAGCTTTTACTTCACCCCACGGTAATGACTCTCCCTGTCAGACGCTCACTTTAAAGACGGCATGTCCTTCCCGCTTAACAGACAGAGATGACACATCTATGAGCATGCACAGACCTTTATTAATGCAATGCAGTGCTCCAGAGAGCATGCTGGGAGTCATACATGTACACACATACACAAATCTCACGTCTTTCTCTGAGTCGCTCGGACATCTTTTTCTCAAAACGCCACACATACACACTCTCATTTGGATTACAAAGCGGTCACAGACCTTCCAATGGAGAGCCACATATTAAGCCCTGACAGACCGCATGAACTGCAGTAAAAATCAGCACTTCAGCAGTGCCGCAGTTGCATAATTGTGAATGTCGTATGTGGCCGTTCTAGCTGGATGGGACGCGGTAGCAAACCGCATGTTTTTTTAATGATTAGACTTAGTGCTCTGGCTCATGAAACAGCTCCAGGTACTCAATTTTTAACAGCTCGTCTTTATGTGGCATACAACTCTGCAGAGATCCCTTGCTGACTCTTAGTTTTATGGGCCAGAGACCCACACTGTAAAAAAAGTTAACTCATTATTTTGAGTTATCTTTTTGCATGGGTTTTTTTTAGTTTAACTAACTTATTTCGATAAGTTGAGGACAAGAAAACTTAAAATTTCTTGTTGTCTGGACAATCTAGTTAAAAAAATAAGTTGAAATAACTAAATTGCTAAAATATTTTTTACAGTGCAGATGCTTGTAGAACAGAGGAGTTTGATTGCCTCTTGCCAAAAGCATCAGATGAGATTATAAAACAATAGAACAGTGAAATTCACTGTATGTGGGACAGGGGACCTTTTTTGAACTCAATATGAGTGGCGTTGTTGTTTTTTGACAACAAATGCGTTTCTTTAAAACTTGTGCCTAATTAGGCAAACAAAATGTGGGAAATTCGAATAGAATTAATATTTCGGATATTTTTTGGTGGACTCCTGAGATGCATTTTTAGTCTGTCTAAAACTCATTGCAAATTATTTTGTGTTATGTAAATATATTCTAGGAGACTCCAAAACAAAATTAAGCACCCTTAAAATAGCAAAATTGGGGCGTCTGCATTTGCATACTTGCATGCATTTCAGGACCCTTTTTCCATGACCCTTATGCAGACACATACTTTTTGTATATAGTCACCTTCATTTATATAGTGCTTTTAACAATATAGATTGTTTTAAAGCAACTTTACAGTGATATTAGGAAATTACAGTAACAGAGATTGTTTGTTTGCTGTTTACAGCAGCTCTAGAATTAAGTTAATGTCCAGCTAAAGTTAGTTTTGATTGATTGATTTACTTCCGTTGCAAAGATCATTAGTTATTAACTTAGGGGCAGCTAACACGACACCGTTCTAACAGAAAACACTCAACACGCTCCGGCCCGCTCATCCACACAAAACAGTGCCTGTGGCTCGAGAAAGCAAACCCTGAAATAGATTCCAAGGTGCAAGCCTTGAAAATTTTGGGGGAAAAAAGGTTATCTCTGCGTAAACCTTAAAAACGCAAACCCGCGTAAACGCAGATGGCGTGCACATGCGCATCACGCGTTTGAATATATATGTGCGCAGGCGTGTAGTCCTTCTTTACAAACCAACCCTCAACAAACTTGTCCGGCCTTAAAAATTTATAATAAAGAATTATTTATCGCTTCTGAATAACCACATGAACCGGAATTAGTGAAGGAGGCCTTCACAGGGAGAGACTAGTGACACTTCAGGACTGCGTTGTCGCCGTGTCCAGGCGCGATCGTGGCGGACTGCGGTAAACCTCGGGATAAACATAGAACTAATATTAGCGTAAACGCCATTCTTCTTATGATGTAACAAGTACATCAGGATTAGTGTTCCCAGTTACGGCTGATCTAAACTATGCAGCCTAACATTGAATTATAGAAGTCTATAATGTATTATGTGTATGCTAGGTCAAAGAGATGTGTTTTTAGTCTAGATTTGAACTGATCTACTTAATCTACTTCATCTAGAATCTACTTAACCTGCATGTTGATATTAAATCTCAAGATTTAAGGGGTCACTAGAGTTCCCTTTAAATGCATGTGACATTCAACCTTTTTATTTTATAGCGTTTTATTATTCGAGTACAGTAGCTGCTAGAAACATGTCTAATGTTTATCTTTACAAACTTAATACCAAATACAAAACTTTACAAACTTGCTCAGCATTATTTTTTTCAAACTATTACAGTTCAGCTGAAAGAGAAAACTGAATGCAGAAGATGACAATATAATGCAGTGGTTCTCAGTTGGCTTTGCTCTAGTATCCCGTATTTAATATAAAGCTTTTCTTTTAACTTGCATCACAACCTGTCCATGTTGACATTATACTATAGAAGTGACAAATGATGTGTTACCGGGAGTTTTGGTTATAAAGGTGGGGGTGATTACAGCTGCCCGAGTGATTCTCAGTGTGTGGAAGGATCCATCTCCTCCAGAGTTTAACAGGTGGAAAGAAAATATGCTGAAGATTGTGTCATATGAAAAATTCTTGGCCAGGATTAATGATGACTGATTAATTAATGATTAATGGTTTTGGCAAATCTTGGGGAGGGTTTTTGACTGAGATTAATGGATTTTGTTATTTGTTAGTGTGTGCTTCTCTTTTGTTAAGTCTGTTATTTTAGTGGTGTAGACACTTTATAATTTGATTTTATTGTATCTTTTTTGCGTCTGTCTGTAGTGGTTAGTGATACTGAGCCCAAAATGCAAATGGGAATGAACCTCTTAAGTGTCTACCCCCCCCCCCCCTTTTTTGAATATACATGAAAATGCACAATCCGAACTTAAATGGTTGTAATTCAATAATTCTTTGGAATATAGACATAAGATTGGTCTTGTTTTAAAGAAGATATTTGGCAGATTTTTGTAAAAGTGAAATAAATTAAGAAAGTGAAACAGAAAAAAAGTTATAGAAGTTTGAGTTTATGGAAATGTACAATGTAAAAAAATGAATTATTCATATTTTATATAAAATATATATTTTCAAAACCTGGTCTACTCTAAAACTACATAGAAAATACAAAGCCAAAAATCTGAACAAGTTGTGTTTCAAGGTTGATATCTCAAAAAATGAGCTTTTTGTTTCATAAACTTTTTCACTAGGTCACAACCAGACTCCATTACTGCCCATATAAGGGCGCTTCATATGTGTTTTGAGTGGTATGAACCATTATTTCCAAAATTTTCATACAATTTATGAAGTAGACATCCTATTCAGAAGTAGTATGGGAATTTTGGCAGATTTTGATATGAATTCAACCTTTTTTCTAAAATAATTGAATGGATGCTATCTTTGGAACTCTTGGCATGAAAACAAACTGAGGTTTCTACCATTTTTTCATGATTTTTCATGTTCATTGCTATTTCAAAATAAAGGTCTGAACACGCCTTAGGAGTATGAAGATATTATTGTTGCAAATTGATAAATTACAGCTCCTCTGTAATTTATTTTGAAAATCAAAGTCTCCAAATATGGAAACTAGAGATGGTAAGCTTTCAAATGATATATAATTTGTCAATATTACTTGAGGTTTTTACTAAGATATTATTGTTTAAAAAATATAATAGCAAGCGTCCCACCTGTGGGACGGTGACAGTTAAGGGGTTGTGTTAGGAAGCTGTTTTTTTATTATTATTATTATATATTATATTTTTACTTTTTTGAGTTTGTTTTGTTTTGTTAAAAATGTTACAAATAAATAAAGACTTCAATTATTAAAAAAAGTGACTAATGAATCTGCAAATACAGCAGAGTTTGAAGAACAACATTTACTGTAAGCATTTTATCCTTAAGTTTAAAAGCTTGTTTATTTTGCTATCCTAATGCGCTATCCTAGTGCTAACAGAAGCACATGACAGGATCACATGATGAAACATTGGAATCACATGACAAACAGGAAGCATGACTATGAAAGCTACTACATAAAAGACATGAAAACATAAACATGAACAAAAACCAAATGGGACACCTAAATATGCACAATTTAGCATACGTTTTTCCCCCTTCTGCTATCAAACAGACCTGCAACCCACCAGTTGAGAACCACCGGTTTGATGCATGTTTTTGCACCCCTTGCGGCAAATCGTTCTTGCAAATTGTCTTCTGACGCGTAAAATTGAGCTTGCGTATTTAGAAGTGTTTGTGTTCACGTACTTGCGTAAGCGTGTTTCTGGCCTTAATTACTCTGTCTTTGCCCTGAGCGTTAAACCGAGTCTGGGGGTCTAGAAAACACATCAGGCTCTTAGCTGCAAAATTAGAGGACCTTTTGGCACAATAAGCTGCTGGCTTCCGTTCATAAAACTCAAATTGAGTTTGTAAGAGAAAGTGGAAGCAATTCACCGGGGCAAATGTTTGACAGTAAGAGTTTTGAGGACTGAAATCATTTCACGAGGTGCATGTGTGAGCATTAGTCATTTAGAAATTGCATGCAATGGGTCAATGGAGAGATTATATTTGTATCTAAGATTGCTACAGGTTTCTTTGTGAATAAATAATTATTGCATTAGTTGATCTAAGAATCTAAGTGTCTACAGGCACCTTAGCTGTCAGAGTTTCCTCTAATTGCCGTTTTTGTGAGTTAAATGGTCAGTAATTGCACTGATGGTCCATGGCAGTTAATTCAAGTGAGAAAATTGTGGCTGTTTTTTGTTGAACTTTAGGGAATGCTTTTATGTGAACTTTTTTTCTGTCAGTTGCTATTATTATGCATCGAGACACTGAATTATCAGGCTGTCAGCAATACAATTTTCACTTGCCAGTGTGACGTCCATCGGTTTCTCCTTATTGAATGATGCATTTGTGTGAAATCACCCTTATAGGCCTATTAGTTGCTTGTAGTTGCACAGCATGCACAATACACTTAAAGCAGCACCAGGTGACTTTTCAACCTTCATAATATATTTCCAAGTCTCTTGTGATGGTACATCGACTTACAATAGGTTGAATGACACGTCTGCCATAGCCTGACGGGGTCTGTAGCGTAATCGTACTTTTAAACTTCGGGTTTCGGGTAGTAACCGGCGAACAAAGAGAACTACAAAATTTGACTGCTTTACGGCATATACGTCACTTCCACCCCCACTTCCTTAAAATCGGACATGCGAGCCAAATGTTATAGTCATGGCCGAAGCAGCACAGAAAAACAAGAAAGCAAAGGTTTTATCGGAGCAAAGCAAAAGAGAAAGTGATCGCGTTAAAGGCAGAACAAGGATCAACATTGGGCCAGCGTTTTCTCGCTGGCGTGAGCTGAAGGAGGAGGAGGGGTGCCTGACCGATGCGGGCTGTCATGCTTTTGTACTAGTAAGTATATTGCTTGCATACTAGCTAGGGTGACCTGACCAGACGTCCCGTTTTTCCCGGTACAGTCCCGTATTTCAACTCTAATTTTAGTTTCCCGACTTATTAAATTGAATACGCGCACAGGGACATGAGGAGGGAGAAGAGAGAGAGAGCGAGAGCCCTTGCGTGTGTGTGCTAGAGTAGCCTACGCATTAATACACACACGCGCGCATTATTGATATAATAATATAGCTTGATATTATAATATTGACGATATATGGTTTTATCTACCACTCAAACATTGCATTGAAGTATCATATAGATTCAGTAAAACGGTAACCGATAGGCTAGACTAGGCTACTATAATGACGCTGGCTTGTAAACGTGAGCATCGCGATCATTTGTCATTAGAAAAAAAATAATAAAACCCATGAATTTATATTCATATGACATGCTGAAATGTATGCCACTGTACCTGGGATGAAGACATTTCACACCGACGCAAGCTAGCAGAACACCTGCATGTGACTCCTCCTACAGTGTTCAGGGCTATCATGGATGTCAACAAATGCATGAGCTACATCATGACGAGTTTACTGTAGGGGGGGACCCCAAGAGCAAAAGTTAAATTTTACCTGGTGTTACTTTAAGGAAGATTCTGGATTCGGTGAAATGCTGTTAGTTTTAACTTGTATCGATCTGCTCAAATAAAAATAAATAAATGTAATGCATTTAAAGTTATATCCAGTATTCCAATGCCTGTTATGAGCATGTGAAGCCAGTAAACATGTAAACCTTCTTT
Source organism: Chrosomus eos (assembly GCA_036326025.1). Lineage (NCBI taxonomy): Eukaryota > Metazoa > Chordata > Actinopteri > Cypriniformes > Leuciscidae > Chrosomus > Chrosomus eos. Next base: position 32,568,766 of record CM070836.1, on the reverse strand, counting down.
GTTTTCATAGAGGAAAATCCAAACAAAGGCGTTATGTCAGAAGTTCATCCGCTGAACAGTCCCACCTCTTAAAGGATTATTACAACTTTGCAGCTCAAAAAACACATTTTGAATGGAAGAATTAATATAAGTGCTTCAACAAAAAGCTGCACGTTTGTGCTTTCAAAACTTTCAATGAATGTTCATTTATAATAAATGTTTTTTTTTTTTTTGCTTGTTTTTACAAACCGAGGGATGAGTTGAATTATTTCTGTGGTAAAGGACGGCAGTGCACAGATGCTGTTGAAAGAGCTGAACTTGAGTTGAACCTGGAACATTCCTTTAAGGAAATAGGCTAAAAGCTCACTTCATTTCATGCAAGAGGAAAGCATTTGCTCAGATGTTCAAGAATAGTGTGTCGGATTTGGTAAACCTATGGTAAATATTGTCTCTCCCTCCGTCAAGCGGAGATTTATATCCATCAGTATTGAGTCACACTAGAGCAAGACCTTCAAAACATGGTCTATGCAGGACATCACTATACAATATCATGGTAAACATTGTTCAAATACTGAGATGACTTTTAATATACAAGATTTTGCTTTGTAACAATACTTTTTTGGTTTTATTTATAACAACTGATTAGTTCAAGAAAATTTTAATACAAGAGTCGCAAGACAACAGCAGTGTTTTTATGAAACAAGAGTGCGGTGTATCACCTTACATATGATTAATTCAGTTAATTCAATAAAGGATTCATCAGACTGAATCATCAAACATTATTAGACAGAGTTAGTAAGTCTTTTTGATTGAGTCATTAAAAGGAGTGACTCAAAAGATTATGAATCAGACTACACTGTTTGTATGAATTGTTTTTGATTCACACTAAAATGAACTGCTTCAAATATTTGAATTTGTTTATGAATTAGGACTACAATGGTCACTGTGTTGGTCTATGTGTTTGTTATTGTGTGCAGTGTGTTAATGTGTGTTTTTTGTGGTTGCTTGTTGGTCTGCTCAAAAGTCTCTACGATTTTCGTTTTTTGTATCACACATTTTTAGGTAACAACATGCGCCGCCATTTTTAACTTGAATGTGCAAGTTTTCTGGTTTCAGCCACTCCCAGTTTGAAATGGCTCCCTGGTTTTTGTTTGCATAGGTTTTCAATTTATTATCATAAACACACTGGGTTGTAGTGCAAGTTTTAACATTTACTGCATTTGTTACTCTTCTGGAAAGTGTGGTGGTTGACAAGAGATGCATAACGCAGAATTCTAACAAAGATACTTTAATAAACAGGAAAATACATGAATGAGAATCTCACTAACCACACTAAGGGTACGTTTACGCGACACCATTTTCAACTATAAACGGAAAACTTTTTATGCCTTACATTTACATGACAACAGGGTTATGGCAGCCTGAAAAGCAAGCTTTTGAAATCGGGTTTTAAAGTGCAAGTTACTGTAAACGATAGCGTTATCATCTCCATGTAAACAACAAAAAACGCAAATTTGTGAAAACGTCATGGTCATGCGTATTATGTCATCAGTTTATTTGTGCATAATGTTTCTTTACAAAGTGACATCGCCATCTACTAGCCTGGCATGAATAATACAGTGTTTTTAGACGTTTTTGCGGATCCATGTGAAAGAGGATTGTTTTGACAATGTTGTCGTTAATGCGAAAAAACAAACAAACAAAAAAGTTTTTGTCGTGTATACCCTTAATCATGGCGTGAACCTACAGAGGATTGAACAAAGCAGGAGAATTTAAACTAGATACATGTGGGATTCATAGGTAACAAACTTACAAACAATATTCTGCGTTCACGCCATGTCGTAATTACCGTAAATAAAGCTCTGTATGCTTTCGAATTGCTCTCGCGTGACTTTGATGTCATGCACCGATCGATCTGCACAGTCGAACACACAAGTTCTACAAGCCCATGAAGGCTTTTTACAGTTCAGAATCATTACGGTAATTACGACATGGCTTGAATGCACCTTCAGGAATCATGGAAACCAGAACTAAACTGAAAGGAAACACATGAACATGAACAAAAATACAATAAAACATAACATGACCATGCAATCTTCTAGTTATTTGCCTAAAGTGGCTCATGAAATCCGAAGTTTTACACATTCACAGTAAATAACTTACTTACATATTGAAAACTTTGAAAGGTTGAAATAGTAGTCTTTTAGTGACTAATGATTCTTTTCTGCTTGTTTTATCATCTGCTAAGCTAAAACTCATTTAATCACTTGGAAATTTGAGGAATCATTAATGTCTGTATTTATTGTTTAAATCTCTAACCTTGAGAATAAGCATTATTTTGCAAAAACCTCTAATAAGGCATATCCAGGGGGGAAATATCATAATAAACAATGTTTGGATGTTTACAGATTTGTGACGATCCTTTTTTTGAAGATTATTTATAGAAACTTCTACATTTTAAATATCTTCACAAGCTTGAAAAGTGAAGTTTTTGAAAAACACGCTGAGCATTTTCTTTATCATATGTTTGTTTGTAGAGCAGAAGTCTTGGCTCAAAGCTTCTAATTAACTGCGGTGTCTAATTAATCAAGAAAATTGCAGCTCTAGGCTACTGCCAATGATTCATGAATGCGCTTTCAGCAAAGGGTATTTAAGAGTTGTCTCAAACTTCATGCGAACTGTATTCGGGTCATTTGAGGAAGACCAGTGGCGACAACATGATGGATTGATTTGTTGTTGTAGAAAAAGACAGACAACAGATCAACTCCTCGAGGACAGTTGTTCTGCTGCTCTTTCATCTGGAAACTTATTAGGATTCTTCCATTGAAGTATCCAGTCTCCACTTTTTCTTCCTTTCTGCTTAGCTTAATTTAACTAATCTAGTTTATACTTCAGTTCAAATATGACATTCAGGACTATGAATGAATATTGATTGAATTTATGACAAAAAAAGCTTGTAATGTTGCTCATTTGCTTGTCATTTTGGATAAAAGCATCTGCTAAATGAATAAATTTAATGTCTCAGATGTTTCTCCTAAAAGTCCTTTGTTAGCAGACAATTGTTGACCTACAGTAAGAGCTATAAAAAAAATGTGGATAGGAATTTAGATCTTGGTGTTGGAAGTATTTGATACGAAATTAGTGATAAATGTGACAATCTCTGTGATAGTGATTAGTGATAATCTCTGACTTGTTTTGTCAAACAAACAAAAAAGCAAGATTTGTGATATTCTTCAGGAGATACATGGGATCACGTGATATCTTTTTCCTCAATAGAAACATCTAAAAAGTAGAAAACTTAATCAAAAATCTCCATTTGAATTGTAATTAATTTGCAAAGTCAACAGTGATTACAAGGTGTTTTGTTTCATTTCTTTGACATGTTCTATGTAGCCTGTGCATCTATGGGTTATTCTATGGTTAGATGTCTATTTTCACTGATAGCCCAATATTGTTTTAGCCTAGATTGCCAGGCTGTGTTTGGACGGCTTTTAGATGTCTTTTAAACACAGAACTGCTTGCTGGGAACTAAGATGTTAAAGACCACATGATATCACAAGCTCTTTTTTAGATTCCCATCTCGATTCGATTCATTTGAAAATATTTTAGTCAAAATCTCTCTAATTAATGACGTCTAGTAATTAATGCTGTAAACTGTACATGAGACCCTCTCGCTTAGTACATTACTATAATATTACAGGTTAAAATTGACAACAGAGCCCAAACAATTACTAAATTTATTCGCTATATATGGCTTTTTAAATATAACAATTAACATTACATTTAAAACAGAGCTGTTTACAAACATTGAAATTGCACATTACCTAGTTTTTATTTCAACTTTCTGATATTACTGTTTCCACTCCAATTTGTTGTTGAAATGTAATCATTTAAACGGTGTCTGTCATAACTTGTTTCATGACAGATTTGTTCAAATGAATATCAAAAAAAATTACTGTAAGACATCACTAACAGGTGCAAATATAAATAATATAGCAGATATTGATTTATTGATTGATTGATTGATTGATTGATTGATTGATTGATTGATGATTGATTGATTGATTGATTGATTGATTGATTGATTGATTGATTGATCAGACAGACTGACAGAATCGCTGCATGGTGTTTCTGACGTCACAAACTAACTTGTAACCAATCACATCAACATGTGATCGTCAATGAGTGGATCTCTGAGCTGATGCGAGTGAGTGGAGGCGGGGCTAATTTGCATACCATGTATACTAAATGAGGCCAGGGTGTAAAGCTGCATTCAAGCTATTTTAAGGCATGAAGAATTTTTTTTTCAAGGAAAATACACTATTTTTTTAAGGGATAAAATGATTGACTACAGGGAGAGTTTAACTAATGACAAACTTTAATATGTTAAGAATAATTTGGTTATCTTTTGGTTTGCACTTTTCAAGTACTCTCATAATAATCTGTTGTGCACCACAAAATATCAAATAATGCTGTGTGAAAAAGGTCCATACAACTTGTGCACTATATTCTAAGACTAGTGTTGAAAGACAACCTAAATGTCAGGATTTCATGTCTCAAAGCTATTGTATGGCTTTCCCAATACCTGGTAAATACAGCAGTCAACATTGGAAGTGGATCAAAAAAGTTAATCAAAGTTGTCCTAAGACAAGAACGGGTATTGTTGTAATTCATGTATAACTTTGATGAAATATTTTGATCCACTTCAAATGTTGACTACTCTAGTACAAGAGTGGTATGAACCTCTCCGATTGCTTTCCCCAGATTTAAAATAAATTTAAGAAAACACAAGTTTAGAAACATTTGTAAATAATGACAAAGCAGGAAATAAAGCCATAAAAAGTCAAATTCTGCCCTAACAGAACTGCAACACAGACTTCATAGTGTAAATTGTGCTAAATTTTACTGCACCCCATTTTGGGGGTATGATTCCCCACTAGTCTGATTCCCCAGCTGGACAGGTCTCCGGCTCAGACAGAAGTATTTAATATTCTGGCACTAGAGACTCCATAACAGCAACGTTCACCACCTCTCATCAGAGCCGTCACGATCCAAATCCAACCTTTTAATCACAGTAATGGCTGCTGTCTGCCCCTGATCTGTGTCCACGCACCCAACAAAAGCCCTAATTTCAATGATGTGCATGTAGTATATGTGTATGTTTGTATTTATGTGTGAATGCTTATGATTGTCAATCTGTTAGCCATTTGCAAGAAAATTCACCAAAGAAATCAAAATTAAAGCTGTTCGATATGTCCTGTACCTAATTTCAGTTTTAATAGGAAATTTATCAGCACTGGACAGAATTAGATTGTGAAATCAGTCCTCGTAACATGGTACCACCACAGTACTTTTTTGTATCTGATTCATTTAATCAGTTCATCTGTGGAGTGCTCCATGACCTGAATTGGGTGTGTCAGATTTTCTACAGACACCTGTAATGTGCAGGATTCTGAAACGCTAGGTTAGTCTCATTCGCGGGGGCCGCCGGACATAATCAGTGTTAAATGAATTCTTCTCCTTCCCCCCTCCTGATCTCTGTATCTCTCCTCCTGTGCTTAACGTAATTTGACTAAAACCCCTCTTATCCTCACAGATAATCTGTCAAATGGATCGTTGATTCATCCATCTACCTGTTGTAAGTCTGCCCCTACGGCTCACCCACATGCCGAGACCTCGCTTACCTTCTGTGCATTAGCTGACGAGACACAATCGTTTCACTGCTATAAAAAGAGGGAGTCGATCTAGGTTTATCAGTCACTGGGTTAACCGAGCGACCAATCATGATGAAACCAACAGCAGGCATCTGCATTTGCTCCAGACAAATGATGTAATAGTGCTGATAATTCACTACAACATTTTGTAGTGGCCTATGAAAGTATGAAGTACCATGCTAACACCCATTTGAGCCAAAGCAACAACATTTTGTCACATTTTATTGGGAATTCAATTTGTTTTTAGCAACGATGCGTTACATTGATAATTAAAGACATTTATAATGTTATAAAAGATTTCTATTTCAAATAAATACTGTTATTTTGATCTTTTTATTTATAATGTATCATGGCTTCCACAAATATATTAAGCAACACAACGGTTTTCAACCTTGATAATAAGAAATGTTTCTTGAGCAGAAAATCAGCATATTATAATGATTTCTGAAGGATCATGTGACACTGAAAAATTCAGCTTTAACATCATATCTTTACATCATATATATTTTCATATATTTATATTAAAAACAGTTATTTTTAATAATAATATTTTACAATATCACTGTTTTTACTGTATTTTTGATCAAATAAATGCAGCCTTCATAAGTGTTAATGTTTTTGAAAGAAGTCTCACCAACTTTTGAACAGTTAATTTTTTAATTAAGATTCTTTTTCTTATTCTATTTTTTTCTTATTAGTTCTTTTTACAATTTTCTTGTTTTAAGCATACAATATTTGGTGAGGTTTATGCTTAAAGCTGCAGTCCGTAACTTTTTTAGGTTAAAAATTATACAAAATACATGTTTGAGCAAGTACATAACCAGCCAGTGTTCACAACTATCGATTCAAAACGGTACGCTTGTAATAATGTTTTTAATTCCAGTGGTTGTCAGGCTTGGTCTAGAAGTAGAGTCGGATTCAAATGCGAGTGAAACAAGTTTATTGAATTGAATATCAAATGTAGTGAGAAACAGAGTTCTAGTCTGAAGAAATGTTGGTCTGCGGTACAGAGCAGCGCAGGGACGCAATGGGCAACAATCCTCCGTGGAACTCCTCGGGGACGAGCAGGGATCCAGGAACAGACACTCCAAACATAGACGAAAAACCAGGGACACGAACAGGACTGGACTAGACCACTGAAACCCGCTAAAACACAACAATCTGAAAACAAAGGATGGAAATCACAGACATTAAATAGCTGAGCTAGATGAGCTGCAGCTGGCTCTGAAGTGATCAAACAATCAGCAGACACACCCACAAGTAATCACACACACACACACACACACACAGGACAGAGAATGAGTCACTGAATCCATGAACTGTGACAGTGGTACTGGTGGATTTCCACTGGAAATTCGAGCATGTCTTTGCATCACATCTGTACTCATAAAGAAGGTGTCTCGGCTAGTATAGGCTATATTGCATGTGAGGATGTTGGTGGAGATTTATAGCCTTTTCTCACAACACTTGATATAATTAAACAGCAATTTGATGGCGGATACAGAAAGGTTCAAACGACAATGACTAGTGACAACTGGAGATTCACCCGTTGTAAAATGCAAAAGACTTCGGACTTCGGAGTGGCTACAGAAAAAAAGAGACTGCAACCGGGCCATGCGAAAAAAAGGATAAATATCGGAAGGGCATTAAATGTAGTCAAGCAATGCTGATGTTGTTAACATTAACAATTTGAGAACAAAGTATAATTTGCACGGTTTGATATGATAAGTGATCATCTGCGTTATTTACTGCAATGCTTTTTTCCCCTTAGTTGGTCAGAACAAAAGTGGATGTTACTTGTTCAGATTACATTTTCTGGTGAAAACTCTTATGTTGGTCATACTTCCAAAAAGTAGAATCTGTGATTGTGAATGACAGTATCCACACCGGCGGTGACTGACAGCCGCACATTCTCCTCAAAACATTGGATTCATCCGTGCTGTGCCGAGGCACAACCCACGTAAAGTTGATAATTCCATGAATAACTGCAATTGCATATTTCGAACAGAGATGGCGACAAAGAGGAAAAACTACAGACTGCAGCTTTAAAACAAGACATGTTTGCCAGAAGGGTTAAAAAAAACTGAATTGAAGAAATGCTCTTTGAAATTAAGTCTTATAATCATCTCTTTTCTATTTATCTTGTTTTAAGGATGTTTTGATATTTCTCCTGGAAACCAGGACAAAAACAGACAAATGTTTTTTTTTTTTTACTTTTTCCTCCCACCTAGGGGAGTTAGCAAGATACTTGCTTTAAAAGGAATTTAAATCTCCTCTCTTTTTGTCTTCCAGATCCCCCAGATCAGTTACGCCTCCACAGCGCCAGAGCTGAGCGACAATAACCGCTATGACTTCTTCTCTCGTGTGGTACCGCCAGACTCCTACCAGGCCCAAGCTATGGTGGACATCGTGAAGGCACTGGGCTGGAACTACGTGTCTACTTTAGCATCAGAGGGGAATTATGGTGAAAGTGGAGTAGATGCCTTCATTCAGATCTCTCGAGAGGCAGGTACAGTATCTGTACAGTCATCAAGCTTTGAAGCTTCTGGTGTGCTTGAGAGTCTATCCATGTAAAACACACTGCAGCATATATGATCCAGATTGGACTTTCCATTAATATGCTATCTTTCAAAAAGTTCCAAAGACTGAGACAGCTGCATGCATTTGTACCCATCTGCTGCCAGAAATTTATGCCGGTCATTAATATAAATAGAAAGTGAGTCACATTTTAGTCAAGAAAAATTTCAGCATCGGTGTCCATCTCTCTCTCTCTGACAAAGGAGGTCTGTGCATCGCTCAGTCCTTGAAGATCCCACGAGAGCCCAAACCAGGAGAGTTTGACAAGATCATTAAGAGACTAATGGAGACCCCCAATGCTCGAGGAGTCATCATCTTTGCGCATGAGGACGACATCAAGTAAGTGAATGATATGCTTAATGTATGTTTAATCAGCAAGACCATATAGAAATATTCTGGGTTAACAGCTTGAATTCTGTTAGCTGCATCTGTGGTACATTTTATTATGTAATGAATAAATGAGAATTTAATATAGCGCTTTCATATGTACTACTGTACCACCAAAGCACTTTACAATTGTATCAGGGAATCTCTTCTCAACCACCACCAGTGTAATGTAATGTAATGTAACTGGTAGAACATTAAAGGGATAGTTCACACACAATATAATATCCTGTCATCATTTACCCACCCTCATGTCGTTCCAAATCCGTAAGATTTTTACTCATTTTCGGAAGACAAATGAAGATATTTTTTAATAATATCTGAGTGGTTTCTGTCTCTCCATTGACTGCTACGCAACTACCAGTCTGACGCTTCAAAAAGTTCATAAAGAGATCGTAAATCTTTTCCGATATGAATTGAGTGGTTTAGTCCAAATTTTCTGAAGAGACACAATCGCTTTATATGAGTAACAGATTGTATTTAGGCTTTTATTCAATAGAATTTTTTATAAACATTCATCAATGCACACATCACTTGTGGTAAACGACTAAATTAAATTTGGACTAAACCGCTCTATTCATATGGATTAGTTTCACAATCTCTTCAAAGTGGTAGTTGCGTAGTTGTCAATGGAGAGACATAAAGCTCTCAGATTTCATCAAAAATATCTTCATTTGTGTTCCGAAGATGAACAAAAGTTTTATGGGTTTGGAATGAAATGAGAGTCAGTAAATGATGACAGAATCCTCATGTGTTTCCTTGACCTTTTAACTCAGTCAAGTCAAGTCACATTTATTTATAGCACTTTTTACAATACAGATTGTTTCAAAGCAGATTTGCAGAGATAACAGAAAATAATGTAAAAAAGTTAGTTTCCAGAAGAAAAGAGCGTCACAGTCCAGCTTTAGTATATATGTATATATATATATATATATATATATATATATATATATAGCCGCTCTGGAGTAAACCGTGATGTCATCGTCCAGCTCAGTTCAGTTCTTGTATAATAGTGTCAATGCAGGCACATCAATATTATTGTTGAATATTAAATTAAATGTTAATTTAATGTCCCCAACTAAGCAAGCCAAGCCAATGACAATAAAGGTGGAAAAACAACAGAGCTCAGAGCTCAAGAGAGCTCTTTCCATGAGAAAAGCTTCAGCAACCTACATGTAACAAAAACATTTTTTATATAAAAATATATTTATAATTTTTTTTAAAGGAAACCATCTAATGCACTTACAATGGAAGTTTAGTGGACACTGAATAAATGTTTAAAAACAGCAACTACCAAATTATCTTAAAAGTATTTATATCAACAATTTAAACTTATGTAAACAATAAAATAAGCTGAAAGAACTACACTTTTTTAATTTGTTTTTCTGAAAGTATAATGAAATTAGCCATTTTACAAACAAACATGCATCCATCTCAAAAGGAAGATTTCAAGTGCTTTAAGTTTTTACTTTTAAACTTACCATTAAGAGAGTCTGCGTGCTAGATTTGCTTTGCACATGCATTTCTTTTTTCCCTTTTCGCTTTTCTTTTTTCTTTTTTACAAACGTCAACGTAGGAACCTTAACAACCCATTGCAGGTCTTGAATGTATGTTTTCACTGTTTAACAGGATGTTGGAGGGAAGGAGTGAACAAATAAGAGAACTTGTTGATGTCAGCTGGAAAATAAAAGTAGTTTGAGAGGCACATTTCGATTTCACTCCAATACCGTGTCGTGCACTGATGACCAGATAGGAGTGATAAGAAAGTTAAAAGGGCTGATTTTGATTTTATGATCTGAATGAATATTTGGTGGGTTTATTATTGTTTAAAAGTTTTATTGTACACATATTGTACACATTTATCTTTTGAATCTGGATAATTTGTCTGTAACAGGTCCATAATTTAAGTCTAAGAGGGGCTTTTTCCATAGTTTTTTTTAAATGATTCTGTCTGGAACAAACTGTTCGTTCCATCTGTCGCTGTGCAGCAGACTAATGTTGTCATAGATTTGATAATGGTTGACTGGTAACAAGGGCACATGTGGATTATTTGATATGATTGAACTTACTTTTAGTATTTGTGACATTTAGGGGAGATTTGTAAAATAAACCAAATACTAAATGCAACGTGCGTGCAATTAGAGAAAACACCCTTTGATGTACTGATAAGACAATATGAGATGTTACTTTGCTTTTGATATGCAATGCATCATACATGCTCCTGTATGCATGTAAATAGAGTTGGCTGCTGACCAACGAACCAGAAAAGGGAACAATAGCCACAGTTTAAGGCCAGAAACATGCATGATTAGCCAACGCATTGTAACAAATCTCAGTAGGGGGTGATAGAGTTCCCCATTAAATGTGTTTTTATTCATATAGCTTGCTACATGTCAGCAGTTTAACTAAATATACCTGCTTAGCGTGATTATCTTTAAATTGTTGAGACTGTAATGGCAACAGTTCACCTGAAAAAGAGCTTTGCATTGCCTGCTTTAACACTGCGAATGCAACGTGTACTTGCAGTGTGTTATGAATTGCGTTCTGACACATTTCTGAAATGCATGCTAATGTGAAACCAAAATTGCATTCATATAGACATTATGTAGCTCCGCCTCTTTTCAGCGCTGCGCTCGTTGTGTTCTGTCTTCCGGTTTGTATTTTCACAGCATGAAGGCAAGATCTTACAGATTTATGAATGAACCTCTCGTTTTAAAATCTTCCCAGTCTACTGACATTTGTTTTAACATCCGCTTCAAACATTACAATGATCAGGATAACTTTCGTTAACTCTACAACAAGTAAATCCACTTCACCATGTAATTAATCCTCGACGGCGATGTCATCGAAATATACAGAGCTACCGCAAAAACAGAAGTTCAAACAAAAACAATTCTAAAGATGGCTTTTTTATCTGGTGTGTAAGGTCTATACAAATATATTGAAGTTCTTAAAAATGAAGAATCTAAGTTAAACCGTAAAGGTTCTAAAGACTGATGTCATTATAGACTTTTTATTCTATTCCTATTCTTTTAACCTATTATTCTTGTTGTTATTCTTTAGTTAATTTGAGAAATAATCTATTTATTGGTTCTTTAAAGAACCTAGACACCAATACCAATAATGAAACATCAAAAACGTGTTAATTTACAAAGAACCATATTATCAACTTAAAGGGATAGTCCACCCAAAAATTAATTCTCATAATTTATTCTCCCTCATGTCATTCCAAACCTGTATGACTTTCTTTTTTTCTGTGGAACGTAAAATATATTTTGAAGAATGTTGGTAACCAAACTTTTTGGTTCCCATTGACCATACGGTCAAATAAATACAATGGAAGTCAATGGGAACCAAAACAGTTTGGTAACCAACATTCTTAAGTATTTTTTTTCATGTTCCTCAGCAGAAAGAAAGTCATAAAGGTCTGGAAGTAAATGATTTTTGTCTGGACTATCCCTTTCAGACTTCTGTACAAAAAAGGTTCATGATTAATTCTTCAGAACATCTGTCACGGTCCTGGTTGCAGCAGATGAAACAGGATCTATGTGCAGCAGCCTTTATTTCAAGCAAAATCCAACTAACAGAAATACTCAGGACACTTAGAATTATATAACACAGAACAGAACAACCACGCTTACAGTGACGTCGACAGACAACTAGACAGGATTAAACTCAGGCTTAAATACATAGGAAAACAAGAGGAACTAATGAGACTGATTAATAAGATACACCTGAACACAGTCAGTAACAATAGAAACAAACAGAGAGAGAGCGAAGGAGAACTGACATAATTGACAGATTAGAAGATTAACCGAGAAACTCAAAAATGAACACAAAACGTGACAACATCATTGAAGAACTTTTATTTTTTTACATTCAAATTCTCTACTGTGTTAATGTACATATATTCAGTTGTTACACTGGTTCTCAAATAACAAGGGAAGACAGAATATTTCTTCATTTTAAATGATGATTGGAAATCTGAAGTGTGAGGTGTATCTGCTGTGATTTTATAGCTCTTTGGGCATCTCAGGAGTGTCACCCATGAAGTGCTAAAGCTGCCTGGGAAATGTAATCTTAGAAGGTGCTATAGTGTCAAATCCAAACGAAGCTGTCTGTATCATTTTATCTCTGAGCTTAGATGACCTTTTTATATATGATAAGAGTGGATACAGTATTCAAGACATTGCACTCCTGGTATAATGTCATTTTGCTTTTTCCATGTTTGAATTTGCAAATTCAGAAGTACCAAACAAACTCACAGTGGAGACAATACTTGCTATTATCGTCAGCACTCACAAGTGACGGTTTGCCACACTGTGTTTGGGTTTCTCAGTCTCTTATCTATATGGCTTGTTGCTGATGCTTTTTGACAGGGTTATGAGGTATCTATGCAGATGAAGTTCCCCCTCATTAAAGCACTCCTGTGAACACGAGCTGTCGCTCGCACTGCGTGAATTGTCAACCACGTCTTCAAATGCATAACTGAATAGCTTAATTCATAATAACTTGGTTCCACTCTATCTAACAATTTGAGATATTTGAATTTCATGAAGGTCTTTTGATTTAGAGAGACTTTTGATACGTTATTAAATATTTGCTTATGCATGTAGGTGTACTTTAATACAATACAGGATAAACAGGAGAACGTCCACAGTCTTTTAAATCCCTAAGTTTATTCCACATTTACGGACAAATTACATTTGTGTGCAAATGTAATAATTTAGGAATTGGCCATTGGCAGTTGAGATGTTTAAGGGATGCTGTCAATCTCATTGACAAAACATATTCAGATTTTGATTAATCTGAATTTGGTCATGTTCCGGATATGTAACTGTCACTTTAAAAATAAAAATTGCATCAGCTCCGGTTTGGATCCAATCTTTGTAAAGATTTCATATGGCACCAACACTTGCAAAGGCTCCAAATGATGGCAACTTTGGATCAACATAAACTGATAAATATTTAATGCTTAACTGAATACTTGATGTTAACTAACCACATATCATGTATTATTAATATACAAAAATCTTCTGTGAAGCTGCTTTGAAGCCATATGTATTGTTTAAATGTGCTATACAAATAAACATGATTTAATTTTGAATTGAAAAAAAAAACATACATACATAAATAAATCGAAATAAATTACAAAATATTAATAAAAAAATCTAGATTAATTATGCAATTAATTCATACATTTTCATATATTTTTTATTTGTTACATTTTAATTTTGTGTTATATAAACACATAATTCAGAATATTCAAGTCACATTTCATTACATAGTGCTTTTTACAATAAAGATTGTTTTAAAGCAGATTTACAGAGATAAGAGGAAAATAATTGTTTCCAGAAGAAAAGAGCGTCACAGTCCAGCTTAAGTAAGTTCAGTGATGTTTCATTTTTGTTTAAAAAAAAATGTTTTATTTGCATTTATATATAGCCGCTCTGGAGTAAACCGTGATCTCATCGTTCAGCTCAGTTCAGTTCTTGTATAATAGTGTCAATGCAGGCAGATCAATATTATTGTTGAATATTAAATTAAATGTTAAATTTAATTTTAAGCAAGCCAAGCCAATGGCAACAAATTCGTTAGTGCATGTTCAAACAAAGGTAATTCTGAGTAATGTTAGACATAGACAGGTTTAAAAAAGTCAATTTGACAACACATATTGAAAAGACAAAACACAAAAGAACATAACAGAAGTGCAATGGGATGTTAACGGTGTTTCAAGTTGATGTTCTCCACATTTTCACTATGTTTTGTAAATAATTTTCCGTATAAACAGTCTAACTGTGCTGTTGCTTGTCCAGACAGGTCCTGGAAGCTGCGAGTAAGGCCAATTTGACTGGTCATTTTAAATTTGTGGGATCAGACAGCTGGGGTGCCAAGAGCTCTCCGATCCTGGACCAGGAGGAAGTGGCTGAGGGTGCTGTCACCATTCTGCCCAAGAGAGCATCTATTGATGGTTTGAAATATTATATGCATATTTTAAAGGAGTAGTTCACTTTTTAAAAAACTTTTGCTGATAATTTATTCACCCCCATGTCATCCAAGATGTCCACGTCTTTCTTTCTTCAGTCGAAAAGAAATTAAGGTTTTTGATGAAAACATTACAGGATTTTCTCCATATAATGGACTTCATTGGGAGCCAAACGGTTCAAGGTCCAAAAGACAGTTTCAGTGCAGCTTCAATTGACTTTAAACGATATCAGACGATGAATAAGGGTCTTATCTAGCCAAACCATCGCTCATTTCAAAAATAAATAACAAAGTTTAATTTTTTTAAGCACAAATGCTCGCCTTGCTCTGTTCTGTGATGAGCGTTCGTGACTGTCCTGTTCGAACTCATTCATCAAAATTAACAAATCTTTTTTCGAGTCATGACTCGAAGGGTCCTAGATAAGACCCTTATTCATCGTCTGGTGTCGTTTAAAGCCCTTTGAAGCTGCACTGAAACTGTCTTTTGGACCTTGAACCGTTTGGCTCCCAATGAAGTCCATTATATGGAGAAAATCCTGGATTGTTTTCATCAAAAACCTTAATTTCTTTTCGACTGAAGAAAGAAAGACGTGGACATCTTGGATGACATGGGGGTGAGTAAATTATCAGCAAAAGTTTTTTTAAAAGTGAACTACTCCTTCAAGTCGCCATAAAATAAATGCATGTTACTTAAAGGTCCCATATTGTACAACTTTCTGAAGTTTTATTTTAGGTTTTGATGTCCTTAAGAATATATATTTGCGGTATAAGTACCAAAAACCATCTCAATATATTTTTACAGTACAATATATCTGCCAAGAACAGGTCGATTTTGGCCTGTCTACTTAATATTCAAGAGCCTCTCTTCTGATTGGCCTGTTTTTTTCTGAGTGACCCACCATTGGTGACTGAGTAGTTGTGACATCACAAATTTAAGGAAGTCACATTGGCTCGTGAAAAGGCACAGCTACTTTATGCAGGCTGTGTGCATTTGTCTGTGGATCGACTGTTTTGAAACTTATATGGTAGTTTCATAGACCCTAGATCTCTGTTATCATGAAAAAGCCAGGAAATTATAGTTTTGACAATATGGGACCTTTACCGATCATTAGTGCTTCTATTATTTGTATTTTTATAAGTAAATTGCTCTTCCTGTTATATGCTCACTTGATGTCTGCGATGTATTCAATGCAATATGCATTGCTCACTTCTCACAATTGAATTAGATACTGTTAAAGTATCAAATAAATCCTGTTCTGCATTTCTTTCTAGTGCAAAAGCTATTTAAAAAGAATTGTCACAATATGGTAGTAAAGTTAGTTGCAACTTCTATTTCTACCATGTACACTACCGTTCAAAAGTATGGGCTCAGCAAGATTTTTTTTAAAGAAATGAATAATTGTATTCAGTAAGGATGCATTACCTTGATCAAAGGTGACAGTACAGACATTTATAATGTTTTCAAATTAATTTCAAATAAATTCTGTTAATAAGAGAGACTTCTTTCAAAAACATAAAAAAATCATCCCCAAACTTTTGACAGTATAGTGTATCTTACAATTGTACTCCTATAAACATAAAATTGGTAATTTTTCTGCTTTTCGATCAGGGTTTGACCAGTACTTCATCACTCGATCCCTGGAGAACAATCGCAGGAATATTTGGTTCGCTGAATTCTGGGAGGACGACTTTAGGTGCAAACTGACACGTCCAGGTATCAAGATCGACCCAGAAAAGAAGAAATGCACAGGTGAGAGCTCCTGAAAGCCGTTTGCAAGTTAACTGATGTTTGGAGCAATGACAGGTGACCTTAAAACGTCTTGGTCTTACTTATTAAAAGGTCTTCTGTCTTGCTTATCATTCACCTACTCTTTTCATTCAACACTTTGCTGTCTCACTGTGTTCATTTCAACTTTTCTCTCTCTCTCTGACTTTCAGGAGAAGAACGGATCAGTCGTGATTCTCATTACGAGCAAGAGGGCAAGGTTCAGTTTGTCATTGATGCGGTGTATGCCATGGCTCATGCTTTGCACAACATGCACCAGGATCTGTGTCTGGGAGCCACAGGTGTTTGTGATAAAATGGACCCAGTGGAGGGACGTTTGCTGCTTAGCTACATCCGCGCCGTCAACTTCAATGGTGAGTTGACACACTTGATCAGAATCACTGAAGACGAGACCTGACTGGCATCAGAAATGCCATTAGACAATGCCAAAAGATGTTCAAAGGTCCAAACTAAACCCCATAGGGAGCTTTAGTTTTGCCTCGCAGGCTCATGAGCACAAATGTCATGCATATTATTGACATGGGTCTGCCCTGGGATTTAAAAAAACTTTACCCATTAATTAAAATTCTGTTATCATGTTCTCATTGCTATACTGTTTCAAACCTGTATACAGTAACTTTAGTAATTGTGGAGAAAATGTATTTGTTGTATGCCTCATTTGTAAGTCATTTTGTTTAAAAGTGTCTGCTAAATTAATAAATGTTAATGAAAAAGTTTCAATTTTGAAGAATGTTAGCTCTTTTCTATATAATCACAGTGTAGGGTAAGAGAACTTTCAAGCTCAAAAATGTATTGTGCTGTATAAGAAGTTTAAACGGCCAAGTTGTGGTCGCAAACATTCAGATATTTGATCAAAAATACTGTAAAAACAGTAATATTGGGAAATATTATTAAAATTCATTCCAGTGATGGCTAAGCTGAATTTTCAGCATCATTAATGCAGTCTTCAGTGTATTCAGAAATCATTCTGTATTCAATATGCCGATTTACTTCTTATGAAACATTTTTTATCACCAATGCTAAAAAAAAGTTACTGCCTAATATTTATTTTGTGGTACATTATTCATTTTTTAGAGAGGCCAAAAGAACAACATTTATTTGAAATAGAAATATTTTGCAAAATTATGCATTAACTGTCACTTTTGATACATTTATTGCTGAATAAAAGTATTCATATTCTTTAAAAAAAAATCTTCCTGACCCCAAACCTTTGAATGGTAGTTTATATCCTTACAGACAACATACAAATATCAACTTCAGATAAAAAAAGCATATAGTCTACAATTCATAGGTGCATGTTATTCCAAAGAAATTCTTTTTCTTAATTGATTTTTCCACTTCTAAAATGACATTTATTTTCTATTGATGTAACCAAGGCGGTTCAGTTAATAAGGCAAATAATATTAACCAGTAATATACTTTTCACGATCCAATCAAATCCTGAAATATTAAATCATTATTATATGCAGAATATTCAGTTTAATTTGGCAATATGTCACAATATTGAAGTTAAATTGTTGCGATTCAATACAGAATGTGCGTAATACTTCACAGTACCAGTGTGGCCTCGTAGTTCAGTAGTTTGAAAACAGAAGAACAGTCTCTTCTAAAGATGGCAAAGTTCTGCCAAGTAAATGTAACTTTGCTCTGGTGTTGTGAAGCTGTCCATGAAAGAGTTCCCATTAAATCTCTTTCTCAAGAGTGACCGTCATCTTGCAAACATTTGGCTGGGAGCTCGCCTGGAGGGAATTGACTGAACAAGCAATATGCATTATTGTGAAGGAGAAAATCAGTCCTTTTTTCTACGCCAGAATTTCAAATGAAGCTGTCTTCCGCCTATACAGGAAAGGACAAACAAGCAAAAGACAAATCCTCCAGCAGGTTATGAGTGGTTTAATGATGTGTTCTTGCTTAGTTGGAGGAAGGGATCTAATGACTGAACTAAATACACATATTCAGGTTGACAAAGACGGACTCAAAGCACTCACAATCAGAGCTGAATGTTTGTCCATAGTGCATTCAGAGTTTTCCATTCAAATATAATCATGGACTAAAAACAGATATTGCTGCATGTAATATGCAGCAGGATAAAGTATGCATGAATGGAGGAATATGACAGATGGTTGTAGAGCGAAGTGAAGATGTTTAGAGTCTCAGTGGATAAGGAGTGACAGGAAGAGGAGCTAGAACGTCTCTTTATTATATATCTAGTTGAGATTATTATATATCTAGCTGTGATCACGCTCAGCTATAGTTTACTATCCCCTGTGTAATGTATTTCTTTAAAGACCCAATGAAAGGCTTTTAGTCAATGTTTATTAGCTTTGAGATAATCTTCTTTAAGGCTGAAAAAAGTAACAATATGCGTTTTAAATTTGCAATTTTTCTCTCTCAGGAAACCGATCAAGAATATCAGCTTGCATAATAAAATGAGATGAGCCCATTGTCATTCGCCAACTTGCTATATTAATAAAGATGCGAAAGACAAAATGAAAGCAAAACGGTCCCACTTTATATTAAGTGGCTTTAACTACTATGTACTAACATTGTAATTAATAATAAACTTATTGTGTACATACATGTTTTTACATATTATACTTATATTTTGAAAGTACCTGCATGTAATTACAGCTGTAATTAATGTATGTAATTATATTTGTAATTACACTGTTGACCCATCCCATACACCTTAACCCACCCTTAAAACTACTCATACCACACACACACCTGTCCCTAACCAGTATCACATCTCAATAGCAGCACAAGTGTTTTACAATACAACATGAAAACAATAAGTACATTGTACTTATTTTTCAATGCAAGCACATAGTACTTAAAGCCACTTAATATAAAGTGTGGGACCAGCAAAACAATCAAATAAAATAAGTTGAATTTGTTTTTGGAAAATAATGATATTTATGATGTTTCTTGTTGTATGATAACATATAAATGTTTCTTTTTTAATTATCAGGTAGCGCCGGCACTGCCGTTCTGTTTAATGAAAACGGTGATGCTCCTGGACGCTATGACATCTTTCAGTACCAGATGACCAACACTTCTAGTCCAGGATACAGAGTCATCGGCCAATGGACCAATAACCTGCGACTCAACGTAAATTGACTCCAATTGCTCATTAGCATACAGAAAAATTATATTGACAAATAGTTAGTTCACCCAGAAATTAAAATTCTGTCATCATTTACTCATCCTCACAATGTTCCAAACCTGTAAGATTTTGATTAATCTTTGTAACACAAATCAATATATATATATTTTAGTGAAAAAGATCATAAAACTAACCCACATGAATTGAGTGGTTTAGTCAACATTTTCTGAAGAGACTTGATCGCTTTATATGATGAACAGATTGAATTTAGTCTTTTATTCACATATAAACATATCAACATATAAACAGCTCAACCGCACATGCTTTGACGCACAAGAATGAACCTCATTGGTTCTTGCAGAAGCGCAAACGTGCTGCGTAACACTAGAATAAATTGGTTCTCACGCATCGAGCAAACATGCTTGAGCTTCGGTTTACCACAAATTTGGACTAAACCGCTCAATTCATATGGTTATTAGTTTTACGATCTCTTAATGAACTTTTTGAAGCATCAAAATGGTAGTTGCGTAGCTGTCTTCATTTGTGTTCCAAAGATGAACGAAAGTCTTAAAGGTTTGGAACGACACAAGGACGAGTATATGATGACAGAATTAAAAATTTTGGGTTAACTTACCCTTTAACAGTTATTTGACCTACTTGGTTCAACATTTTCTTTCTAGTTTAATTCTCAGTAAATGTTCTCTGTATTTACATCAGGTAGAAGAGATGCAGTGGACTGGAGGAAACCGTCAAATCCCGGACTCTGTTTGCAGTTTTCCGTGCCAATCAGGTGAGAGGAAGAAGATGGTGAAGGGTGTCCCGTGCTGTTGGCACTGTGAGCTCTGTGACGGGTATCACTTCCAAGCTGACGAGTTCAACTGCGAGATGTGCCCGTTCGACATGCGGCCGACCCTGAACCGCACCGCCTGCCGGCCAACTCCAATCATCAAGCTGGAGTGGCATTCTCCCTGGGCCGTTATCCCTCTGTTCCTGGCCATTCTTGGCATCCTGGCCACCCTGTCCGTCATCATCACCTTCATCCGCTTCAACGACACCCCCATCGTGAGGGCCGCGGGCCGCGAGCTCAGCTACGTGCTCCTGACCGGGATCTTCCTCATCTACTTCATCACCTTCCTCATGATCGCTGAGCCGGGAACAGTGGTGTGTGCTTTCCGCAGGCTTCTGCTGGGTCTGGGCATGAGCATTACGTACTCCGCCATGCTCACAAAGACCAACCGGATCTACCGGATCTTCGAGCAGGGCAAGAAGTCCGTCACGCCTCCAAAATTCATCAGCCCCACTTCACAACTTATGATAACCTTCATTTTGATCTCAGTACAGGTAAGCGTGGTAAATCAGAGCTTGAAGCAATTTACTATAGTGATAATTATTTTATTGTTTTGCTTCCTGCATTGTGCAACCCATGAACTTTAAGTCCCAAAAAGTGTTTTTAAATGGCTACAGTATTTACACTACTGTTCAAAAGTTTGGGGTCAGTAAGATTTAAAAAAATAAAAATGTATTTAATCAAAAATACAGGAAAACAGTTTTTTCCTGAAATATTATTACAATTTAAAATAACTGTTTTTTATTTAAATACATTTTAAAATGTGATTTATTCCTGTGATGCAAAGCTGAATATTCAGCATCATTACTCCAGTCTTCAGTGTCACATGATCCTTCAGAATTCATTCTATTTTTTTTTTTTACTTTTAAATAATTTAATGCATACTTGCAGAAAGTATTCATTTCTTCACAAAAATTCCTGTGGAATAAACTTACCCTTTTAATAGACCCTGCATTTTAAGTTTTAACACAAAATGACACACTTTAACTTATAACTTCATGCATTTATTAAAATCTATAGCTTCGGTGAGGACAAGGAATTATTCATTTAATTAGTAAAAAAAATTCTTCTTCGCATTATCCAGAATTCTGTCGATATCTTACTGAAACGTATAGGCCTACATGCACCTTTCTGTCTCACCCTAGCCAAACATGGGTTCATGAGTGACACAGAGCACTGGTTATGGTAACTAAAGCCCCTATACTGTTGTTCCACTCTAAATATGTCCCTGTGGATGAATTTTGAGGTTTAGTCAATAGCAGTTTCCCAGCCAAGCAGATTCTCGTGTGTTTGGACACTGCCGAAGCTGATAAGCTGCCTGCAGACCTCATCATGTTGAGTGCTCTGGCTTCATTCTGCTTGTGCTAGCAAACGTGCCAGCCACGCTAATGTGCAAAAGCAACAGATTCAACATCAGTACAGGCGAAAAAATGCTTAAGTGATTTACAGGTGACAAGAAAGCTCCTCCGCTGTCGAGATACACTTCGTGTCTGCTGATAAACACCTCTTCTCCGATTAAAAACTGCTGATTGGAACTTTTACAAAAGAATATTTTAAACGCTTTTGTAGTTCAAGCTTAGCCCCAGAATTATGCGCATGACTCACTGGCAACTGCGTGGGGGAGACGAGATTAACGGGACGTTAGCGGGAGAATGATTGACAGCAGGACGTTTCTCAGCACCTCCTCCAGCACATGTTGGCAGATGTGTCACCGATCCTGAGTGGAGAACGGAACTCCGTCGAGCGGTTCTGACAGCAACATCTGTCTCCGCGACAACACGCCGGCTGCCCGGCTGCTGTTCTGTTCTCCTCCCAGCCGCAGAAGTTTCTGGGAAAGTTTTGAGCCTTACTGATGTGCACCCTCAGTCACTTCCTATAGTCGGAATGTTCTCGTTGAGAACAGGGAAAGGACGCTCTAAATCACCCCTCTCATGCTCTCGTTCGGTGACCCTCTGCACTTACATGGTGAATGACTTTGCTACATTATGATTTATGGTAATAATATGTCCCCTTTAGCCATCCTTAGATCCCTGTTTTATATTTGTGGTTTAAAATGTAAAATAGTAACTCCCTAGCTGAAAGGGAACCTTCTCAGCACTTCAGCTGATGCTGTGGAAAGGCTCTCAAAGTTATGAACCAATGTTCTTCCAGTAACGTAAAAAATGATCTGGTCTTTAATAATGTTCTCAAAAAGTTAACTCATAAACTTTATACATCGTTCATGGAACTTTTTTTAGCAGATTTTTTTAGTTTAGGAATGTTAGAATGTTCAGAGAACTATGAATGCAAAAACAGAATGTTCCCTAAACATTTGCATAATCAAGAAATTTTTTTCATAACCTAATATGAATGTTATGTTCTTAGAACACATATTTTTATTATTTCTAGATATTCCACATTATTATTATTTTTTAAAACATAATTTTTTCACAGTGTCTGATTTCAATTTCATTGTTTATTTGCAGTTCTATTTAAAGGAATTGGAAACTCACAGGACAGAAGACATTTAAGACAATCAAGACCGTAGTTATATATATGTCTAAAGTTCATTGAAGTTGTCTGTCTGAATATGATGAGAAATATTCAAGTTCTTAGTGAGATCTCACTTTTGATTGCAGACTTCATTGCACCAAATACGACATGGAAATAAAGTTAATTATTTTTCATAAAGTATTTTATTCACATTGGGTGCATAGTACATAAATAAACAAAAAGGTTTAAATATACACTAGCTTCAAAAGTTTACGATTTTTTTTAACGTTTTTGAAAGAAGTCTCTTATGCTCACAAGACTGCATTTGTTTGATCAAATCATTCTAATATGATGATTTGCTGTTCAAGAAACATTTCTTATTATTATCAATGCTGAAAACAGTTGTGCTGCTTAATATTCTTTTGAAAACCATGACAATTTTTCAGGATTATTTGATGAGTAGAAAGTGAAGAAAAAAATGCATTTATTAGAAACTAAATTTGTGTAATATAAATGTCTTCACATTTGATCACTTGAATGCACCTTTGCTAAATAAAATTATTAATTTCTGACCCCAAACATTCGAACAGTAGTGCAATGTGTAGTTGTTTCTGACTTATTTTCAGAATACATTATGGTCAAAATACACAAAACTTGAATTGTTCCCCTTTTTAATTCAGAATTAAAACATTACATTTTAAATGCTACATTTCAGTTGAACTAGACATAGCCCCTTTTTTCTGTTTCAGAAATCTAGGCACGTTATTATTAAGCGAGGAGAGGATCTTATAGTTTCTTTTGTGTCTGTAAAAAAGCACTTTAAAACCCATCATTAAGAGCAATCAGGCTGATAGGTGGCCTATTTTAACCAGTAATCTTGTGCAAAGTCGTGTCTGCTGAAGACTGGCTAAAACACATCCTTTTTACACTATATTCTACATCAATCTAACAGCAGCTCTTGACAAATGAGTCTGACCTTCTGACTGACTCAGTCTCGCCGCCGTTAATGATAAGCTTTTTCTTCCTCACGTCTCTTGCAGGTTGTGGGTGTTTTCGTCTGGTTTGGCGTGATGCCGCCACACACCACCGTGGACTACGAGGAGCAGCGGCCGCCCAATCCAGAGTTGGCACGTGGCGTCCTGAAGTGTGACATGTCGGATTTGTCGCTCATCTGCTGCCTGAGCTACAGCATCGTGCTGATGGTCACATGCACTGTCTACGCGGTCAAGAGCAGAAGCGTGCCTGAGACTTTCAACGAAGCTAAACCCATCGGCTTCACCATGTATACCACCTGCATCGTCTGGCTGGCGTTTGTGCCTATTTTCTTTGGCACAGCACAGTCCACTGAGAAGGTGAGACGTGCGTTATAATGCGATTGTTTATTGGTGTTGTTAAACAAATGGTTCACCCAAAAATGCCAAACCCAAACTCAACACACGTCAAACCAATCCTGTATGATTTTCTTTTATGCGTGGAAAACTAAAGGAGGTATTTGCAAGACTTTTTCATCTAAAGTACACTACTGTTCAAAAGTCTGGGGGCAGATTTTTTTTTTTTTTTTGAAAAAAAAAAAAACTTTTATTCAGCAAGGATGCATTAAATTGAGTAAAAGATTTTTTTTTTAAATAATTATATTTCAAATAAATGCTGTTCTTTTTATTCATCAAATATATCACTGTTTCCACAAAAATATTAATCAACATTAATAATAAGAAATGTTTCTTCAAATCAGCATATTAGA
This sequence comes from Chrosomus eos, assembly GCA_036326025.1. Lineage (NCBI taxonomy): Eukaryota > Metazoa > Chordata > Actinopteri > Cypriniformes > Leuciscidae > Chrosomus > Chrosomus eos. Next base: position 32,544,175 of record CM070836.1, on the reverse strand, counting down.
ATGATTTCTGAAGGATCATGTGACACTGAAGACTGGAATAATGATGCTGAAAATTCAGCTTTGCATCACAGGAATTTTATAGTATATTCAAATAGAAAACATTTTAAATTGTAATAATGTTTCACAATATAACTGATTTTACTGTATTTTGCATAAGCATTAAAGGATTAGAAGCTTTTACTGATCCCAAACCTTTGAATAGTAGTGTATAAAGTGACAAAATGCACTATAAAAGTTGTTGACTATATTCTAGTTAGTCTCTATATTCCACATCTTCTGAAATCATATGAAATTTTGAGGCACAAACTGAAATTTAAGGTTTAAATTTTGCTTCTTTGTTGTTTAAATTGTGCTTCTTCACCACAATACTCAAATCTCATTAGCATATGCACATATTCAAATGTCATAGACGTGTAACTGAACACGATACGCAAGTTTGAACGTGGAGAAGTGCAAATGAGACCTCTAGGATGAATTTGACCTCATTCTCTTTGTCCTGATGAAAAAGCCTCATCAGAAGTGGATTCCTGTGGTGTTTTAGGAAGAGGAGTAATCCTCCTTTTTTCTTGTTTTATATATACCGTTTTATGCATGAATTTGTCATATCACGAAAACAAATTCTTCTGCAAATGCTGTTTTATATGGAAGTGTTTTTCTTCATTACCTGGTGGTGTTGCTAGCTTTTTTGTTACTTTTCTACCGTAAACCGTAAGGATTTTTTTATACATTTGCAATGGGACAGAGAGCAAATGCTACACATGAAATATTCAGATGTCGCCTTTTCCATCTTCAAAACACAATATATAGAAATGCAACACCATCTCTCTTTGAAACAACTTCCAGTATTTACACCACAGTTCTGCTCCAATCCAGCAACAAAAGAGCAGAGCTTAGTTGCCGTTTAAGTCCTTAAGTAGAAAATTATGTGAAATGAAGTCATTTCAATATGAAGGCATTGAAGTAAGCAACAACCTGCCAGGCTCACGATAACAAGTCCAAGTTGAATTGCTCACAGTTTCTCTTTTGAAGAGGCCTTTGATATGGCAGACATGGAAAGGGATGAGATGAGAAAAAACAACATTTCATTTCTCCCCTTTATCTCCCAAAGACACACCATGACACAGAGACAAAGACTCTTCCACCCACCAATGAGGTTCCGGGGGTTTGACTGTGGGAGGAGGTTGATAACGGGAGTCTTTGGGAGCCTGAAAGACAATGTCTACCCATCTTAATAAAGCCAGAAGCCTCGTCAGCGGGAATTAGGAATTAGAGCATTAGTTATTGCTGCATAGATGAAACGACCCAGGTAGCTTCCCACTGACAGGCCGTTTAATGCGCCGCGCTAATACTATATGTGTCATTTCCTGGTGAGCACTCTTGGGTGGGCAGGTGCTCTTTTATTTGCCTTTGGCAGCCGCATGTGATGAACATTGTGAATTTTTATATTGATGCATTGCCATGGCCTGTCCAAAGGAGGATTTTATTACTCAAAGGTGGCGTTTTCATAGCTCAGAAGGCGTTAGATGCTTTATTTAAGCATTCGATGTTTCTTCTGTTCATTTTAGAAAAGCAAATCATAGAGAGCGATACAATTAATGCGTATGAATTAATACACCATTCGTAAGTTTGGGGTCAGCAAGATTGTTTAATACATTAATACTTTTATTCAGCAAGGATGCTGAAATTGATCGAAAGTGACAGTATAATGAAAAATATTTATATTTCAAAAAAATTTTGAACTTTTTATTCATCAAAGAATGCTGGAAGCAAAGTGTCACGGTTTCCACAAAAATATGAAGTAGTGTTTTTAAAGGAGTAGTTCACTTTTTAAAAAACTTTTGCTTATAATTTACTCACCCCCATGTCATCCAAGATGTCCACGTCTTTCTTTCTTCAGTCGAAAAGAAATTAAGGTTTTTGATGAAAACATTCCAGGATTTTCTCCATATAATGGACTTCATTGGGAACCAAACGGTTCAAGGTCCAAAAGACAGTTTCAGTGCAGCTTCAAAGGGCTTTAAACGATACCAGACGATGAATAAGGGTCTTATCTAGGACCCTTAGAGTCATGACTCGAAAAAAGATTTGTTAATTTTGATGAACGAGTTCGAACAGGACAGTCACGAACGCTCATCACAGAACAGAGCAAGGCGAGCATTTGTGCTTAAAAAACTTAAACTTTGTTATTTATTTTTTAAATGAGCGATGGTTTCGCTAGATAAGACCCTTATTCATCGTCTGATATCGTTTAAAGCCCTTTGAAGCTGCACTGAAACTGTCTTTTGGACCTTGAACCGTTTGGCTCCCAATGAAGTCCATTATATGGAGAAAATCCTGGAATGTTTTCATCAAAAACCTTAATTTCTTTTCGACTTAAGAAAGAAAGACGTAGACATCTTGGATGACATGGGGGTGAGTAAATTATCAGCAAAAGTTTTTTAAAAGTGAACTAATCCTTTAACATTGATAATAAGAAATGTTTCTTGAGCACCAAATTCAACTTTGCTTGTTACATTAAAATAGAAAACAGATGTAATAATATTTTTCGGTATTAATGTTTTTTGATCAAATAAATGCAGCCTTGGTGAGCAGAAGAGACTTCTTTCAAAAACATTAAGAAAACAGACCCCAAACTTTTGAATGATTTAGTGTATAATAAATATTTTAATTATAATAATTTAGTAATTTGTTTCTAATTTTATTTTTATAATTATGTTAATTTGAATGAATAATTATTTCTTTGTCTTTAAAATGTGCAAAAAAACAAAAAAAAACAAAAAAATTATTTAACTTAAAAAGTGTATAATTTGGTCTTGGAAGATTTTCTGATGAGAAATGTTTGAGTTCATATTTGTAATGGTGTCGATCTGTTTTGGTTTAGTTTTCATTCTGTTACCTGTGCTGCTTTTCCTGAGTCCTGTTTGCTAGTTAGTTTTGTATGGTTTCTTATTGGATTACGTTCACCTGTTGTTCATTTAGTTATCTCTGTGTATTTATTCCCTTTCCTCTGTTCATTGTTCCGTGTCGTCTGAGTTTTCCCTGGTTGTTGTTTATAGCTTTCCTGTGTTACTCTGTGTTCCTTGAATAGCGATTAAAGGCTTATTTTAGTAATTCTCCTGCGTTGTACGATTTGTGCAACCAAGCTTGACAATATTGAAATGACTTTTGAGTTTTACAAATTAGCTTAGCTAGTCTTAGCATTGTTGAGATATCTTCTGAAGCTCTGAGATTATTAGAATCTGTTTGTCAGAAAAAAATCAAGAAGACAAATTTTCTTCTCCGTTTAGATTTATGTCTAAAGGGAGCGTTCACCCAAAAGTTCTCTCATCATTATTTACCCACCCTCATGCCATCCTCAATGTATATGACTTTCTTTCTTCAGAAACAATATTTTTTATGAAAATAATCCATCTCTGTGAGTCCATATAATGGCTCTCAGTCGGTTGACGCTTGAACACATCCATCGTGACAGTCAGTAATCCAAACGACCCCATTGGATGAATTCATATCTGTGTGAATGAATCGTTTGTGTTTATCTGAAGAAAGAAAGCCATATACATCGGGGATGGCATGAGGATGAGTAAATGATATCAGAATTTTCATTTTTTCAGTGCACTATTCATTTAAAGGGATCCAAGTTGAGATCTTGTCTTTCTTTTATAATAGGGTCTATCAAAAGTGATATACAACTCCATCCTGTGATCTATAACTCTTGGCGTTCCATTTCCTGTGTTTGATCCAGATGTTCATCCAGACGACGACGCTGACCGTGTCCATGAGCCTGAGTGCCTCCGTGTCTCTGGGGATGCTCTACATGCCGAAAGTCTACGTCATCATCTTCCACCCGGAGCAGAACGTGCAGAAGCGCAAGCGCAGCTTCAAGGCCGTGGTGCAAGCCGCCACCATGTCCTCTCGCCTCTCGCAGAAATCCATCAATGACAAGCAGAACGGAGAGACCAAGATCGAGCCCGACAGGTCACAGTAGCAGGTAACAGCCTCTCTCAGACCCCTGGAAAACTGCATGGAGTCTGTTCTGAATCTCCTGAGATGCCATTAAAGCCTGGAGGAATGACGCAAATAAATCAACCTGTCTAAATGACATAAAATCACTCTTTTAAAAATAAAGGCTCCAATTAGAACCAAAAAGGTCATACGACTGATGCAGGGCTTTTATGGAACACTTTACAATAAGGTCTCATTTGTTAATGTATTAACTTACATGAACTAACAATGAGCAATACATTTGTTACAGTATTTACAAATCTTTGATAATGTTAGTTATTAAAAATCCAGTTGTTCATTGATTGTTTATGTTAGTTCACAGTGCATTAAAGGATTAGTTCACTTTTAAAAAAACGTTTGCTGATAATTTACTCACCCCCATGTCATCCAAGATGTCCATGTCTTTCTTTCTTCAGTCGAAAAGAAATTAAGGTTTTTGATGAAAACATTCCAGGATTTTTCTCCATATAATGGACTTCAATGGGAACCAAACGGTTCAAGGTCCAAATGACAGTTTCAGTGCAGCTTCAAAGGGCTTTAAACGACACCAGACGATGAATAAGGGTCTTATCTAGCGAAACCATCGGTCAATTCAAAAATAAATAAAAAAGTTTAAGTTTTATAAGCACAAATGCTCGCCTTGCTCTGTTCTGTGATGCGCGTTCGTAACTCTCCTGTTCGAACTCGTTCATCAAAATGAACAAATCTTTTTTTGAGTAATTTAGTTCATTTCGTTCATTGAATAAACAAAATGACTAGAAGAAAGACTCGTTCAAAACGACTTCAAAATGACTCGAAGAAAGACTCGTTCAAAATGAACAAATCTTTTTTCGAGTCATTTTTTTTCGTTGAATGAAAAAACGAAGTTCGAACAGGAGAGTCACAAACGCGCATCACAGAACAGAGCAAGGTGACCATTTGCGCTTATAAAACTGAAACTTTTTAATTTATTTTTGAATTGACCTATGGTTTCGCTAGATAAGACCCTTATTCATCGTCTGGTATCGTTTAAAGCCCTTTGAAGCTGCACAGAAACTGTCATTTGGACCTTGAACCGTTTGGCTCCAATGAAGTCCATTATATATGTTTTCATCAAAAACCTTAATTTCTTTTCGACTGAAGAACGAAAAACATGGACATCTTGGATGACATGGGGGTGAGTAAATTATAAGCAAAAGTTTTTTTAAAAGTGAACTAATCCTTTAACTTATAGCAAATGCAACATTTGATTTTAATAATGTATTAGTAAATGTTTGAGATTAACAATAGTAAGATTAATAAATGGCTTCTGACGTCACACTTGGATGTGAGCGAGGTTGGATGTCCACCGCAGGATCCAGCGAGCCTTATCTGGAACCGACCATCGGCCTGAAACTGTAAAATTGTAAAGTTCCAGGTTAATTCTAACCTGGCGTCTATTGACGTAGAGAACCGAGTCATTTCTAGAGACTAGAATATTATAGTCTGATCATTCCAGCAACCATCTAACACCATAACCACCAATCAACTGCATGCATAGCAATCCACTAAAAACATTCAGAACACGGTAATCATAAAGCCCTGCCAACAACCCATAGCATTGTGTTTTTATACTGTGTGTGTTTAGGTTCTGCTGTGAATTCATATTTGCTGAAAAGAGAAAACTGAACTTTTATGGCCTTTGAATGACTTATACCAGGAGATCTGCTGAGAAATACTGCTCCGTAATATATTTCATTGCGATAAACTGTCCTCAAAGCTTCCAGGATGGGATTGTTAGAGAACTCGATGCTTTAAATCCAATATTTAAGGCACCCTGAATCTTTTTACGTGAGTTAAAATGAGTGCCCCCTTACATTTTTATATCCATAACATCTCCCTCTCTCTTTCTCTCTCCCTCTTTTAAATTGCAGTGAAATGCTTTTGGGTTTATTTTCCACTTGTTCTCTATCTCTGCAAGCACACATTTGCTTCCTCAACACATGGAGTTTGAAGCAGCACATCTCATTACTTTCATATTACTGAGCTTTTGGAAGCAAAAAATCACTAAGCCTGCACGAAATTCTTGAAATGATGCTTGTTGATATGGATATTTCTTGGCATTGCAACAATATTTGGGTGCACAAGCAAAGAAACTGGAAGTAGAAAATGAATTATGAAAAGCATGTGGATAGAACTACATTGAATATGATTTATTTATGGACTTAATGAATGCATTTATTAATAAAACAAATGCTAAATGATTGTATTATATATTATGAGTGCTCTTTTCCTCCTCTCTTCCCTTAGGTACAGTACAGGTGAAAACAACTCAGATGTCTCTCAGTAACTGAGATATAGACCTTATATTATTTTGCCATGTGATAATTAATCCCAGTCTCTTACATTTTTGCCTACTGTTTTTTTTTTTTGAAAGAAGTATCTTCTGCTCACCAAGGCTGCAATTATTTGATCAAAAA
>CM070836.1:32290235-32532735 GCA_036326025.1 Chrosomus eos | reverse complement strand
TAAACAATGACAATTGTGTTGTAGTTGTGTTTAACTTTTGCCTGCCTGTGTTTTGCATCACAGTGCGATATGTGTTTTAGTGAGTGAGAATCTGTTTAGAGTTTTGCAAATGGTGTCTAACTGCCTGAACTTGAAGAAAGAGGGATTTAATTGACAAATTGGTTTGGGCTATTGAATATTTGACTCAGAGAATGGGGTTTACATTTAGGCTACATTTACATTTATTCATTTAGCAGACTCTTTTATCCAAAGCGACTTACAAATGAGAACAATAGACGTAGTTAAACTAACAGTAGGACAACAATATGCAAGTACTATGGCCCTTCTCAGTTTAAACTAACGCATGTACATGTTTTTTTATATATATATTTTTAGAAATAGAATAGAAGAGAAGAGAAAGTGTTAATATTACTGGATCAAGTGCTACCAAAAAGATGTGTCTTCAGACGATTCAGCAGCTCTGGTTGAGTTAGGCAGATCATTCCACCAGCAGGGAACAGTCATAGTAAAGGTCCGAGAAAGAGATTTGTGCCTCTTTGAGATGACACCACAAGACGGCGTTCGCTTGCAGAGCGCAAGTTCCCGGATGGCACATTAGTCTGAAGTAATGAGTTTAGGTAAAAGGGAGCAGAGCCAGTGGTTGTTCTATAGGCAAATGTCAGTGATTTGAATTTGATGCGAGTGGCAACTGGCAACCAGTGCAATTTTGTGAGGAGAGGAGTGACGTGTGCTCTCTTCGGCTCATTAAAGACCACTCTAGCTGCAGCATTTTGGATCACTAGCAGAAATTTGACAGTGCAGGCTGGAAGGCCAGCCAGGAGAGCATTACAATAGTCCAGTCTAGAACAAGCGCTTGGACAAGGAGTTGTTTAGCATGCTCTGATAGGAAGGGCCTGATCTTTCTAATGTTGTACAAGGCAAATCTGCTGGACCGAGCAGTTCTAGCAATGTGCTCTGTGAAGTTCAATTGATCATCAATTACAACTCCAAGGTTCCTGAGCTTGATGGAGATATGGCTGACGAGCTTAGCTGAATGGTGAAGTTGTGATGAAGTGTTGGGTTGGGCTGGACCACAAGCAGCTCTGTCTTCGTAAGGTTTAGTTGAAGGTGGTGGTCCTTCATCCAGCCTGAAATGATGGTCTGTCTAATCATCAGGCTGGAATGAGAGGTAGAGTTGTGTGTCATCAGAGTAGCAGTGATGGGAAAAGCCTTGTTTCTGAATCACAGATTGATATCATGTAGATGGAGAAGAGAAGTGGTCCAAGCACTGAGCCCTGAGGCACTCCAGTAGCTAGATGTTGGGTCTTAGACACCTCACCCCTCCACAACACCCTAAAGGACCTACCTGAGAAGTAAGACTTGAACCACTGGAGTGCGGTTCCCGAGATGCCCTTCAACTTTATGATTGACAGGAGGATCTGGTAACTGTGTCAAAGGCAGAAGACAGATCCAGCAGGATGAGAACTGCGGATTTGGAAGCTGCTCTTGCCAGTCTCAGAGCTTCAATTACTGAGAGAAGGGCAGTCTCAGTTAAGTGTCCGCTTGGAGGTTGTTCTGTGTTAGAAAGGAAGAGATCTGATTGAAAACAACTCGTTCAAGTGTTTTCGCGACGAATGGAAGAAGGGATAATGAAGTCTGTTTATTAGTGGGGTTACCCAAGCCTGCTTAAATGCTGTTGGAAAAGTAGCCTACCCATGTGACGAGAGGTGTTTATGATGTGCGTGAGTGCGGGTACAACTGAGGAAGAAATGGCTTGATGTAGATTATTGGGAATAGGATCAAGCAGGTAGTATTGCGATTGCAAAAGCATCTGAAAGCAGAGAGAAGGAGGGTAAAATGTGTGTTAGCTGGTAAAATGTGTGTGTCAGTTTGTGGATTGGTAAATTGGCTGCTGATGGTGGTTGTTTTATTTATGAAGAATGTGGCTAAATCGTCAGCTGTTAGGGTTAATGAAGGAGGATGAGGGTGGAGAAGAGAGGAGAAGGTTTTGAAAAATATGCGAGAGTGAGTGGAATTGTTCATTTTATTGTGATACAAAACAAGCTAAATCAGAAATCGCCTCCTATTACCTTAAATAGGGCATTATTTGACGCGACAGCCATTTGTAGCGGTGTCCGAAACCATAGTGGACGTAATTAAGTGCATTCATTCTATTCCACAATGCACCACAAAAACGAGTGTAGAGCTGACGTTTTAGTGTTTTAGCAATTCAGAAAAAGTGTAACATTACTGGAAGAATATTGTTCATAACTTTGAGAGAAACTTGCTGTCACATAGGTTCTGTTTTGGCTTAGATTATTTATGTTTTAGTTCTGTTTCTGTTTGCCTGTTTACCGTGTAACTTGACCCAGTTTCCTATGTGTTTGATTAATGATTCCGTTCACCTGTCGTTTGTTAATTACCTCATTGAGTCTGTGTATTACTCCCTATTTCGTTCAGTTCTTTGTCCGGTCTCGTCTTTGTGAAGTGGATGTGTTACCACATGTTTCTGCCCTGTGTGGATTATTGAATTGTAAGACTATTTGGTTACACTTTATTTCAATAGTCCACTTTAGACATTCTACTAATTATAAGAAACTTTTCAACTACATGACAACTAACTCTCATTAGAATATTAGTAGACTGTTGTCAGTAGACTGTTGGTTATGGTTAGGTATTAGGGTTCGGGTTAGTAGAATAAGTTCACTTAGTTAGACTTAGTAGTTGCCAAGTTACTTATAGTCAGAATATCTGTTGGGGGACAACAACAAAAAAGTGTTAGCAGATATTCAGCAGACAGTCTATTAATACTCTAATGACAGTTGACATAGCTGCAAAGTTACTTATAGTTAGTAGAATGTCTAAAGTGGACTATCGAAATAAAGTGTCTTAATATACAGCCACCCGTGGCCGTGACACTTACCAGAACAATAGCCAAAGTTTTGAGAACATTGCCTTTTAAGTTAGATCTTAAATATACATCTAACAGTATTGTTCTCTCTATTAAGACTAGAGAAAAAAATCACTTAAATTAATGCATGCTAACACTTAAGAGTCCAAGTTCTCATGCATTTTGCATGCACTACTATATTGCATTGTCACATGCAATGCACAAACCACTTTACTTAGGTATAAATATTAATGTGCATTAAAGAGAATCATTCTGCCCTATTTACATAAGTGCTCAAATCATGTGCGACAGTATGTAGGTGAAAAAACACCTAATGGACCTGTAACTGGAGGATCTTGTTATCTTTTACAACATATGATCTCTCTTTCTCTATGTTGACGAGGAACCATTAGGCCAGCTCAGTTTACTCAGTCTGAGCGCCTTAACACTAAACCCAGTTGACAGACATGTGCGCTGGAGGTGTAGAAATTATGACATCTGATGATAGAGCAATAGAAGACTAAACACAGACTGCTACGGAGAGACTGAAAGGTTTTACAGAATGAACATTCACCAAATTATCAGCTGCTCACAAATCAATCAGTCGTCAGTCAGACATATGAAATATCAGGAATTATGACAATGACACATTTGCTGGTCTAAAGATTCAGGGGTAGTGAGAAGTTCAAGTTGTTTTTGTGCCATGAGAATAATAAAAGAACACAAATTTTGTATTTTCATTGTATTAAATAAGAGACTCGGGGAACGTGTGTTTTCAAAGCCACCTTTCCAGTCTACACATCAATTTTACTGTCAACACGACCACGGGACCTTCTGTGTCACTTTAGAATAATCATAATCAGGAAGGAAAGAAAGAATTTCCAGCATTGCAGACTCAAGAACATCAGGACATTTTAGTTTGCATTGTTTTTATTAAATTACTTTTCTTAAAAAAAAATCTCTAAAGTGTTCAAGGCAAATTTGAACAGTTTTAATCAGATTAAAATGTCATTGATTGGTCAAAAACAAAATCTATATCAGGGGAATTTGGGTTGCCGATATTAGTTCTGTGACTGTGATTTTTGACAAACACTGCCACCTTGTGCCATTTGCATTGTCCTACAGCTAAAACTTTAACCCCTGGTTTCACATACAAAGTTTTAAAGGCCTAGTCTCTGATTAAAATACATGTTTGAGCTGTTTTAACTGAAAGCAACTTGCACTGATATTTCTTAAAATATGTCAGTGCCATTGTTTAGTCTCAAGAAGGTTTTTTTTCTAAGGCATGTTTATAAGCTACTTAGAGGGATAGTTCACCCAAAAATTAAGATTTTGTCATCATTTACTCACCCTCATTCTGTTCCAAACCTGTATGAGTTTCTTTCTTATGTTGAACACAAAAGGAGATATTTTAAAGAATGTTGGTAATCAAACAGTTGATGGTAGCCATTGACTTCCATCGCATTTTTTCTTACTATGGAAGTCAATGGTCACCCTAAACTGTTTGATTACCAACATTCTTTAAAATATCTTCTTTTGTGTTCAACAGAAGAAAGAAACTCATACAGGTTTGGGAAAACTTGAGGGTGAGTGAGTGTAATTTTTAAATAATTTTTGGGTGACTATCCCTTTAAAAACCCTATTTGAACTAAGGCCTAATCTTGGCTCAATCTAAACCCTGTTTGTCAAACCCGGCCTATACAAAGATAATCCTGGATTTCCACATTTAATCCTTTTATTAATAATCACTTGCCACACCAAAAATTGCTGAAACTTTTAACTATTTTTTATGTCCTCATAAATCAGATAAAACGGATTATTATCACAAGCATTCAGCTAATACAGATATGTGAAAACAGCAACCGAATTACCTCATTCCATGATCATTCTTATATTTTTTAATCAATACACAGTAATAAAATAAATTACTGCTGTCAAATCGATTAATTACGATTAATCACATCTAACATAAAAGTTTTTGTTTATATAATATGTGTGTGTGTGTGTGTGTGTGTCTATTTGAAAGCACTAAAATAAATACAATACAGTGTATATTACATATTAAAAGTTGCAGAATTAAAAAAAGGACAACATTAATATGAAAACATAAGTTCAGTGTAAATGTTATGAAAATGGTAAGGTATTTATCGCATTGGTAATATATTTGTCTTTTTATTTTGATTCAAACTCTATCTCTCCTCCATCACACACACCCTCTCGCCCCTGGAGTTCCCTCCCCCTTTCGCAAGGCGGAAGTTGTCATTCTAACCGCTTCCTACTTCCTGCGTCAAAACATTCCGGTATGTCTATGCGGCTCTAACGCTTTTTTTCGGATTTTATGAGTGATTATGGCTGCGAACTGCAGCACCGGTTCGGCTACGGAGCCCCCGGGACTAGAGACCCAGTGGCGGGAGATCGACAACCTGAACCAGCAGCAACTCCGGGCCGGAGACAGCTGGTAAGAGAAACTTCAGCCTAGATAACAAACAAACAAACATTCAATAAACAACAATAACAACACCACAGATAAAGCTCTAACATAGCTCTATAAATCTGATAACATGTTTAGGTTTGTGTTGTTTGAGGGTTTTCAGGTTCAGTAGTAGCCTTGCCAATATGACAGAGAGTTAAACATGATTTAAAGATAAAATAAGAGGGCGAAACTAACATACAGGTTGAGTTTCAGGCCTGATAGATCTGTTCACCTGGTTAACAGCTTCCCAAGGATCATTAAGTTTTGACATGTTGGTTGTCTGACCACATTCCCAACTCTTCCTGCTTTAAACGCTTTCATTTCATTTTCATTGAGCAAATTTATTAACACACTTGCTTTAAGTTTCACTTCCATCTCTGGAAGGTATGTCAGCTGTTTTGGGAAAGTTACTTTCGGTTTGTGCTCGGTCCTTGGAAAGGAAAGGCAGATCAGCCATAAATTCATTCTCTTCCTGAAAGACAGATGGCAAGTGTTTGGTGTCTTAATCCGTGTCTTTCACTGGTGCCCTGTGCAGTTTACATTAAACAGATTTGTCCTAAAGCTCATTAAATGATGTTGGACTGATATAACTAAGCTAAGCAGTGCAGAATGTGTGACAGGTGCAAGTGTCTGTCTTGTATTGCAGGTATTTGTTGGACAAGAGATGGTTTGATCAGTGGAAAGAATATGTGCACACCGGGGACCAAAATTCCTCCTCTTATCCTGGAAAGATTGATAACACTGAGCTCTTTGAAGGTAAGTTTTGCTATTCTGAGACGTTAAAGTCACCATGAAATATAAATGGACAATTGTTGTTTTTACATGGAATATTGCAGTATGATTAAATGATCATTATTTAAAAAAAAAAAATTATTCACGTGCCCTGAATTGGAGTTAGGGCGGGGCAACCTGTCAATCACATGAGATCGACCAATATCATATCACAAACATAAAATTTAACCAATCAATTCCTGATGGACGAAATCAAGTCCCGTCCTGGCTTTTAGAACAAGATACCATAGTTGCCCCATAAAAATGTTTAATGTCTCATTCTCTGTAAATCTGTTCCCTTAAAGGCAGGGTAGGTGAGCTAGAGCTAGTCATAATGAGCTAGCTTTGAAAGCATAAGATTCCTAAGTTTAGAGCGTCTCCAAAGCCACGCCTCCTTTCAAAACACGTACAGCAGGGATTAAAGGAGAACTCCGTCAATTTTAATTTTTTTTTTTGTAAATTTGGAGTGCTGTCAGTACAGAGAACAACGACAAAAATCGGTGTTGCCTACACCGTGTTATCCTCTTTTTAAAATTTGCACCCTGTTGACTTAAACGGGGCAAGTTCTAAACCTGCTTTTAACCTCTTAACATCCTTGATGTGTCATTACAAGTGCACAGTCATGTGAGTGGTGTGTTATTAAGAGTAGGGCTGGAAAAAAATCAATCGCGATTAATCGCATCCAAAATAAAAGTTTTGTTTACATAAAATATGTGTGTGTAGTGTGTATAATTATTTTGTATATATAAATACACACACATGCATGTATATATTTAGGAAAAATGTGTTATTAATATAAAAAATATGTATATTTATATATAATATAAATGATGTATAAAATATATATACAGTATATACATGCAAATATTTCGTACATGTATACATGCATATGTGTGTATTTATATATACAAAATAATTATACACACTACACACACATATTTTATGTAAACAAAACTTTTATTTTGGATGCGATTAATCGCGATTGATTTTTTTCCAGCCCTAATTAAGAGTGAACACGGTGAATCTGACTGCAGTAAATGTGAAAGATATGAATAAAATTGTTTATTCAGCCAGCTCACATACCTGTATTTTCTTCCTGTTTTCGGTCGAAGTCCACAGTAGTCGATTGTCGAGTTTGCGTGCTGATCCTTAGTTATCTAGGTACCAATGATCGCGCGTGCGAACTCGACAATCGACTACTGTGGACTTCGACCGAAAACAGGAAGAAAATACAGGTATGTGAGGTGGCTGAATAAACATAATTTTTATTCATATCTTTCACATCTACTGCAGTCAGATTCACCGTGTCACTCTTAAAGGTGCTATATGTATTTTTTAGCGGCCTCTAGCGGTGATGTTTCAGATTGCAACAAGAGCGCTCGTGCTCGTGTGCGTGCTCGATCTCAAGAGTCAGTATAACAATAACAGTAAGACAGTAGGAAGTAACATTACTGTTCTGAACGTGTCTGGAAATGTTTATTATAAACAATATGATAGTAGTGGGATAAGTAACGTTAGACAGTAGATCTTGTACATAAAATAAGTTACACCTAGCTACTTTTTGCGATCCTGGAACAGTCTTTTGTATTCATTTCATGTCTCATGTAGTTTACCTTGCTATTTCATTAGAGTTTACTAATAATTCAAAAGCTCTGCCGATGTTGATCCGTGTTTTCATCCTGAGTCGATCAGATTCACTTTTGGCCTGACGAGCTTCAGTAGATAAAACTTTTTTTTTGTTTTTTTTATATTTGTGGAGTTTGTGTTGGAGTCTGTGTTGTGCTGGAGGCAGATCGTTTTGGGGTGTTTATCAGACTCATGTAGTTTAGCTGCAGTGCCGTCGGTCGCATAGACTGTATATAAGGAGAGAGGCTCGGGAGCGCGCATGCACGTCACATCCGTTGGATTTCGCGGTAAATCCGACCCGGAGACTTCACATATAATTATGAATATTGGCCTTCAGAGGTAATAGCAAAACTCGACAAGTGGATCATTGTAATGTGTGATTACAACCCCTTCACACACAGGCAATAAAAAAAGGATTCATTTTAGAAGAAAAGTTACATTTAGCACCTTTAATAACACCACTCACATGGCTGTGCACTTGTAATGACACATCAAGGATGTTAAGAGACTAAAAGCAGGTTTAAAACTTGCCCCGTTTAAGTCAACAGGGTGTAAATTTTAAAAAGAGGATAACACGGTGTAGGCAACCCTGATTTTTGTCGTTGTTCTCTGTACTGACAGCACTCCAAATTTACAAAAACATGAGCTCAATGTTAAAATTGACCGGAGTTCTCCTTTAAAAAGCATCACGAGAGATTGCGTTAAACTACCTCATGTCTCAAAGCACATAACATTTCAATAATAATGAATGTAAAAAACTTAAAGAGCGTTTCAAAATTGCCATTTAAACGCATAAATTCGATTCACGAATCGCTCCGTGTATAACGTCACAGGTTTCCATCTATTCCAAATCACAGTAGTTATGGCGTGAACGCAGCAGTTGACAGGCAGGTTGGACATTTGCAATGATTGGACGGACATTTTATGGTCCTACGCCTTCCACAGACGATATATGTACATATAAATACATTTAAACCACTTAACTTGCTTTCAGGATGTGAAGAGACTTTCAACCATCATTACAAAAAAATGCTTCTGGAACTAATCACCTACCCTGCCTTTAATAACTGTGGGTGAAGAATATTTTTGAAATCCTTTGTATGCTTTTTGTAGATTTGGATTCCTACCACCTGAAAGAGAGGCTGTCGGAGAATGAGGACTTCATCCTGGTCCCATCAGAAGCCTGGCAAAAACTCTTGTCATGGTATGACTTGATGGAGGATCAGCCTCCTTTGGAACGAAAGGTAGTGTTAACCAGACTGTTAACTTTTCTTTCTATTGGAGTCAGTCCAATTAGACAGTGTTTGCCATTTACTGAAGATGATGTGAAAGTCTTCATCTTTCTCTTTCCAGGTTGTTGATCTTCCCAGCACTGTTAAAGTGAGGTCTACCCTGTGGAGGTCTACCTCTGTCTCTCTAGTAACTTGGAAAGTACCGTACCTGGACAGTTCAGTCGAGCAGACAAGATACGTGAGTAACGGCTCTTAATGTATAGACCAGTTTCAAAAAGTATTTGGACATTTAAAGATGCAGTCTCACTAGGCTTTTGGTATGTACAATCACTGCAATGAATATCAGGATTAGGGCTAGTGTTTTAAGTAATTAATGAATACAAAATAACAAATAATAATACATTCAGTTCAGTCCACTTCATTCTTTGTATTGAGCTCAATTTGTGACGTTTAGATCTACTGGTGTGTATACGTTTGGTTAGACAAATTCACAGAGTTCACCAAACTTAAAAAATAAACTTTTTTCCTTTTTTCACATGCATATGGCGGGTGGCACAGATCTAGTGTTCATCAATTGTTTTATCATTTAATACATAATTTTTTGTAGTAAAATGTTCTGCGTGTAAAGCTGCTTGTGCTATGATCTTTCTTTAAGTTAACTCTAAATGGTTTGATCTTTTTTATTGAATGACATTCATACACTACCAATCAAAGTTTTTTTTTTTTAAAGAAGTCTCTTCTGCTCACCAATGTTGCATTTATTTGATCAAAAAACAGTGATATTTTGAGATATTACAGCAACGTTTCTATTTTGTAATTTATTTCTGTGATGCAAAGCTGAATTTTCAGCATCATTACTCCAGTCTTCAGTGTCACATGATCTTTCAGAAATCATTCTAATATGCTGATTTACTGCTCAAGAAAAAAATATGATCATTATTTCAGTGTTAAAAACTGCTGCTTAATGTTTTTGTAGAAACCGTTCTACATTTTTTTTCAGGGTTAAAATTTTTCCATGAATAGAATGATCAAAATAACCACATTTATTTAAAATAGATTTTATTTGTAACATTACTAATGTCTTTACTGTAATTTTTGCTTAATTGAATGCATCTTTGCTGAATAAACTATTTTTTTATTTCAATTAAAAATCTTACAAACTTTTGTACATTAGTCTATGTTATTAAATGTAATGTTATCATGCTAGATGACAGTAGCCTCTATACCTTCTTTTTTCTGCTCGTACTAACTCATAGCTATAAACAATGAATTATGCCTGATAAATTGCTTATAAATGTCTTCTTCAAAGCATCAAAGGTTTAGCTCAAGTCTGAATTGCCACTTGTTTTACAGAATGTTATTCTCACAGATCTATTTTATATTTGGCATGTAATCACGTTTTGTAAAGCGATGTGTGAAACCCCTCAGGACTTTGGCAGCCTGGAGATCTAGAGCTGCAGATCTATGAATGTGTTTTCTCCTCGGGTATGTGTGTAAATCACTATCATGTGTATCTGTGTTTCATAGACTCTATACATCAAAAGATACGGCAGCATTTTACGGTGTCAGAGACTGCTGAGAGCCGACTGTGGATGAGGAGTACGGATACGAGCTCAGAAAGGCTACGCAACCTTAACATGACTGTCCTAGACGCCTGCCTCATTTCCGGCATGGTACGATACACACCTATCATTTACACTCCTTAACTCTGATCATCCATCATATTACTGTAAATGTCACCAAACAATAAACACTGCCGGCAACCTCGCCCGCTTGATTGTCATATAGACAAACTTTTCTACTAGTACTTAAAAGAAGAAGAATGCTTCGTCATGGGCCACCCTGCTTGTGTTTGTGGGTATGTTGTGTCTTAACATGCTCTACCCACTCCACAGACGGTGATTATGGAGATCAGGAATGTGGATGGTACGTGGCCCACATCCAGGCCTCAGATCATGTGAGTATAAGGCACCTGTTTCCTTCTCTCGTATACTAGCGCAAGTTTCCTTTCTGTTTTTGTTTAGGTAAATGGAAAGTCACGTGTCTAAAGCACAAAACACACAGTCATCCATACAGGTTTCACCAGCCGCATTTATTTAAATCTGTAACTAGTTGTAGTAGGTTAGACACTTCAAAAATGGCAAAGAAAATGGGATCAGTATAGTTTAATAAACAAATAACTAGATCAATCTCGTAGTTTGGGAAAAACATTTCCTTCCTGAAAATGGATGGGATCTGATTATCTCCAGAGTGACAAAGATCTTCTTATATGGCCCTTATGCCAGAGCATATTTTGATTGACTATAATGGTTTAACTCCTCTAGGACTCTACTTTTCATTCTTATTAAAATATTTTTTAATAAAGTGTGGACAGATTTAGTGTTAGATTTTTTTTTTAAATAAAAAAACCTTTTATAAATTGTTTTTTTATTTGTTGGTTATATGAAGTTAGATATTTTTTTATTTTTATTTTTTTACTTTTTCAATTTTCCACTTGTTTCTAACCATGAATATAGCCATAGTTTTTGATATGGTGCTAAATTCTACACAGACAAACAACTGAACTAGGTTGCAAAGGAGATTTTGCCCTGTACAGATCAGTTTAAAAAGATATGGGACATGTTTTAAAGAGGTCATATCATGAGGATTTTTGGGGGGAATTAAGGAGCTTAATGTGCTATTCATCCCCAGTTAAAAAAAGATTTTTTAAAAAAAATATTGAACCTAAGCTGCAAAAATCACTTGATCTGCAGTGCCTCAATATATTGTAATGCTGTATTTGGTTTCACTTTATCTCAATAGTCCACTTTAGACATTCTGCTTACTATACTTTGCAACTACGTCAACTAACTTATTAATTTGCAACTACATATCAACTAAATCTCATTAGAGTATTATTAGACTGTTAGGTTAGGGTTAGTTAAAGAAGTTGACATGTACTTGCAAGTTACTTATAGTTAGTTGAATATCGAAATAAAGTGTTACCCTCTATTTCAGTGTAGAAATACACTATATTATAGTCATATATTATGTGTTGAGCCAGTCATATAATATATATATATATAAAATAGTAATAATATAATGCCTAGTATAAATTTAGATCAGCTAAAAGTATAGCAGATATAATTTTATGTTGAATTCCTAAAGGTAATCAAACCTAGCCTATTTTAGTCATCAAAGTAAGAGGGGGAAATAGTCATATAAAGATAAATTATGTTTTTTTTTCCTGCAGAAAGCTTAAAAAAGACCTCAAAAAGAATTAAAACCTAGCTTGCATTTTTTTTAGAGAACTTTCAAATCAGAAGTTGGTATGTGGCTATCATAAGCAGAAATGCTTTTAGATGGGCAGTTCACTGGGCTTTGAAACATAACTGTGATTTTATTGAATATTTGGAATTAATATGGACTTTTGTGTCTCCAGGCGAAACTCTGCTGACGAGGACTCGTTTCGAGGGCCTCCTGGAGTCTGCGGCCTCACGAACCTAGGCAACACCTGCTTCATGAACTCAGCTTTACAGGTCAGAGGTCATGAACTGTTGAACACGTCGTCATCTTTTACAAAAATATCTATAAGGCTCTTCTTAACCCTTTAAGACCGAGCGTTTGCGTGTGTCTGTTTAAAAGCCTATAGAAACTGAAACCAAATGGCTAGCTCAATCATTCTTTTTGCATACAAAACCAGAGATGTAACATGTTCAGATCAAGCCTCCAACATGCCCATGTTGCGTTGTTTTCACCCTCTAATCAGTCTGTACAAACTGCGTAATATGCGTTTACAAAAAAAAAACACAAAAAAGCATTGCACGTTGGTCTTTGCACACATGTTCTGTAGATCTGCGATTGATAGTTTCGTCTTCCGATGACTCATTGACGTATCACGTTCTGTGCACTATGACCCCCAGGTGTGTCACATGTTGTGACGTCACATGCTGCGTCATTTGACCATGCGTTTGTACACGGACGCTAGTAAAAACGCAAGTACACGGACGCGGAGGTTTTGGAAATACTAATTGCGTCCGATGATGATGATGAACTCTCCGTCTGCTCATCTATTTATTTGATATTTTAACCAATTTAATGTTCAATCAATATTCAAAAGAAAAATGTTATCTGTTTGAACACAAATGTAATTGGATATTTTACATGGCATTTTTCTCCCCTCTTTTTGAATGAGTGTAAAAATGAGTGTATCTTAAAAACTAATTTATGTAAACAGTTCAAATCAATTCTGTATAGTTTTAAATAGTTTTATGCACGTTTTTTACATTGACAAGTTTGAGGTTGACATTTATCCATTTTTTGTATTGAATAAAATATGTAGAAAAAAAATATTAAATTTATTTTTCTTTTTGTTTATTGCACTTTTCAGATATATATCTAGTTACTTTTGATTTATTACAAACATAGCCTTCAAATTGGGAGTGTAAGGATTATTTTGATGTATGGCATATGAAAATGCTCAAAAGAATGACAGCACAGCATGTAAAAATACAAAGATACACTCTGGTGGAATTGTTCTATGGCAGGTCATAAAGGGTTAAAATAAAGTGTGCATTTTTCCCCATAGTGTCTGAGTAACACGCCGCCACTGACGGAGTACTTCCTGATGAACTTGTATCTGGAGGAGCTGAACTTCACTAACCCTCTGGGCATGAAGGGTGAAATTGCAGAAGCCTACGCAGATGTCATCAAACAGATGTGGTCTGGGAGGCACTATTCTGTGGTTCCTCGGGTATTTAAGGTAACGTAATTGTAGTGATCACTCTGCATTAGCATTTTTAGTGCAAAACTTGTTTGCGAACACCAGCAGAGCTGAAAGCATTTTGTCCATTTCGAATCTGGTTTGCAACAATTCCCAGTCTGTTTTCCCCCTTCTTTCATATTAATTAAGGTTAATCAAAAACCATAATATGCAAAAAACAACTATAAACAATAACGTGATACCATTCAAAATAACTGTTTTCTATTTGAATGTATTTTAAAGTGTAATTTATTCCTGTGATGCAAAGCTGAATTTTCAGCATCATTACTCCGCTTTCATTGTCACATGATCCTTCAGAAATCATTCTAATATGCTGATTTGCTGCTCAAGATTAATCTATTATCATTAATGTTGAAAACTGCTGCTGAATATTTTTGTGCAAACTGTGATTTCTGGTTTATTCAGGATTCGAGAAAAAGAAAGTTCAAAAGAACAGCAGTTTATTTGAAACAAAAAAAAAAATCTTTTGTAACATTTTAAATGTCTTTACTTTCACTTTTGATCAGTTGAAGTCATTTATTATAGGCTGTAAACATGGTAATTATGTTTGTTTGAGTTTTGTTTTTAGTTAGTTCTCCATTAGTAGTGCAGAAATGAACCAGCATTGCTTTTGTGTGTCTGTGCAGACCAAGGTCGGCCACTTTGCGTCACAGTTTCTGGGCTACCAGCAACACGACTCTCAGGAGCTGCTGTCTTTCCTGTTGGATGGTCTTCATGAAGACCTCAACCGGGTCAAAAAAAAGGAGTATATTGAACTCAAGGATGCTGATGGAAGACCTGACCAGGTGCTTTTTACACATGAACACTATAGTACACAAAGAATAACTCGCATAGTGTGTACCTCATGCCATTTATAACATATAACAATATATAACAATAAATTGTTTACACTTATGAAATCGTAAAGGCTGTGATTCTTTTTAATGCGCAGCTTGTCAGTGACGTACGGCTCTGTGATCAGTAGTAAATGCTGCTCCATCGGAAAGCACTGCGTGTTTGAGTTTGTGCTTTTGAAAAAGCAACACGTGTCAAACATCTTTCCAAACATGAGAAGCATTTATGAACCTCTTGTCCAACAAAAGACAACATTTAACAAATCAATCATAGCGTTTCAATCTTTTTATTCAGCTACATCTACTTCTGCGGCGGGGCATATTTTGCGTGTCTGCGTGAGAGCGCCCTCTGGCGTTCAGATGGAGCAGCATTAAATACTGATCAGCCATACTGCACTGACAAAACTGCTCATAAAATAATCACAGCCTTTGCAAAATCGCGTGCGGTTTTATTCCGATTAATCGTGCAACCCTAATAATGATTTAAAAAAAACGTATTGGTTATTGGGCAGTTTTCCAGCTTAGTTTAGCAATATCTGTAAAACCACTGTTGGTTGACCTCTTAACGTGTTTAGAACTCAAAACAAAGTGTTAATATGGGAATCACATTTCCATTTTTGTGTTTCAGGAAGTGGCTGAGGAAGCGTGGCGCAACCATCTGCGGCGGAACGATTCGGTCATTGTTGACACGTTCCACGGGTTGTTTAAGTCAACATTGGTGTGCCCTGAGTGCAACAAGGTTTCTGTGACCTTTGACCCCTTCTGCTACTTAAGTGTGCCCTTACCAGTCAGTAAGGAGAGGGTCATGGAGGTGTTCTATGTCTCACTGGATCCCATGGCCAAACCGACACAGGTGTGTATTATGTTATATACACACAAAAAAACAGCAAAATACCATAACGCTCAGTCACTTCTGGCAGGAAACGCAGCATATGTGCAGCACGACAGACATGCTCATTATGAGTGAGCCCATACTATGAGTTTGGCAGATGTGAATGATGTAGCGCTGCACATCTGTAAACAGGAAGACAGCTGCTGGTGTGTGATGTTGTCATCAGAACTAGTTTGGCTAAGGGCAAAATAGTCTGTTGAACAGAGCTTAGTAAGGATGCTTTACATTGAGTTTTGTTCATCCTTGTGATTGATGAATGTGTGACTTCGCTCTGCAGTATCGTCTGATTGTCCCTAAAGCTGGCCGAGTGATTGACTTGTGCACGGCCCTCTCTCAGGCAACAGACGTCCCACCCAGCCAGGTTCAAACAAGTTCTTTCAACTATTGAAACATTGTGAAATTGTTCTGAAAATTCAGTTATTACATTTGGTTAATCGTATGACCCTGTCATTTGTTCTGAGCTAATATTTGATCTGTTCCGCACAGATGGCTGTGGCTGACGTCTTCAATCATCGCTTCTATAGGATTTACCAAGCTGAGGAGTCTTTAAGCTGTATACTGGACCGGGACGATATATTTGTGTAAGAGAGGACTTGAGTAAACACCCTTAATAACACAAACACACCAACACACACACACAGATATAATTAATTAACTTAGCAATATTGTTTAAGATTTAATTTACAGGTAATATTGGTATATACTGTAACTGGTTATAGGGGAAAAGGTAGGTGTGTGTGTGTGTGTCTGACTGTGTTTTTTTCTGGTGTGTTGCTGCAGGTATCAGCTGAAGAGTGGCTGTATGGATCAGGCTGATGAGGAGGTGATTCTGGCCATCTACATGCGTGAACGCTCTCATTACAGAGATTACGGCTCAGGCAGCAACAGCTACAGCACCTCCCTGTTCGGTCACCCGCTGCTGATGTCTGTGCCACGCGCCCAGTGCACACGGGAAGATCTCTACCAGCTCCTCCTGAAAAGACTGGCGTAAGTCTAACGGGTCATACAGGGTTTTTCATAAGCTAGTTTGGATTTTTAAGATCATTTAGTTTTCAGTGTGCTTTACTTATATAATGTTTGTTTGTTTTTTACTGCACAACTGCAGCTTACTTATTATTGACCATAAAAATGTTTTTTTTTTTACTGTCTTTATATGCATTCTATTATCTAAGTTCATTTGCATCTGATAAATAACTACTTCCTGTTCTTCCTGTACTTCTGTGATCATATAGTGTTATTCGGTATCACTGTTTTTTGCGTTTTGAGTTAAAGTAAAGTTGTCTTGATCTGTTTTTGTTTTTTTTTAGCCAGAGTTGGGTTGCCATTCATACGTGTCATGATTATGTCCCTACACAGGCGTTATGTCCAACCCCTAGATCCCTCAGAATTAGAGGAGGAAGAAGATGAGGATGAAGAGTTGTACAAGGCACAGACCAACGGAGTTAGTGATGGTATGTCTGCTTTATTTTAAAGTTTAAAAAATTTGGGGATTTTACAAGAAAGTGACAATATTAAGAATTAATTTATTCAGCAAGGATGCATTAAATTCATCAAATTTGAGAGAAAAGACATTTATAATGTTACAAATTATTTCTATTTCAAATAAATGCTGTTCTTGAAATTTATATTTCTCAAAATCCACAAAAATATTAAGCAATATTAAACTGTTTTCAACATTGATAATAATAATTAGACATGTTTCTTGAGCAGCAAATCAGCATATTAGAATGATTTCTGAAGTTTATGATGCTGGAAATTCAGCTTTACCATCACAGGAATAAATTAAATTTGAAAATATATTCAAATAGAAAATGGTTATTTTAATTTGTAATAATATTACTGTTTTTTTCTGTACATCTGGTTTAAAAAAATACAGCCTTGGTGAGCATAAGAGACTTTTATGTTTAATGCATAATAAAGATGATATCTTTTCATAAATAAATGTAACCAACATTAAAATGCATTATAATATTTGCAGATTTCTCAATCTAATAATTGGTTGTTTGTCGTGTTTTAATGCATTATACTTTCTAAAAGTGTAACAATGAATAGATAAGTATTTATAATGTATTATAACTGTGGTTACAATTATTCATATGCATTATAAAGACATAGCTAATGCATAATTAATGCATTAAAATTACTTTTATAATGAATTATTTATAAAGGCTTTAAGTAAAATGTTACAGAGACATCTTTCAAATCATAAAGAAATCGTACTTTCCCCAAACTTGTTTACAGTATGGTACTTATAATGATTAATTTCTGAACAGATGAGGGCGAGGAAGACTCAGAGGAGGCGGGGCCAGCCAAGAAAGAGGAACAGACTCAAGAGAGCAATCAGGCGGATGGGCAGAACAACGGCCCGTTAGAAGCCAGCCCGAACAGCGAGGGGGAGGAGCGAGCTGAGGAGGAAGAGTCCAGCAGTGAGCCGGACCGGGGCAGCAGTACAGAAGAGGGTCAGTCAGCGTGCGGCAGCACTGACACCAACTCCCAAGATGCCACTGATGGGGACCAAAGTGCTGGCGCAGAACCTTCAGGAAAGGAGGAAGAGGAGGAGGAGGAGGAAGACGGGGAAGGGGCAGCAACTTGTGCGCAGGCAAATAAGAGGGTTCCGGGCAGACGACACTACACTGAGAGACGGAAAAAAGCCCTCTTCACCATTCAGGCGGTGAACTCTAATGGCACCACGGAGCGAGGGATGACAGAGGCGGGCAGCAGCTTCTCTTTCAGCTGTGAGTACACTAATGAGAAACTCAATTTATTACAGACCTCTCTACTTCTGATGCCTTTGTACAACTTCAGGGTCATGTGCGCACAAGCGAGGGTCATAACAAAGTGAGATTGTATGTCTTTTATTTACCCGGCTGCTCAATTCACACCTTTTCAAAGTTGAGGAGCGGCTGTCATGGTGTCTTTTAAATCAGAGAATACATAAGCTTAAATGATCCTGCTCCAAATGGCCTGACTCACTGTTTCTGTTTAGCTCAGCCATACATTGCCATCGACTGGGACCCTGATATAAAGAAGAAGTATTACAATGAGAATGAAGCCGAGGTAAGATTGCTAATGAGCTCTTTGATCCTTAAAAATGCTTTGCGTCTGTTGTTGCACTAGGAAATGAATGTAACCTCTCATACAAGGTTCAATATAGTCAATTCTATTCGAGATTTAGTGTCATGCTCATTTTAAAGTTTAGCTCCTAATGCAGTGATGTGTGATCTGTATTGTGTCACTGCTATAAATATGAAAACCTCATCATGTTATATGCATTACCTAGTTTTTCCTCAATGTTTTTGTCAAGAAAAGTGGTTTTCAACTGGTTTTGCAGCAACCCAAAATGACATCCAGGTTTATTATTTCATAGTAATAAAATAAAATGTTTTCTTTTATAAATAGCCGTGTAATTTTGCAATCCTAAAAATATATGGAACATTTTCTTATTTGCAATTATTATGTTTTTTCAATCAAACCTTTAGTCACCAGTAAATAACCACTGTTCTTAACGCTTTTTGATATGCTTAATTTGCTTAAATGCAGTATGAAATTGATTCTTTGATTAAATATAAATCAAAATCTAGTGTTTTTAATGATCTTTTGTTTCTGTCTTGATGGTTGAGGTCATGCAAACTGCATCATTTGTATTGCAAACACATGTTGTTTATGTGTTAATGCAGAAATACATAAAGCATCAGAGCATGGACGTCCCTTACCTGCAAACGACAGTGCAGCTACAGGAATGTATAGACCTCTTTACCACGGTAGAGACACTGGAAGAGGAAAACCCCTGGTAATCTACTTCTTAGACCTATCACAGATTCTAGGCTTTAATTCCAGTCTATCCTTTATTACATTTACATTTATCTAAAGCGACTTACATTGCATTTCAAGGTACACATGATACATTTTATCAGTTCTTACTTTCCCTGGGAATCGAACCCATGACCTTGGTGTTGCAAGTGCCAACTAGTTGTGCAGTGGCACTGTAATCACGGGTTTCCTGTAATAATGTAGGGAACCATGTTATACATAAATCATGTAAAAGTTCATGTTTTTACTTAAGCTACATATTTCTAGTGATGCATGTAAAGAACAGGACTGAATCCGCCGCACATGTAAGTTTGTGTTTGTTTATGTGGTCTTGTAGGTATTGTCCGACATGTAAAAGGCATCAGCTTGCTACTAAGAAATTGGATCTGTGGTCTTTGCCAGAGGTTCTGATCATCCATTTAAAGCGTTTCTCCTACACAAAATACTCTCGAGAGAAACTGGATACTATTGTGGAGTTCCCCTTGCGGTAAGATGAAGTACTGTTTTGTCAGATTAAAATGTACATACACTACCATTCAAAAAATTTGGGGCCATTTCTCCAGTCTTCAGTGTCACATGATCCTTCAGAAATCATTATAATATGCTTATTTGCTGCTCAAGAAACATTTCTTAGTATCAATGTTAAAAACAGTTCATATTTTTCTTGAACCTGTGATACAATATTTTCAGGATTCTTTGATTAGAAAGTTCAAAAGAACAGCATTTATTTTAAATGTATATAGTCTTTGAGATATTATTATTTCTTTACTGTTACTTTGATCAATTTAATGCATTATATCTGAAAAAAAAGTATTAATTTCTTTCAAAAAAGGAAAATAAAATCTTACTGACCCAATAACCCAATAACTCAGTTATTGTGGAAATAAATGCATAGTGAGTAATAATATATCTGTTAATATATTTGTTATTTTCAATGGTTGATTCTTAGACTATTGCATTTGTTTCCATTTGGTTCATATGTCTCTATCTTTGTCCGCAGGGATTTGGACTTCTCAGGTTTCCTCCTAAAGAAGACCATGAACAGTACTGAACCTCCCTGTAGATATGACCTGATCTCTGTGTCGAACCACTACGGCGGACTCAGAGATGGACACTGTAAGCATCCCTCTTCTCAGCTTTTATTAAACAGCAAATAAAAATGTCATGCCAAAAATGGTATGCAATTTTTAGGGATGCACCGATACCAAAAACCAAAACCATGCAGCATGTGTACAGTACAGTGTTTGTGTCCAGACAAAGAAACACAGAACAAACAGAGATGTGGAGATATCAGAGATTAAAGATGTCTATGAAATAAATGTATCTAATTAATAGAATATAAAGCACAAATTCAACATTTATGCCTGTATAGCTGCTGTGCACGAGCTGATAAGTGAAGCACGCTAAGTGGATTGATCGTGCAGTGGCTTAGACATCGCTGAAAAGTTTGTAGTTCAGTCAGATATGTTAATAGCAAAGAAAGTAAAGTGTTGCATGTGCTTGATCGCTGATCGCTTACTCAGCACACGCGACAGCTGGATTAAAACTAAATAGTATATAGCTTAAAGTAACACGTAGTAACTTTTCCTCTTCAGTCGCCCTACTGTTTGGAAGCGAAATTGTCCATTGTCGCTATCGTAAATAATTTAGCCTACCGTCGCACGCACGCTCACTGTTTATCCAGCACCGGCTTTAGAATGAACGATGTCCACTGAGAGTATGTTACATGATTTCATGAAAGGATGATGTATTGCGACATCAGAAACGAAGAAAAACGAAATAATGACTATTGTAGCGCTTGACGTAAAGCAGTCGAATTTTGTAGTTCTTTTTGTGGTCGGGTTCCTACCCGAAACCCGAAGTTACTTAGTGCCAGATAAAGCGATACAGACCCCGTCAGGCTATGGCAGATGTGCCTTTCACCCTGTTACGACTTGATGAACCACTGATAAGATTTTGGAAACATTATTTTAAGGTAAACAATGTTACATAGTGTTGCTTTAAGTAAAAATATGAACTGTTACATGATTTATGTATAACATGGTTCCCTACATTATTATTGGAAACCCGTGATTACAGTGCCACTTCACTGGAGCGGCTCTAGATGTGCACTGTGGATGAAATACGATAGAGCAATAGAATTAACAGTGAACAGAACAAAAAATAACAGAAGCTCGTACTATACATTTTAACAGGCATAATTAAGCAGTTAAGAAAATAACTGTAGGAAACTTCTATTTGCTCAACAAGTTAAAGGGATAGTTCACCCAAAAATTAAAATTCTGTCATTACTTACCCTCATGTCGCTAGTTCCTTAGTTCATCTTCGGAACACAAATTAAGATATTTTAATGAAATCCGAGAGGTTTCTGAACCAACCATACACAGCAACGTCATTGCAACT
Organism: Chrosomus eos; assembly: GCA_036326025.1. Classification (NCBI taxonomy): domain Eukaryota; kingdom Metazoa; phylum Chordata; class Actinopteri; order Cypriniformes; family Leuciscidae; genus Chrosomus; species Chrosomus eos. The sequence goes on along the minus strand of CM070836.1, from coordinate 32,511,064 downwards.
TTCAAGGCCCAGGAAGGTAGTAAAGACATTGTTAAAATAGACCATGTGATGAAGCGACGAGAATACTTTTGTGTGCAAAAAAACAATGACTTTATTCAACAATCTCCTCTCTTCCATGTTATTCTCCTACACTATTCACGTAATGTAAACAGTGCAGCGCTTCCAGGTTCTACGTCAGAGAACGCCGGCTCTTTATTGGCCAGCTCCTGCGTCAGCATCACACGCATGTGTCGTGGTGCTCACGTCAACAGTGTCGGTCAATAATGAGCTGGCGTAGAACCTGGAAGCGCTGCACGTGTTTACGTGAATAGTGTAGGAAAATGACATGGAAGAGAAGAGGTTGTTGAATAAAGTTGTTATTTTTTGTTTGTTTATCGGCGAGTACCAAAAATGAAAGTATCAGTATCTGACTCCCTCTGAAAAAACTGTTATAGGTGCATTCCTAGCTTTTTTGTTGAGTGATAATAACATTTCAAAAATATTTCCCTTCTAGATACTAGTTATGCCCAGAACAAGGACAACGGCCAGTGGTATTACTTTGACGACAGCAAGGTGACCTTGGCGGGGGAGGAACAGATTGTGGTGAGATTAATGCTTCTCTGTGGGTTGAGTGGTCAACATGAAATCAAAGCAGACCCTTTTTACTTTTTAATACATTTTTTCGGCCTTGCTGTGCATGATTCATCAGTGCATTCTCTTCTAGACAAAATTAAATGTTTGTTTTTCCTCAAAACACAATAACTTTCTCTGCCTCTTGGTCGCACGGGTTCAAAAAGACAGATCTATAAAAAAAAATCTTTTTAAATGGTCATGGCCTCCAGATCTAGGTAGTTGACTAATATTAATATAATTTATACAATTTGTAAGTTTACTATATGCTTTTACAGGGTTAAGGTGATTTACAAAAGTAAATCTAAACAAAACAAACAAACCAAATTGTATAAGCAGAAAAAGACTTGCTGTACCATCATTAAAAAAAAAACAGGAAATTAAAGCTGGCACAAAACTTGTGATAGTCTTTTCTTTCCTAATGTGATGAATAATCCGAGTGAAACGGCTTCTTAAACTAGTAAAAAAAAAAAAAATTAAAAACTAGATGATTGCTATTGCTGTGACGTCATATGAGCATCGAAGAGATGTTGCTATGAAAGGAAGTGGAAGTTATTTTTATTAAAAATGATGAGGAATAAAAATAAATAAAGATGTGCACAGATAAATCATTTATAATAAATACAGCAGTATTCCCTAAAATAAAAATTGTCCATTTTGATTTCATGGTGACTTTAATGCTGTTTTTCAGCAAAGATGCATTCAATTGATACAAAAATGACTTTAAAAAGAGAAGACATTTGCTGTGTCCGAAATCTCCACTCAAACCACTACTCCCTAACCCCTATGTAGGGGGTAGGGAGTAGAGCACTATATAGTGAGCTCACCAGCATAATAGAAACACCACTTTCGGACACTGCTCCATCGTCTCTCGGCGCCGTTGATTACGGCATTACCGCCATTTTTACGATCAGCGCAATGCATGATGGTATGTAGGGCTTGGGTTAGTGACCATCGGTTGTACACTACTTTTCAAAATGCATTCTGGGATACATTGAGTGGACTATATAGGGTATAATAATCATCACTATACATTCGGACAGTACTACAAAATGGCGAGCTCACTATATAGTGAGTAGTGGGAGATTTCGGACACAGCCATTTATAATGTCACAAAAGATTTCTGTTTCAAATTAATGCGGTATTTTTGAACTTCCTACTCATCAAATAACCAGATTTCCACAAAAACTGTTTTCAACACTGACAAAAAATGTTTCTTGAGCAGCAAATCAGCATATAAGAATGATTTTTGAAGGATAAAGTGAGACTGACAACTGGAGTAATGATGCTGAAAAATCTGTTTGTTACATTTTTAATAACATTAAAATCATCATAATATTTCACTGTATTGCTGTTTTTGATCAAATAAATGCAGCCTTAAAAATCAGTCACTGAAACGTTCAATCTCCATCTGCTCTTGTAGACCAGTGCCGCCTACCTCCTATTCTACCAGCGCCAAGACAAGATCCGGCAGCCCACCGCCCCTCCACCCGTCCCAGAGAACCACATCACGTCCCAGACCCACGATGGCGCGGACGGATACTCTTCCTGTGTCAGCATGGAGACGGACTGATTTCTGTCTTTTTCCTACTCCACTTCATTCTTTCTCACTCTTATCACTTCCAACTCTGATCTTTAATCTACAGAAACTTGAACCTCGGCCTCCGCTCTGACTCCGACAGGAAGTGTGAGGCAGGGGCTACTCTCTCAGGCTGGTGCACAAGCATCATGGGGTGGGAATGCAGATTTTTGTGTTTTTCTTAATGACGAACTCAAGGAAACGGGTTAAGCTGGTGGTGGCGGATGCATAGATGGCATACCGATTTGTCTGCATCGCTTCAGCAAAGATTAGAATTCGGAGAATGAGGTTTGCGCTGTTCATAGTCACCAACTGTGTTCTTTATTTTTTCCTAAGCTTGCTTTTCTGAGCTAGCTAAGCTGCTGTCCACAATGGTGATGTCTGAACGCCCAAACTAGGGCATCATGAATCAGGCCTCCTGTTTATTCCATCAGACTTTCAGCGAGGGCGCTATTAGCAGGGACGTTTATCATATCAGGGACATCGTGATCAGAAATCCTGTTTCACTATGATTTCTGAGATCTTCTAGTAAAGTCTGTCCACTCACTCGTCATCTATTTATTTTCGTAATTGCCAGATGCTGATGTGGAGTGAGAAATAGAGATGGTTATAATTCAAAAAATCTTCCATTTTTATTTTCACTCATGTGATGCTTTTTTTCCGTCTGTCGTAAGGCCTGGGAAAAGCCCCTCTGTTGCGGGACACAAACGGAGGCCTGTTTTCCAGTGAGAATTTGCTTCTTTTTTATCTTAAGTGAAAGGAAAATACGCAGCAAGATTTAAACATTACATTCTTTTTGACTAATTGTGTTGAATTTATAAACTCTTTGGAGCGATGAGAATATTTCAGCAAAGTGCTTTCTGGATAGAGCTCTTTACATGATGATTTTTAAGGCACCTATGTACAGTATTTTTGTATTGTAATAAATGTTGTATTATCTTTGATCATTTGGATCAGATGCTGGGGACGGGGCGCTTTCATTTTATTTTGTTAATAATTATAGATTGAATATATAATTGTATACACATCTTTTGATATGAATAAATGACTATTAAGTCGAGGTTAGATTGGACACATTTGGCTTCCATTTACGTTGTTTTACCTGTAAATGAAAGGACACGTCGATCCTTTGGCAATGGGAAATGCGTTGATTTTTGTACTGACTGCATATTAACACTTCTCGGCTGTTCACAGCGTTGCAATTAATTTGGCCCACCACGTAACGATCTTATAGAAAATGCTTTATCATTTGCACTTCCTATTAAGTGAGTGCTTTATTGCATTCCTCAGATTATAATGTACACAGTTCACTGCTCTGATCTCAGAATGCGAGTAAAATAAATATATCACTGTATGTGACAGGAGCACTAAATACCTTCAGGATGTTCTAATATCTAATATAATATCACACAGGAATCTCACAAAACCTGTACAGAACAAAAGTAATCAAAGGCAAAAGTATGAAATTATATTTTTATATAATCAATTTTTCATTTATACAGTATGGTAGTATTTGTTTACTCCTTTTAATTTATGCATATTTAATTTAAAAAAATGACCTGGACCTGGACATGTTATTGACTTGGTTTTGTAGTCTGCTTTACAAATGGACAGTTTTTAAAATAATTCCTCAAAGATTTAGCACATTTATTTCTCACCTATAGTCTTCCATTTTGTACAAAGTTTACTGAATGCAACCATCTATTTAAAGATAGCTTCAGTTTTACTATTTTTTAGTAATTAAATGGCTTAACTGTAGTATTTAAATATAAAATAACTTGCTAGTTCTGGAAACAGCAGCTTCAAAAAGTCACAACTTTTTAATGCAAGTGTTTGAGATATTAAATCCAAATGTTTGACCTGCAGTGGTTTCATGTTTTTGTGAAATCAATGAGATGTATGAACAATTGAATTGTTAGAGCGATTCAATTAGTTTGATTTCAGAATTAGTCTAATTGTCAACACAAAATTGCACAATATTCTGAAGCCCGTTTCACAGTAGACTTCACCATATAGTCACCAAATTTCATATTTATGATTCTGCATTGTGGAGGCATTTTCTGTATAGAAATTTAAAAAGTGATCAAATAAAAGCTTATTTGAATTTTGAGTATATGTAGTGTTTTCTACAATTACAACACTTTGTAATTCACAAACAAGTTTGTGTTTGAAATGTGGAGTCATGTAAGTGTTAAACATTTGATTCACCGATATTAGACAAACCATCTTCCGGCTCAATCATTTGCTCTCGTCTGATTCAATCAGAGACACGCACAAATTGATTTCCTCCTCACCTCAGGGCTCCAAATAATGTTTATTAAATTATTACATTCCTCTCTAGCACAGAGACCAAAATATTATCTGTTTTTACATTCAATTTGCTGATATAATATCTCTGTGCCTGGAACAATGGCTTGTCAATAAGGACCTGTGTGATACCACAAAGGAGAAAAACTGGATGGCAAACATTTAATGATAGATGAAAATCAAACTGACATTTTAACTGAAAAAAAAAATATATATATATATATATATATTTTTTTTTTTCAGATCGTTTCCCCCCCCCCCACCATTTCACACATAAGTAAACTATTAAGACATAAAACATGAGAAATTCTGTATTAATTCCTTTGGCTTCATTTATAACATTTAGATATTTACTGTGACTGTATCAAATGAAATGTTTATGTGCAGTGCTCGGAGTTCACAAATTTTTTTTAGATTCTTTGCAGGACATTCACATGGGTGTTAAGACATTCAAAAACTCAACACTATCAGGATCACTGCAGTCAACAAGTACCAACAATTGAATAATGTTAAGAAATAACAGCTGGTTGCAAAATGCACAGCACTGTTTCATATCAAAAGGTGGTTTGCAATCAGGCAGACATCAGAACATGGTTGTTCTTACTGTAGATCTTAGCTAAAGAGTCCTCTGAAGTTCAGATCCTGACACATGAGTTCCTCTTCAACGTTCTCCAGGGCCCATTTGTGCTCCACGATCTCCAGGGCTTCCCACTCGCTCTGAAACAACCATAAAGGAGAAGACATTCAGAGCATTGCAGAGCTTTACACACCTGAGAGCAGCATTCACATTCTGCTAAACGTCACGTCTCCTTTTGTTTTCCATCAGGTTTCCATCAGCATGAGGGTGAGTAAATGAAGACCAAAAGATCTTATTGTGTATGTATATATATATATATATATATATATATATATATATATATATATATATATATATATATATATATATATATATATATATATATTGTGCAATGGAACTGGTTCGACTTAAAGGAGAACTCTGGTCAATTTTAACATTGAGCTCATTTTTTTAGTTAGTTATCTAGTTACCAATGATCGCGCGCGCGAACTCGACAATCGACTACTGTGGACTTCGGCCGAAAACAGGAAGAAAATACAGGTATGTGAGCTGGCTGAATAAACATCATTTTTATTCATATCTTTCACATCTACTGCAGTCAGATTCACCGTGTTCACTCTGAATAACACCACTCACATGGCTGTGCACTTGTAATGACAAATCAAGGATGTTAAAAGGCTAAAAGCAGGTTTAGAACTTGCCCCGTTTAAGTCAACAGGGTGCGAATTTTAAAAAGAGGATAACACGGTGTAGGAAACACCGATTTTTGTCGTTTTTGTCTGTACTGACAGCACTCCAAATGTACAAAAAAATGAGCTCAATGTTAAAATTGACCGGAGTTCTCCTTTAATGCACCTAATACAATCTGCATTCCACAAGAAATAGGTTTCAGTAGTTCTGTAATTATGTGAGCTTCAAAACAGCAAAGTTTAAGGTTTCACAATTATCTTAAGATGATAAGGTTATGAAATTAAAGCAAGCCCGTTTCCACATTGAGGCTGCTGTTGCATACATCAATCCGTCCACTGGGAGCGTAGGCATGATTTCCCAAGAAAATGTATTTTAACTAAATTTGTGCTAACCACAAATAACTGCTGCTTGCATAATTTTTTAGAAAGTTTTTGTTTGTGCATGTTTGTCATGAGAAAATCATTCATGTTGATAAAATAACAAAAACTCTCAAAAAACACATAAAAATAACAGCAAATCATGTTCTACTCACCTTAAATGCTTTATTAGGATCAGGGGGCATCGCCATCGCAGCCCCCGTCATTTGATCCTGCATAATTCTTGACTGATCTGCAGCTAAAAAATAAAAACTTTTCATTTAAATATCTTAAGATCTAAAGCTTATCTCAAGATTAAAATCTAAATAATTATAGCTTAAATAGGCAAATGTTTAAGAGTCAATGACTGGATCATTATTGCAGTGATTATTATGTTTCTATCATGTTATGTTTGGCAACAGTTCTTCTAACCCTAATTGATGGAGTGTGTAGCTTTTACAGAGACTTTACAGAGTGCTGGACTCTCCATTGTCAATACAAGATTTTGACCAAAAATGTATGCACCTCTTAATGGAAATAACATCACAACATTTATTTGGTCAAATCTTGTATTAACAATGCAAGAGTCCAGCAGTCTGTAAAGTCTCCTCCAGCACATCCTAAAGACTTTCAATGAGTTTAAGTTCTTCATGCTGCTTACAACCATTCTTTCACAATTTGTGCTTGAACTTGACATTGTCATCCTGGAATATGGCCATGATGTGTCTTCCTACTCCGATGCTTAAGAAATACTCTACACATAGCTACACACTCTTAAGCATTTGCCTATTTAAATCCAAACAGTGACTTATTTTGGCCGGGATGTGCATGCATGTATATGAATGAATGACAATATATATTAACATTTAATATAATACAATAAAGTTGATGTCATAAAAAGGTCTAAATATCTTAAAAACAACCAACCATTGTCTTGTCCAAGGATGAGGGTGTACATGCTTCTGAGCCCAAACACATTGAGAAAATACCATGAAGCTGAACTGACCCTAAGAGCGACAAATTCAGATTTTATGCATGGTTTTCAGCTTCTGTCAACAAATAAAAAAAACATCACATCAGCACTGTACCATGAGGCGTCCAGAGAGAGCAGCTCGATTCCTCTCTGTAACATGGGCTTGAATCTCAGAGTCAGAGGAAACGGTACTTTAGCTGAAAGGAAATAAGCGGCACAAAATTAAAACAACATCGAGGCTGCATTTATTTGATCAAAGAATACCGTAAAAACAGCATTAATGTGAAATAATATTACAATTCAAAAAAACTTTTCTATTTGAATATAGTGTAACATTTATTCTTGTGAAGCAAACCTGAATTTTCCGCATCATTATTCCAGTCTTCAGTGTCACATGATCCATCAATATGCTATTTTATTATTACCAATGTTGAAAACAGTTGCTGCTTAATATTTCTGAGTAAACAGTGATACAGTTATTTGATGAATGGGAAGTTTAAAAGAACAGCTTTTATGTGAAATAGAAATCTTGTGTAACATTATAAGTGACTTTCACTATAAGTGACAAAAGTCTGTCACTTTTGATCAATTTAATGATTACATTTAAAAAATCTTACTTACCCCAAATATTTGAATAGTCACAGTTTACACAAAAATATTAAGCAACAAAAAATATTCCTTGATAAAATAACATTATCTTGTGATTTAATCAGCCACTATATTTTGTTATGACATTTTTAAACTCATCCCCTTCTGCCTTTTAGAAAATAGTTATATTTTAAAGCCCCTCTGTGGTGAAAATCAAGCTTTTAATGTTGTTTATATGTCTATGTGGCGTTTTTAATATGCTTTAAGAACAAGCTATGTGTAAATTCATAAGTCAACACCATTCCTGAGTATTTTCTCCTAAAAACTGCAGAGAACCAAAGTCTCAAAAAATGCGGTTTGAAATCGCTGGTGTTTCTGACGTCAAAAACTACCTTGTAACCAATCACGTCAATGAGTGGATCTCTGAGCTGGTGGGAGTGAGTGGAGGCGGGGCTAATTTGCATATTCATAGAACCATGTATACTAAATGGGGCAAGGGTGTAGACAGTTATATTCAAGCTATTTTAAGGCATGAAGAATTTTTTTTCAAGGAAAAAACTTTGAAATGTGTCATTTTGGTATGGAAGCTTGTTTCCGCCACAAAATGAAAAATAAAAAAGGTAATTGCGACTTTTTATCTCACAATTCTGACTTTTTTTCTCACAATTGCAAGTTTACATCTCGCAATTCTCACTTTATTTCTCAGAATTGCGAGATATAAAGTCAGAAATGCGAGATATAAAGTCAGAATTGTGAGATATAAAGTCACAATTGTGTGTTATAAAGTCTGAATTGTGAGATATAAAGTCACAATTGCGTGTTATAAAGTCAGAATTGCGAGATATAAACTATTCTGAGAGAAAAAAAGTCCGTATTTTTCCACCCATAGAATTGGACTTTATATCTCAGAATTCTGACTTTATATCACGCAATTCTGAGAAATAAAGTGAGAATTGCGAGATGTAAACTCACAATTGTGAGAAAAAAAAGTCAGAATTGTGAGATAAAAAGTCACAATTATTATTATTATTTATTTATTTAGTGGCGGAAACAAGCTTCCATACATTTTGGTGATCAAAGATGAGTTTTTAAGGGATACAATTATTGACTACAGGGGAACTTTAAGAGTTTAATTTTGCAGGTAACATTGAGAAACAGGAATCTGTAACCACTTTAAGACCAAACACAAAGCCTCCGCCAACCGCTTGCATCAGCAGTGGACTGAATAGGCACGTATGAAGTAATCCTACTATGGTTAGCGCCCACTTACCAACGTCTGGCTTTCAGAAAATGAGTTATGAATGTACCGGCCAAACGTTACATCACCCAATTAAAATTCATGAGCCGGTTGTTGAGGTTTAGAATGTCTCCCTTAACATTTCAGATCCTTCCTACAGCCCTGAATTTGATCACATTTACAAATGATTGTTTTAGGAATAACTCCACATTTGCACATGATCATTCGATTCTTCTCTTCTAGTTTAGCATTTTAATTCTAGGTAGTAACAAAAGCTCATACTTGTGACAAAACCAGAAAAGGCCCAGTTGATCCATCCTCCTATCAGAATCATTGGCAGCACATTGGTCAGATTCCCTTTCATCATGTCCATCAGCATGCTGGGGTCTGGGAGCGGAAAAGGGACAGGTTTTCAGACATAGTGATGAAGCATAGAAGGTCATTTCCTCTAGTTCTAGGATGTTAAAGTAACATCTTACCGGTCATGGGGTTTTTGGGGATCACTTTTCTTTTGACCTTCTTGAAGAATCCAGTCTCAGGGTCATTGAAATAGTGTTTTCGCATGGCGAATGACTGCGACGGGACAGTATCATATCAGTGACATATTAAATCAATAAATAAAGGCCTGGTTTAACAGACAGGGCTTAGATTAACAGAGAAAACAGAAGCTCAATCATGTTCGCTTGATGCGTGAGAACCAATGAGGTTCATTCTTGTTGTGTTAAGCAGGTTCGGTTGGGCTTCTGTTTATGTTCGCTGATCAATGTTTATATACGAATAAAATCTGTTCATCATATAAAGTGATCGAGACTCTTTTATTTGGACTAAACCGCTCAATTCATATGGATTAGTATCACAATCTTTTTTATGAACTTTTTGACGCATCAAAGTGGTAGTTGCGTAGCTGTCAATGGAGGGACAGAAAGCTCTCAGATTTCATCAAAAATATCTGCTTTTGTGTTTCGAAGATGAACGAAAGTCTTACGGTTTGGAACGACATGAGGGTGAGTAATTAACGTGAACTAATCCTTTAAAGCAGTGGTTCCCAATCCTGGTCCTGGGGACCCACAGCTCTGCACATTTTATATGTATCCTTTATCTGACACACCCACTTCAGTTCATAGAGCTCTTTCCTAACGAGCTGATAATCTGAATCAGGTGTGTTACATGAAGGAGACATATAAACTGTTCAGAGCTGTGGGTCCCCAGGACCAGGATTGGGAACCACTGCTTTAAAGGATTAGTTCACTTTTTAAAAAACTTTTGCTGATAATTTACTCACCCCCATGTCATCCAAGATGTCCATGTCTTTCTTTCTTCAGTCGAAAAGAAATTAAGGATTTTGATGAAAACATTCCAGGATTTTTCTCCATATAATGGACTTCAATAGTAGCCAAAACGGTTCAAGGTCCAAATGACAGTTTCAGTGCAGCTTCAAAGGACTTTAAACAATACCAGACGATGAATAAGGGTCTTATCTAGCGAAACGATGCGCCATTTCGAAAATAAATAAAACAGTTTAAGTATTATTAGCACAAATGCTCGGCTTGCTCTGTCCTGAGATGCACGTTCGTGAATCTTCTGTTCGAACTCGTTCATCAAAATGAACAAATCTTTTTTCGAGTCATTTTATTCAATCAACGAACGAAATGACTTGAAAAAAGATTTGTTCATTTTGATGAACGAGTTCGAACAGGAGAACAGAGCAAGGCGAGCCTTTGTGCTAATAATACTTAAACTGTTTTATTTATTTTTGAATTGATCAATGGTTTCGCTAGATAAGACCCTTATTCATCGTCTGGTATCGTTTAAAGCCCTTTGAAGCTGCACTGAAACTGTCTTTTGGACCTTGAACCGTTTGGCTCCCAATGAAGTCCATTATATGGAGAAAAATCCTGGAATGTTTTCATCAAAATCCTTAATTTCTTTTCGACTGAAGAAAGAAAGACATGGACATCTTGGATGACATGGGGGATAGTAAATTATCAGCAAAAGTTTTTTAAAAAGTGAACTAATCCTTTAAGCCTTGTCTGTGAAACCAGGGGAAAGTTTTAAAAGTTGACTCCATGCAAATATCCTGGAAACTGTTATTCATAATAAAAGTAATTAATACCTCTTTGGGAATATATTTTCCATTTTCTCTCAAAATACGGCTGCGTAGCAACACCTGGCTGTGGATTAAAACAACAAATTAATTAAAGCCTTAAACACCTCTGGTTATAAGATTAGACCAGATTAACATGTTTAGTCGAGACAAATTTTATGTTGGCTTGAGAGAGCCTAACCAGGAAGTTTGTAGTGGTGTAAAAATCCTAAAGTCTGAAGCAGTTGGAAGTTTTAAATAGTTTTAAAGTGATACTCCACCCAAAAAGGAAAATTCTGTCATCATTTACTCACCCTCAAGTTATTGCAAACCTGTATGAGTTTCTTTCTTCTGCTGAACACAAAGGAAGATATTTTGAAGAACGATTGGAACTTTGGCACCATTGACTTCCATAGTATATATGTGTTTCTACTATGGAAGTCAATGGTGCCAAACAACCGTTTGGTTCCAATCATTCTTCAAAATATCTTCCTTTGTGTTCAGCAGAAGAACGAAACTTATACAGGTTTGCAACAACTTGAGGGTGAGTAAATGACGACAGAATTTTTCATTTTTGGGTGGAATATCCCTTTAAAGGTTTTAAGTAGTTTGAAAAGCTTGAATTTTGATTATTATTTGATAAATGCATATGTGTTATGTGAAAACTGCAACAGTTCCAGATTATTAAACACACTTTCCTCAAAATGTTTCCTGTAGCACTAAGTTATTAAAATAACTTGTCTAGGATGCAATGTGCTTGCAGGACATTAAATTGATTCATTGCATTTCCATTTCCAGATTTCCTTATGGGGATGAATTAAAAAGTCCTGATGATCAGGTTTGGGCAAAATTCTGAATTTAGGAAATGTCTCCTTTTCAATTTAGATGTATTTTGCTTAATTAATTATACATGTTTATTCCCTGATAATACAGAATACTCAGCAATAAAAACTTTAATTTATTTTAACTGGCAAGATAAATAGACATGTTTTTTTTAACGTTAAGTACACGTATAATATTACATTGTTAATGTTTTTACTATCTATTTTCTATGTAAATGTTCTAAATGTTGTGAGTTTGATAACATGGTTATGGCTGAACATTTGCATCAGTGATCTCACCTATCAGACACCTGCTGCAGATCCACTTTCTTATCATTATGAATCAGTTGAGTGACGTAATGCCGCAGAACTCCGACGAAGAAAGTGATGAAGACTATGGGCAGAACAACCCAAAGGCGAATACTGGAGTCAAGCAGCAGCTCTGGACCTGCCATTCCTATACTCACTACTCCAAAACTGTCCTTTACAACTGTCTGAACTCAAAACACTGACACTTTTAAGTTTATTATAAAGCTTGAGATTAAAGCACGGTGAAAATTCAAACTATGTTAAAACTATTACACTTTTATACGAAAGAAACCGCACATTGCTGCATGAACATGCGCCTTCTGCGCAGCTGCTATTTGAACTTTGAACTAGAGTTGTGACGTTCGCGAACGAATCGATTCTTTTGAACGGCTCATAAACATGAACGATGGGAGCCGAGTCGCGGCTGGTGGGGAGCCGTTCTTTCTGTCGTTCTTTTTTTCCTATGCGTGTTTCACATATATGCACACAAATTAGCTCCTCAGTAATAGGGGAAGGGGCGCACCCAGCGCAGGGGTGCTACTGCCTAATGGTGTGTTCACATCGAACGCGAATAGAGCAGCAAATACGCGTCTATCCCGTCTAGTTAGACGCTTGAACATTCGCTCAAGTTCAAATTTTTCAACTTGCGCGGAAGACATTCGCGGCAAACGCGCCGTCACATGGTTACTCCAGGTAAAAAAAAAAACACACACACACGTGCGAGTGCCTCTCGGAACTGCTTTGTATTTATTTACATTGCATTTTGTGTTCATGTTCATGTTATTGTATCTACAGTATATATTTACAACTTTAAATATATATATATTTTTTTTTCAAAATGTTCTTGTGGTATTGTATGAATAACATAAGTCAACATAGCTTTACACATACACACACTTTGTAGCCTACTAAAGGTAAATCCAAAATAGTGATGTCACTTTCTAAAGCAGAGTGATGTTGTGCAACCCTATGGAATATAGTTCACACATGACAAATTAGGTAATAATCAATATTTCAGAATAATTCAAACTCAGATATTGGTGTGTGATATCTGAGTTTTAATTATTTAACTACAAATCTCACCTCATCAATCCTCCCAGTGATTATTTCCAGGATAAAGTGAGATGCCCCGAAGCTGGCTTCTTAAAACTGACTAAATATTTAAAAAGAGCCAAAAGAGCCGTTCTTTTGAACGGATCTTTGAAAGGAACGGATCGCCAAGATCCGGATCCCCTCAAAGAGCCATAAATCCCATCACTACTTTGAACTAGTAGCGATGTGCGATTCGTGAACGAGTTCTTTTGAGTCGGATCTTGAACATGTTGATTCGATTCACAAAAAGTCTGAATGAATCGGTCCGTGCGCTTTTCGGGTCCTCATTGAACCGAGTCTTTTTTGAACTTGACAGTTTTATTAAGAAATAGAGCTGGTTTTAATAAATAGTAATGTGTGTACGTGCATATATATATATATTGCTTTAATGACGTTTTGAGTATTTAATATGCCACGCGAGAATGCCAGAGATCACATAATGAGATAAAAACGTCTTTAACCCGTTCCTTGAGACGAACTATTTCCAAGAACCGATTCGCAGAAATGAATCGGACCGTCGTCCCATCACTACTTGAACTATGACGTATTTACATATGCATTTATGTTTTATTATTCAGTGATTTTTTATCACTAACCGATAGGTAAAATATGCCTTACATATTAAAAATTGTTTATAGATTTTAAAGAAAAAAAAGAAAAAGTTAGCTAACGCCATTTCCGGTTTCGAGGACGTTTCCGTGTGTATCTTGTAAACAAGTGGAGAGCCACGTGACAGAGAAGAACGGGTTAGCTTTACACAGACGAGTATTCTCACACTAAAACAAAATAATCTGTACTGCGTCATCCCCGCTGTTTGATGAAGATTAATAATAGAAACGTTGATTATTGTTCAAGAAAGAATCTCTGTATTATAGTCTTTCTGCAACCATCTTTTTTGTCACATCATGACTTCTGGGACGCCAGGTATTGATGAAAAAGTCTTGCAGTATGAGACATTTATCAGTGAAGTGTTGAGACTAGACTTACAGTAAGTACCATCCCTTGATTATGTCTTTGGTGAAATACATTTGCGTATTGCACGTACAAAAGCTACCATAGTATTACCATGTTTGTACCACTGTAATCCCATGAGTTAAATCGCAATATCATATTTTTACATGTAGCATGGTCATACCATGGTATTCTTTGTGGTACCACTGAGTACCAAATAAATTCCCATAGTGCACAATAATGTATATTATTATAACCTATTGTAATATTATATTGTATATCTTAATATATGTATGTCTTATTCTACATATTAAACCTTCATAGTTTTGTAAAGCTTATCTACTGCTTTTTCGATTCTGACAGGAAAGTGTTGGAGCAAAGAGATGCTGTATATGAGAAAATAGCACAATACCTTCAGCTGAAGAATACAATACAAAGCATTCAGGTAGTTTTAAAACCACTAAACCATGTTTTGTGCTTTTGTTCTGAAGTCCTGCACTTTCCATATGGAAACGCATAAGTACAGGACTTCAGAACAAGCACAAAATATATACATATGAGAGCGTTTTTTTGCTCTCGTTCTGTATTGTGTGTTTATAATATGTTGTTTCGGTCTATTTTATTAATCTTTAGGAAACTGACAGCAAAGAACTTAAAACTGATGTTGACCTTGGCTGCAATTTCTATGTGCAGGCTCATGTGTAAGTATCGCAAGTTTGATGTCGGCTCACTGTGCCTCTAACATTTTGAAAGAGCAAACTCATAAACGATTAATTTTTTTTTTTAGACCTGATGCATCAAAAATATGTGTGGCAGTTGGTTATGGATTCTTTGTCGAATTCACCCATGCAGAGGCTTTGAAGTTCATAGAAAAGAAGACGAATCAACTAACCGAGTAAGAGAACTTTTAGTTTTATCTTTTGATCGTTTTGAAATGTCCATATATGCCCAAGATGTTAATCATTATTTCATTCTTTAGGTATACCGAGGTTCTTACCAAAGATGCAGCAAAGATAAAGGCCAACATCCGCATGGTTCTGGAGGTACAAATGATTCTGCTTTATTTTTTTTGTCCCTTTACAGTTTATTGTGATGAGTAAAAAATAATCTGTTCTCACAGGGATTGAGGGAATTGCAAGGTCTGAAGGATCTTCCAGAGACCAGAAGGAGGGAGGTGTTGTAGCACAGCACAGTGTATTATTTTTGCACATATGACTGTAATGTTTGTTTCAAACAATGTGAACATTATGGCAATCAGTTCAGAGGAACGTTGCCTTCTAACAGGTTATACTGTTGTTTTGAAAATTTTGCTGAATAAATTGTAACATTTTCAGTACAACTTTCTGTGATCATTTTAGATTTATGGACATGCAATACACTAAAACACATAAATTCCTTCATATAAGATGAGATGATCTATATGAATAGATATGATGTAGATGTAAATTAGGCTTACCTTGTTTAGATATGACAAAAGCTTTATTATTAAAATTCTATCATTGGAAATGTTCAAATCTTTGGTGTTGATTTGGTTCACAAATGTTCATTGACTTACAGAAAAAAATAATGTAATGGATTCTACCAGTAATTTCAGCATTATACTATGCAGCTATTCCACATGTATATATAACAGGAAAAAACCTGTTAATGTGAGTACAGGCTGATTCTGGAATTAAAAAACCGTCAGCTAAAAATAAAATCTAAAATATTGAATCTAAAATACAAGTAGTATTTATTTGTTGGTTGTATCTACACATAATAAGAGGGTAAACTATATAATCAGTTCTGTGCTGCATTTGGGATTCAAGATGCGTTGAAATTAATTGATTATTAATTAAACTTTTATTTGAGCTTTTCTGATTGATGAAGACAGTGGTTCATGTTAAGTTTCTGCAGCATCCATATGACGGCTACCCTGTCACACTAGTAACAGTTGCCATGGAAACTGGATGTTGAATTGTGGCAGCACTGTAAGACTTGCTTCCTGAAATAGATTATTTTTCTTTGTACAAAGACTCACTGCCGCATTTGGGCACAATGACAATCATTATAATGTGACAGTATCAGCACTGGCTGTGGAATTACAGATTATATATTATTCAGGATTTACAGAGACTTTTATTGTACATATGATTTCCAATTAATCAGTGTCTGAAGATCATTTATGCTTCCTATATTATTCTATTACATATGCAGTATGCATTGTTTTACATTATGTCAGGGGTTTTCAATCTTTTAGATGTCACGGAGGGACCCCCAAATATGATCAACCTTGTGCGAGTGACCCCAATCCTAAAATTAAATTGGCAGCTATTAATTATCCTGTTTAAAGACCCGATTTATACTGTGAAAATATGGTCATAAATCTGTGTAAAATATATATGGAAAATATTTTTGTTTATATTGTTACATTATTACTTTAGTTTATACTTACTATAGTACTGTACAGTTAGATGTATTCTTTTTTTATTTACTCAAATCAAATGTTAATTTTTTTTATTTTTAATATTTTTTTTATTTTTGATCACATTTATTTAGGTATAGTTAATCTATTTATTACATTTTGTATACTGTGTTTCTCTAAACTTTTCAAGGACCCCCAGCACTCTCTTGCGGCCCCCTGGAAAACCCCTGCATGCAACATTTCCGTAATCCTGCAGCAGCAACCTGTGTGTGTGTGTGTGTGTGTGTGTGTGTGTGTGTGTGTGTGTGTGGTGTGTGTGTGGTGTGTGTGTGGTGTGTGTGTGTGTGTGTGTTGTGTGTGTGTGTGTGTGTCTGTAAAAGTATTTGGGCTATTGTTTTTTTAAAATATGCTTTTTCAGGAATTCTGTGTGAACTTTAATGTTTTATAACTGCAGATTATTTATGCCATGTTTACATTATCATCAGCTAATCCATCTATGTTTTACATTATTTTACAGCTTTTAAATCACACTAAGTGGTGTTTTTTTATGTAAAAATGCAGAAAGTTGTCTGTGATGGGTAGATTTAGGGGTAGGGTTATGGTTAGGGGATACAATATACAGTTTGTACAGTATAAAAACCATTACCTCAACATAAAGGTATAAAGCCTAGTTTACTGTGTGTGTGTGTGTGTGTGTGTGTGTGTGTGTGTGGGTGAGAGAGGAAGAGAGAGAGAGGAGAGAGAGAGAGAGAGAGAGAGAGAGAGAGAGAGAGAGAGAGAGAGAGAGAGAGAGAGAGAGAGAGAGAGAGAGAGAATTTACGCATTTTCTTTGATTTCTTTCGACCTTGGTGCTGAATAAAAAGTCTCTCTTCACAAGAAGAAAGCAACACATAAAAGTTTGTCTCTCATTCATTTTGCTCTGCTCTACAGCTGACTCACGTCATGCCTGTGCAGTGACGTCACGGCCGCACAGGGGACTCGCGGACCAGAGAGGTGGAAAAAAAAAGAAACAAGCAGTCGAGGCATTCGTGGAAACAGGAAGCAAAGAGGGGGAAAGCAGAGCGGAGGTTGTTGTTGTTGTTACAAAAAAAAAAAACTTCGGAAGGGAGCGCTCTGTCTTTTACTACCCCGTTATTTTGAGCTTTTAGGACCAACAGTGCAGCCGCGCTTGCGGTTGGATAGATCGCGAGGACTTTCCGTCCGTTGCCTGGACACCGCTGAAGATCGCGCGCTTCGCGGCGAAGTGGACGGAGCAACGGCTACCTGATCAGGAGTCTCGTTTTATTTGCCCTCCCTGACCGTCCACCACACTGGAATGAACCCCACCTTACTGATTCTTTATTACTTTAAAGGCAGGGCGTGACATTCCTCCTTTTAAATCACGGCCCTAGTCGATTTTACTGGAGTATTTTGACGTTTGAAGAAGTCTTCAGTTCGTCTGACAGGAACGGTGCACGCGCAGGCAGCGTGAGCTAACGAGAGCTAGCGACTTAGCTGCTAATGTCAACTAACATGGAGGGAGAGGTGCATGTGTTACATAACAACCAAACGCAATTAAATCGCCGACTTCTGACACCCAGCAAGCACAGTAATGGACGTGATTTAATCTCCAAAGAATAAAGCCGCCCATAAAGACATTTATTTGGGAGAGATGGAGTCCAACCCGCTGATCAGCGGTAAGTTTTATTCCACTTCAAGGAGGTTGGACATGGAGGAGTAGCAGCTAATTTCATTCGAGTTTAATAAAGTGCTTGTTAGTCAAATAAAGACATGCATTCACAACAAGCTCTGTTTTATTCACGGTTAATTTGTCCATTGAGTTGGATGGTGTTTAATCCTGGTGTGAGCCAGAACGTTGTGTTCAAATCAACGTGATTGTCCAAAAAGTATTAAAGGGACCATATACATTAATGGCATTTACTCCTTTGGCCAGGGTGGGTTAACAAAACCTGTTGGAAGCCTGATGCACTTCAAGTGTGTTCGAGTACATGTTTTGAAATCCAAATGTCTGACAGTGTCTCCACATGCCGCTTTTTCTGAATCAAATACAGTAAAGTTATATCAGTGTTTGGCTGACGTGTTTGTCTCCTGGTTATTTTTGTACTAACCAGCAAACGATTTAAGATACATTTTAACATAATTGCATTTGTTTCAATTGTTGTTGTATATTAAATAATTGAATATTGCGTGTCAAACAAGCTCGTGCCGTATTTGTAAATGTGCTATACACGTATTACCTTATAGCTCTATTATTTGATTCCTTTTGTTTTGTACAACAAGGCCTTTTTAATTACTCGGACAACTGTGATGCAAAAATGCAAAAGAACTTGCTGCTTTTCAAACGTGCATTGAACATGATTGTGCAATGCACGTCAGCTTGTCTCTACTGTTTGTTTGTGTAAATAAAACCAGTGACATCTTGATATTAACCAGTAGACAGCATGTTAACCCAAGGAGACAGGGTGGGCGCATTGATGAACCTTCCAGGAACTGCTATGAAGCTCTACTTAAGAAAAGAGCACATTTTTATTGGGGATTTGTTTGGTTTTAGCACTGGATTGATTCTGCACACATCATGGTCCTGTCTGGCTCTCTCCTCCTTTCTGATGGCAATCCATTCATTGGCTATAAGTCATCACGCAGCCTGAGAAATCAAGATAATTGACTATTAAGCATTGAGGTCCCCAAACAGTCTTAAGGCAATAAGGCGGGGGGAACGGATCTGTGTTGTTCAGTGCCGGTTTTTATTTGCTTTTCTCAGATGTACAGGCTGATTTATTATGAGGCATTCGACTAAGGCAAGCTGTGCAGTGTTAGTCCCTTGATTAGTCATGCTGGAGCTCTTCAGCTTGAATGTAACACTGCAAGGAAAATGAGGGAATAATCAAAGTGTAAAAAGACAAACGTGCATCTGATTCTTTGGTTTTGGCGCCTCTATGACATTATCTTAGATACAGTGACCGTATGGTTTCTTTTGCTATTAGATTTGGATGGTATTTTTTAAACGAAGGTGTAGATGTGTGGTTAAATCACCATAGCAGTAGTTTTTCATGAAAGCTTCAATATGTTATTGTGCTTTTTGGAAGATGGCCTAAACAGTTCAGTAGATTCTGCTGTTAGTGCTGCCTTTAAAGCACTTTATAATATATACCATTATTTATTATGTTGCTACATTATAGAGGAGTTTCTCATGATGGTACTCGTTCTTTTAAAGTGCCCCTTTTATGCTATTTTAAAGGTTCCTTTAAATCTCCTGCAATAGATTTACATGCATCCAAGGTCAAAAAACACTTTAATTTCCTCATAATATACATTGCTGCATTACCTCATTTATCAAAGAGTCTGAAAACGGTTAGTTCGAAGATTCAGTCTCTCTCTAAACCCCTCCTTAATAGAGTGCCGAAGTTACGACGTCACTCTGTAGGCCAAAACGCGGAAGTGAGTTAGCATTTTAGCACACCCCGGTTCCCTCGCTCTAAAGTCTATGGGATTTTTGAATGGGTTTTTGCTAAATCGCCTGAAATAAGGTCTGTGGTGAACAAAGCCTCTAAATATTTTCACGTTTTGGTCTATGACATAGAACACACAGTTATAACCTGCTTGTGGTTTTTTAAACATTATATAGGCTTCAAAATGTATAAATCCTGGATTAACTTGTAAAGATTATCTTGATAGACAAAACGTGTAAGGGTCACAACTCTTTGTTAAACACGGATCTTATTTTTTGCGATTTTCCAAAAGTCTATGGGGAAAATGCATAGCTTTTTGATCGAGGGAACCCATGCGCCGCTAGCTTCCGAGTTGTCCTACAAAGTGACGTCATCACTTCGGCACTCTATACCGAGAGCCTACTCTGCTCTGATTGGTCAGATGACTCAGTCTGCTGTGATTGGTTTATCACTTACAGCGAGTGTCGGAAATGAAATGCCCATCTGAATTTCAGCTCCAGAGGCTTCCTCAGCTCTTGATACACAGTAAGGGGAACAGTAATGTTGGTGTTGGGTTACCCCTAGTTTCACGTAGCCAGACCTTCAGACTGACTGCTGAAGGTCTAGAATTCAGCAGCTTTCTTTGGCCAAGGCCCGCCCATAAGGCCGTTTGACCGACATGTCAAACAACCAATTACAGTTCGTTTCATTCAGCGTCACGTTTCGATGCGTGGAAATGTCCCCACAACAACAGACCGGCGTGCAACAAGTCAGTCAGCATAGAAAATCAAAGAAGGAGAAGAAAACAAGCAGTAAGTCATTGATCTGTTCGTGCACGTATAACAACAATGGCGTCTGCATTACCACATCTGATCTGGAGAAACTCCCGGACATCTCTTAAAGAGTCTATGCCGTGAACCTCGCATACTTTTGAGAATCCTACGTTTAGCTGATCTTGATAAATGCTCATTGTCACTCATGTAAACACAACAGTTTTTCTTCCGCAATCACACGTCTGCGCTTTGTTTCCCGGCGGAACAAAAATAAACACTCGCGCCCCCCGGAAATCCGATAAAATTCAACCAATCAGATGACGACTTCGACATTCCTGAAGTGTTTTCAGGCCCTGTCCCAAATGAAACACTTCATGTGCACTTTCGGTCTTGTGGACTTACAATGGCTGCCGCGTTCGCGTGTCCGTTAAGTGCGTGAGACCGTAGTGTGTCCCATTTGTCATTTTTAGATCTCAGAAGGGTGCTCGCGAGCGCCCCGTGTGGTCGATTTGCGCCCTTGATGCGCACTTTTGCCGAGCCCGCGCTGATGCGGACTCCACAGCAGACTTCTTCCCGACAGTCAAAGCGGCATTACGTTACGAAAGTGCGGACTCAGAGGAAGACCGCGAGTGCTTAGGGTTCCATTTGGGACAGGGCATAAGTGTACCATATGCATCAGACGTTTAGCCAACCTTCCGTGGGCGTGACGTCTGAGGCTGAGACTAGGTTACCCCGGCCCAGTCCTCATCTTTTGGAGGTGCATGCAAGTGGATTCGCAGTGATGAAAAACAGCGTCTTCTCGGCATGACGACAACACGAACCAAACTCTTCCAGTCTCACCTACAGTGTTTGAGTGTTAAAGTAGACGTTCACGGGTAGCCAATAAAGACCATAGACTGGCATTATGCAAATTTGAAAGCTCAATTAAAAGCATAATAGGGGCACTTTAAACAACTGGCTTTGTTTTTTCAATGGCTGTTTATTTAGGGATGCAACTATAAAAATTATGTCTGATAATTAAGTCTATACTGTTTTCTAATCTATACTCTTTGCACTTTTTATTATAAGTCTAAATTTAAAAACTAAAACCAGTCATTCTTGTCAATATCAAATCAATGCTGTGATGATTATGATTATAATTGATTGATTATAAAGTACAGAATAAAATATTGGTAACTAGCTAAATAGTTGATGAAAAAAAATATTTGAACACATTTTTAATTGATCTATTCATAAAATTGCATAAATCGTTCATGTACCGGTAATATTTTATGGATGTATAACATTGAGTGTTATTCTTTTTTACCGTTATTGGTCAAATTAATTCGACTTTCAAGCCAATCTACATGTTCTCAATGCATACTTATTGTGTATATTTCTAGCAGGAACAATTATGAAAAGTGTTATAGAAATGTCTTCAAAAGCGTATTTTTATATTTTCTACTTTTTCGTCAGCCTGTATGGAAATGTGTAACTTCAGCAGTATTGCAATGAGATGTTGATTTGATGAGTAAGTGTAGATAATAGTCGAACAGTAAAACCCTTGGTGTGTGGCTGCACAAGCTGCCCACAGGATATTCTTCTGGTGTTTCACTCCTAGAATGACACTATTTATTAAAGACATTTTACTGTTAATGGATGCACTCACTCAATCACTTACAGCTCATTTTAATGACATTTTAATTAATGAATGTGTTAATTAATGAGATTTTGTGTGCTGAGTTAAAATGGAAAGGGTTCCCTTCATTGTCATCAGCAATTCCCTGCTATTTATTTGGTTCAGTGTGCTTAAAAGGTGGCTGGGTCTTTTATATTCCTTAGAAACTGTTGCTTAAATGCTTTTACCATGGTGATCGTTTCTAAGGTGTTGCTTATGAGTTACGTAAATGAAGGGGGGGAATGGTAATCGGGTTCATTTGCATTCTCAACATGTTCTTCCTGAACTTGTGATACACGTCCTCTGCTGACTGTAGCACCATTAATTCTTGCCTGTTTTCCCTCGATGTCACTGCAGATAAAATGTTCACTCTCCATTTACACTCATCTACCATAAAAATGCCTAAAGAAAGAGGAGTTAATGTACTGTACTTAGTTCAATCCCAAAAGGCTGTTTTTTCTCTAACATGGCCTGCAGTTCCAGAACTTAGGCTACGTTCACACTGCAGGCTGAAACGACCCAATTCCATTTTTTTTTGCCCCTATGCGACCTGTATCCGATCTTTTCATGACAGTCTGAACGACACAGATCCGATCTTTTCAAATGCGACCCAGGCCACTTGGGTATGTGGTCCAAATCCAATACGTATCCGATCTTTTGAAATGCGACCTCAATCTGAACGGCCAGGTCGCATGTATCCGACCCGCACGCCGTTGCGTTGATATGCGACAAATGTCATAATTCTGTGTTGAAGTAGGCGGGAATGAGAAGATAAACAAGTTAGCTATCGTACGATAGCACGCACCTGTCAATACACTCCAACGTGTTGCACTGTTATGGTCCGCCACATACGTGTCTCTTCCCGTGAGTTAATCGAAGGCGCTCAAACGCTCTCCTCCTTCTTAATTTTCTTCTTAAAACGAGAAGATTGTAATTGTGCTGGCTCTGTTGGGAAAATAAATGTAATATTGCTAAACGAGCTCCACTGTTGACATTCATGTTTAGGTACTTCCGCAAACAGCAAGTGACGTCGTTGACCGTTGAGTACTCTTCTGCGCATGCGGGTCACTTCTGGGTCATTTCACGTTCACACAGGAGATCACTAAAGGTCGCATTTAATTGGAAATGTGAACGGCCTTGCAAAAAAATCGGATTTTTTCAAAAAATCGGAATTGAGCATTAAGCCCTGCAGTCTGAACGTAGCCATATTTACCATGACAATGAAATCTTGCTATTTTAGATGCCGTATATTTTGTAACATAGCTAGTAAAACCAGTCCCTTTGTTTTTACAGCACATATGACTTGTTTGTATGATATCGGCATATATTTCAGTAAAAAGTTAGTAATTACAGGTTGTTTAACGCATTGTCCTTTGTAGTAGTCCCTTTTTCAAAATCTTAACATGGTACTTAGCACTTACTTAGCACCCCTAAACTTTAAACAATAGTTAACAAATTCTGCCTGGTTAACAGTGTGTTTTCTGTGCCCTGTAGCGATGGATCCGTCCATTACATTGTGGCAGTTCCTGCTACACCTGCTGGAGGATCAGAGCCAGAAGCACCTGATCTCCTGGACGTCTGGTGACGGGGAATTCAAACTGCTGGATGCTGAGGAGGTGGCCAGACTCTGGGGGCTTCGCAAGAACAAAACCAACATGAACTATGATAAACTAAGCAGAGCACTTCGTTACTACTATGACAAGGTAGGAATCACTATGACTGTGAATCAGGCATTTGGTCCTTTTCATTTGGCCCTATTCGGGGTGGTATGACCATAGTCTTATTTCACAATATGAAAAATATCACAATAACGATATCTTTGTTATTAAAAATAAGAAAAAAGCAATTTAAAGACAATAGGACAAATACAATAAATAAACTGTTTTTTTATGTATAGCAGATTTATTTAATATTGAATAAATGTAAAAATAAAACACTGCATAGTCTTTACTTTATAAATTAAATATAAATTGATTCTTACTAGAGATAAAAAAGTTAATTCAGTCAAGAGTAGTGAGTGTTTTTCTCTTTGTCTTTTGTTGTTTGATTAACATTAATGACACGGTAGCAGGTTTATTAAGCTGATATCACTTTAAGACCTAATGCACAGATCTAATATACTGAGTCCTGACTCGTATCCGGTTTTCAGCTAACTGTTTAAGTGAATACTACACACATTGAACATTTTGACTTAACTATGTACATCTGATCTGACCATTCAATAAATCTCTTTATATCATCGCCAGTCTCGCCACGATATATATCGTCATACCACCCAGCCCTAGACCCAGAGCCGATCAGCCCTATACGCACACGACATAAGTTGCGTAGGGCACCACAAATAAGGCTACTCAAGGCCCCGAATTAAGCGGAACTATCCTTCTGGTCACGAAAAGAGAGAGAAAAAAATACCATGAGAGTTAATTGCGGCAATAGTTATCAGGTAGACTTGTGTACTTTCCTCTCCAAGTTTGAGAACAGTAGGCTAAAGTTAAGTTAATGTGAGTTGATTTATTATGTTTAATAAACGACAAAGGACAACGTTTTTTTTTTATAAACTGCAGCTCAGAAAAGACAACCGCGTTGCGCGTTAACATGCGTTTATGCACATGCACGAAATGAAACACGCACTTTCCATCTGTTGTGAGTCTGGACCAGTACAATATGAGCGTGATGGCTCTCCTCACTATAGTTTTAAAACAAGACGATGATTATCTAGTCTCTCAGTCAAGGTTTAGTTACAACTCTGCACTAATGCAAGATGGAAAGCAATGTATTGACATCGACTTTTGATTTATAGGCTCCATTGAATTTTTAAAACAAAATGATTGGCTGGAGATTCTGGTCAATATGGTGCACATCCTTCAGTAAATAATAACCATCAAGTTTCAAGAATTGTATTGTATTTTCGATCAAATATATGTTGCAATAATGAGCTTAAGAGACTCCTTTCAAAAACCTTACTAAAACTTAAATTATATTAATTTAATGATTGCAAATGAGATTAAATAAATGGAATTAAACATTAAATTGATATTAGTTACTCAAATTTCATGAATTTCAACCATTTAATCAGCCTGGACAATATTTCAATCTGTCACTATTATTTTTCCACGAATAAATGATACATTTCTGGAATTTTGTATTGTATAACTACAATAAAAAAGATTTTAAAAACACACTAAAGATAAGAGGAAGGGCTTGGATTAATATAAGGTGAATATTATTATTGCTTTCATACTCCCACAGAATATTATTAAGAAAGTTAGCGGCCAGAAGTTCGTCTACAAGTTTGTGACCTATCCAGACCCCAACTCTGCTGATGGCCTGAGAGGGCCTGAGGATTCACAGAGGGCCACTGCGGGAGAGAAATTGGAGCTGTCCCTTCAGACCAAACCTCTAGGTGCTGTTAACAGCATCAGCCCGTGTCTCTCCAAGAGCCTGCAGGTTCAGCGCTCCTCCCCCAGCTCGGTGCAACGCAGCTCCCGCAACGATTACATGAAGTCTGGTCTCTACTCTACTTTCACCATCCAGTCCTTGCAGTCACCCTGCAAAAGCACTTCTAAATTCATCAAAACAGAGCACATCTTGATTGACGGCAGCCCCAAACCTGCCCCTCTGGACCACGCAGTGCACGAGGTCAGCTTTATTCTGGATTTCAGGTTTTTTTCTCTGTTCTGATGCCACAAGTTATTAGTTAAACGAGTATCAACGGGTTGGCGGCACATTGATTCACAGTGATTATGTATGTGTATGTTGCAGATACGAATGTGTCAGACAGAAGGACAGCAGGGAACTGTTCAGGCCCAGTCGACTGTGGAGAGCAGCAGTCTCCAGGTGATAGTGACCCACCCCTCTCCATGTGCTACACCCGCTCTCAGCCCCCAGACACCCTCTGGCTCAGCCACTGCAACCACAGTAAGAATGGAAAATCACCAGTCTTTGATTGCCTTGTGTGACATGTTTACAGTCGTGCTAACTATAATTGCAGTGAATCTCAGCCTCTGACAAAGGTCTGATAGTGTCAGAAATTGCATTGCATTCATGCAAACCCTTTTCCCAATTAATAAAATCAAGTCCCACACAAAAAAATTGTTTGTGGTAGTTGGAAATGTCACAGTATGGATATAAAAGAGTTACAAACTAGTTTTTATTCATTGCTCATTGAAGCACTCATTGTAGCCTCCTGGTCAACATGACATTGTTAGGCAGATTTATAAAAGATTATGCATTATTATTTGTAAAAAAAAGCCTAAAAGTCAGCTAACCAGCATGCAATCCAAGTCCCATGATGAATACTGTTATTATTAAGACATCTGTGCAAAAAAACACTGTTTTAAATTCATCTATCCATCCATCCCACAGAATGCTCAAGCACAGAAGAGCCAGAGTTTGGCTGACCCACCACAGATCTACTTGTCCGATCCCAGCTCTCTGACCTCGCTAATTCCTCTGGCTCATGGTGAATGTGTTGTCAACCCCTCTCAGCCTGTGTTTGTGGTCATAAAGCCTCCTTCTGTCGGGCTGCCCAAAGAGTCCAATCTCCTGCCTGAGGAAGACGTGGTGGAGATTGTCGATCTGGATGAAAAAACAGATGTTGAGGTGAACAGACATGTCACAGTCATTTATGAATTATTCCGTGTACATCATCAACAAAAGGGAAGGGGAGGGAGTGTTTGTTTGGTATGAAATGCAAAAGTAATTTATTTATTTTATTTGCCATACTCAGTCGGTGTCCACAGTACCTGTCCCTGGAGATACAGATGCCCCAATCCTTGTGGATGCCCCGTCACCCTGCGTGGAGCCAGTGGCCCAGCCGGATGGAGAAGGGGAAGTGGAAGAGAATCCTGAGTTACCTGGTTAGTCAAAAGTTCTGGTTGATTCTGGTTCATTAAAAAGGCTTTGAGCTCAGAATAGCTGGTGATATTTAAAACAGCTGTCTGATCTAGTTTTTAGGGATACTACATTTACAAATTCCAAGTGAATCTTTTTGTAACTGGTAGCTCATTCCTTAGTGTTTTAGTCTCAGTTATAAAAGGGACATCAAATAAACTATATATTAATACTTCAAGTGGCTTGGCAACCGTAAACAGCCTAGTGTTAAGCTGATTAGGGCCCGAGCACCGATGGTGTGAGGATCCTATTTGAATTGCTCTGTTTATTATTTAATTGCTGTTTTAGAAAGAAGTCTCTTGTGCTCACCAAGTCTAACTTATTTGATCAAAAATAATATGACAATTTAAAATAACTTTTCTAATTGAATATATTTAAAAATGTAATTTATTCTTGTGATGACAAAGCTGAATTTCCAGCATCATTACTTTAGTCTTCAGTGTCACATGACCATTCAGAAATAATTTTAATATGCAGATTTGATGCTTAAGAAAGATTTCTTATTATTATCAATGTTAAAAACAGTTACCATGATAAATGTTTTCAAAATGATTTTAACATTTGAAAGAGCAGCATTTATTTGAAACAGAAATCTTTTGTATCATAATAAAAGAAATTACTGTCACTTTTGATCAATTCAATGCATCCTTTTCCTTTTAAAAAAACCTGGTAGTTTATATTAGTGGAAGAATTTATTGTGATTAGTTCTTTATCAAATGTATATATCTTTTATCATATTGCTGATTCCGCATTTTTATAAAAACAATGACCAACTCCAAGGAATGCTTTACGGTTATTCAACATAGTTATAGGTCAGCAGTGTTTAAAAATCAATGGCCAATTTCAGCCCTTCATTCAAAACTGTTTTCAGAGGACACCAATACTTCATCAGCCTCCCTCTCAGAGAGCATGCTGGAAGTCCAGCCTCCTAAATCAAAGAAGCCACGTGTGCTGGAGCTGCCATCCTCGTCCTCCCCAATGCTGCCCATTGGACTCTCGTTGGACAAGGTCAATGCAGCGGTGAACAGCTTGCTGGCCTCTGGCAGTGCCACCAACACCTTAACACCCACAGTCATCACCTCCCATTCCCTGGTGAGCCATCCAGTTCATTATTATGATTGTTTCAAAACATGTGCTTACATGTAAATGTAATTTTTTAATGCATTAAATTGAGTTTACAAATTTAAATGAATTTGCACTATTTGATGGAATTTAATTAGTGCTGCTTGCAATAGCATTATTAAGATGAAACTCACACATGAACACCTCAGAAAATATATATTGTTTTATTTTAAGCAGTTGACAGCCCTGATTTCAACACAATGCCCTCTTTTACCACATACAATGCACAAAGAGATGACTTTTAAATGACTGATCACAGAGCTTTAGCATTATATTACAGGCTTGTGTTTTTAAGAGCTAGATCTTTGCTTTTGCGATACTTTTTATAATTATCAGCAATTTCTTGTTTTGTTTTTTTGTGGGAGGCAACAATAGCATTTTTGTGGTATGAATGTGTGGTACCGAATTCTTACTCGCACATTCTCAATGTGATTTTAACAAAGCCATAGAGATACAAATGTTTGTGTTACCAGATAACCAAGAACAAAGAGATACAACACAATGACCTTGGAAAATGGTTCATACACTCACACACACACAACCTCTTCAAATCTCTCTCTCTCACTTAGACTCCAGTGCTGTTGACACCGAGTCCGCTGCCATCAACCATTCACTTCTGGAGCACGCTCAGTCCTATCGCTCCACGCAGCCCTGCCAAGCTCTCCTTCCAGGTGAGACTTCCTGTCCACACAGTTTTCTGTCCACAGCATGGCAGCAGCACACCATCTGTCTCCTCACACTCCCTCGGCTCATCGCATGGCTGAGAATTTACTCTCTGCCCACTCCGTTCATAATCATCACATGCATCACAACATATGACATGTTTTCTAAACTTTTCTAATTGTCATGGTACCCGATGTCTTATTTACACATTTAGTTGACACTTTTATCCAAAGCTACTTGTAATAGAGATTCATGCGCACTTTCACAGAGCTTGCAGTATTTATAGCAGGTTCATTAGAAAGCTGGATTAGGAAACAAGCTGGAGCAGAGGAGAAATACAGAGAACCAGAAGATGACCCCCCCCCCACCAAAATATTCTTGTGATAATTTTTTATGCTGAAATGAATGTCACTACATCAATGGTTCTCAAAGTGGGGGTGGGGGAAGAAAAGATGGAAAAAAAGCAGCCGTGGAAACCGCTTCAGCGGACGGCATCACTAGCTGTTTTCTGTGAACTCTCCGCTCCCCTGCCGTTTTCTGGCTGGTTCTACATACAACAAGCTGAGCTTGTGAGGCGGACGATTATGTTTTGTTCATGCAACACCACATCACTGGAATTTGAATTTAAATTAAAAGGTCTGGTCTAATAATCTCTCTTATTTTTAAAATTTTTTATGTTTCAACAGCAACACAAAAAGAAACAATTGCTAGTGTTTTTCATTGCAGTTTTTTCACACAAAAAAATCTTTAAATTTACATAATGTTTTCTGAAATTATTTGGTAGTCAGAAGTAGGGTTGGGCACCAGATTTTTATAAAAGTCTAAAGGGGGGCGTCACCAAAAACCTTTGAGAACCACGGCATTACATGGAGTATTTTTGGGATGATAAATGGTTCTGTAAATTCTGAATAGATGAGAAAAGTTTCAAGCTGATGTAAGTTAGCCAGCGATTCCCACACTTATGATCACACATTATTTGAATTATGTGTGGTTTACATTATTGTTTACAATAAAATACAATAAAACAGTAACCTACAATTAGGCTAATTAATAATATATTGATAATAATAACAGTTCTTCACTCTTAATTGTCGATTACAGTTTTATTATTATTATTATTTAATTATAATAAATGTCATTGTTACTGAATTTGGTGTCTTATCCCATTTCTGTTTCCCCCTTTTTTTAAATTAGTTCATTAAATTCATTTATTATTATTTCTACCATTATCAATAACTAATAATAACAATAAATAGAATTATTTATTACTAATTAATTGCTTTTATCGTCTTTTATCATATTGCTCCCATTTTATAAATAAATGAACTAAACCTTAAATAAGGCTCTGCGTTGTAGTGATTTCACCATGTTGTCTTTCGCTTATGCCTTTAGTGAATGTAAAAATCTAGTGT
Source organism: Chrosomus eos (assembly GCA_036326025.1). Taxonomy (NCBI): domain Eukaryota; kingdom Metazoa; phylum Chordata; class Actinopteri; order Cypriniformes; family Leuciscidae; genus Chrosomus; species Chrosomus eos. The sequence continues at coordinate 32,480,540 of CM070836.1, read as the reverse complement.
GCTTCATTTTATGATGGCTTTGGTTGTATTGGACTCTTCCTCAGAAAAGCATGTGAGCATCCTCTGCTGGACAACATCAGCAGTGCAGAGATTTAGTTTTACAGGAACAGGGCCATTAAACCTAAACCTACATGAGCGACCTCCTGTCTGTCGTGGTAGATGTTCTTTTAGTCACTTTAGTATTGTCCAGTTTAATTAGTAATTAGATGTTCCAATGTAAATGTATTACTGTAAATGTGTGCATTCCTTTATACTGAAAATGAGTAAAAATGATTGATAGCAAGCCATGAATGCAGTATGTTATATATTTTCAACCTAAAGCTTAAATCCTATTAATACCGTGCTGTTATTCTTGCAGTTCCCCTCCAACGGAAGCAATCAGATCCAGATCCCGGCACTGAGCGTGGACGGCCTATCCACACCTGTCGTTCTCTCCCCTGGACCACAGAAACCTTGACTTGCGGTTTAGTTCCTTTGTCTCTTGCTGTGGTGATTGGCTCACTCCCCAGCCAATAACCGACCAATGAAAGATGAGACACTCCATAGCAAGTTCTGCTTCGAGTGGGGCGGAGCCTCTGCTCGAGTGACGACTCGACAAGAGGAGTGCGCTCTCAGCTGTCCTTTACGATTGGTTGACAGAGCAGCCTGCTTCTGGGCTTCATGGTGGTATTTCATAGACTATTTGCTCTTTTGTTTTTCCCTTTTATATGATCATCAACCGTTATTTATTTATTTTTGATGTTTCTTGGTGCATCATGTGATGTGCATTCCGGAATGCTCAGATTGTGAATTTGGAACTGTGAGATCTCACTTTATTTTTTGATTTCTCACCGTAACATTAGTTTTATGGACCAGACGAGGTAACCTCTGATTGAATCAAGGCATGAAATGCCATTTACAGACGGAGCATTGCTTTCTTGAAAACTTCTTTCTTTTTGTGAAAATAGAAAGCATGCATTTGAAATCTGACAGATTAAAGTGCAAGATTATTTTTTCTTTGCCATTACAAAGACACAAATGAGTTTTTAAAAGGATATGACACACTGTTGTTTTAAACATTTTGTGTTTTTCCATGGACAAAGGAGTTCATTTTGCTAAAGAGGCATTGAAAATGCCAGAGGAATGTCACGGCCATTCCCGGGATTTGAAGAGGTGGAACCAGGGAGGAAAGAGATTCAGAATGATATCAAGATCTGGAATGTATCAATCTTTTTCTTCTACGAAATCATTCCTTTATTTCGAAATGTCCTTCTTGTAAATATAAGTTGCACCCATTCCAAGATTTGACAGATTCAATTTTCTGTTCTTCTCACTTTCCTGTTTTTGTTGTTGGTTTTTTAATATTTCTTTTCAATGAGCCCTTTCTCTGGCAAAGCCGGCAAAGGTTTCAGAAGTGTCATGGCGAAGCGTTGCAGTTTCATGCTTTTTTTTTTTTTTTAAGGAAAATGTCAGAGGAGACCAAAGACCAGCTGTTTATATACAATCCATCTTTGCATCTCTATCCTTTTTTTCTCTTTCGTTTCACATTTTCTATTTTTACTCTGCCACATCAAAGGGCTATAAGAACCTTCACACAACCAAAACGCTCTCTTGTTCTGACACTGTATATAACTGATACATCCGACTGGCCAGCTATAAGTGTAAAACTCAATAAGCGTTGTAAATACTCAAAGTAATTTATGCAGCTGCTTTTGATGTTTAGTAGTTTTGTGCGGCCTGCCTCTTACGCTATGTTCGTCTGATGTGTTAAAATCACACTCACGGTTGTTACCTCAAAGCTGTCAAGAGCTCGACGCGTCAAAGCAAATACATTGCGACTCTTTCCTACTGACACACAAAGCCAATGATTATTTGCATATTTTCTAGCGCCTGTAGTTTGTGTATGAAGCTCAAGTTTCCTGTGGGGAAATCATGGTGGTTATATATAGCGTTCTACAGAAAGTGTTTATGGACAGGAACTGCCTCCACGCCATGCAGCCTTTTCTGCACGGCCTTTTCATTTGACCTAAACTCACGCATAACGTACTTAATTCAAAAAAACATTTGGGTGGTCAGTGGGTGCTTTTGTTGTTTTATATCTGCGTAATTGTAATCAATTCGGGAGTCGTAGCATGCTGCAATTGCCTACACGTGTTACCCATCAGTCCTCAGATTGTTCTCTCTTGCATTTTGTGCAACTCATGGCTGATTTGTTACGTGCGGAACCAATGCGAACTCTTCTACTCTCAGTGAATGACTGTTTGTTAATACAAAGCTTTTGAGAAAGGCCTTGAAGATCAGTAATTGTCCACCACAGCTTTCGGCGGGCTATGATGTGTGCAGATGGGCGCCACGTTGAAGTCGACACATTGAATGTTCTGTTCGAGGAGGCATTTGTCACACAAAACGAATTGACTTTCATCGGTGAGTTACTTGTGGTTCTTTCACGCCATGCATCGGGCAAAAATAATAAGCCTGCAATATCAAATAACTCACTGTGATGATGGATTTAGTGATTTGCGAGAAGCGTTTTCCCCATTCGTGATCTTTAATGCAGTGCGGTGAGTCTTTCCGCCGTCTTCTCGAGCTTGTGTGGATTTCTGGGATTGTTTGTGCCTCTGAATGTCTGTGCAGCTATGCTCTGTAATGCAGTGCGAATGCGTTTAACAGCTGGTGACTCCTCCTCTTTCCCCTGCTATGATGCTGTTGTTACCTTTACCGTACATCAGCACTGATCAATACAGTGACAGCACACTTCCCCGAATCAAACTATTACATAGTGATGACTTCATTTATCCCCAGATGGGTTGTTTACATACTAGCAAGCTTAAAAGACAGAAATAGCGAGCCATATCTAAAACTATTTCTGTTATATAAATGTAGAAATAAATGACTTAAAAATCATTGCGTTAGTTCAGACAATGTTTAATATTGTAATATTAACGAGCCTTTGTCATGTTGATGAAATCGCTGCCCCCTTTGAGATAATGAATCTAATGCTGCACGTCTCTGAACCTACAAAGACTGTTTGGGTATCTTAGTACCACATTAAATAGGCCTTAAAATGGGATTTCTGGGTACGTGCTCGTCCAGTGACGAACTATTTTGGTATTAATAGCTTCTTTTTTTCTAAAGTCATCCCAGAATATTTTCATGCGCTTGTGCTCATAACAAGAAAAGCTCCAATTGCCCTATCCCGTTTCCTCATTAGAACCAAAATTGTGCAGAAATTGTATTTGTGCAAGTTTTAATTGTGCAAAAAAAAAAAAAAAAATTGTTAATGATTGTTGGTAACCAGCATGTGTAAATGTTCTAGTCACTGAAACCTTTATGCAAATGACATTACATAAAGCCATTTATTGAATAATTGATTGGACCGTAGATGGTGGCTGGGACGGTTTTTCTCCTTTGTGAAGGAGTCTTTAAATTATTTCCTAATACCAGCACAGATTTCGTACCATGTACAATTTTCCATTGTGAGACAGTCAATCATTTCAATATTTTTCATTGAGAAAACCTGTTTAATGCTTGTTACCTGCTTATGAAGTCACAAATCCAAGCACCAAACTGGAGATGGAGTTGAAACGATTGTGGCTCAAAACTGTTAAGACATTTGCCTCATTTTGCTTTTCAAGTTACTGAATTTGAACATCTGCGGTTGTCAGATGCTGTAATAAGTCTTTTCACTTGTTGTTTCCTCTTTGAAATGTTACGTGGGAACTGTTCATGTATTCTATATTCAATAATGTGTTGGGAAATCTTGCGCTACTACGCATATATTTGTGTAAAAAAAAAAGAAAAGAAAAAAGTACTTGTGAAGAAGGATCACGTGGTCCTGAAGGACTGTTGGGAAGCAGATCTCTGCGGCCTGAGCTCCCTTTCCCGGATGAGAATCTCTCTCTGGGAGTTTATTTCATAAAGGGACGGAGAGGCTTTTATTTTTCTGAATTGTCTAAATACTATATTATATGTACTGGAAAGAGACAAAACTATTTTTCATCTGCACATTCTACTTTGTTTGTTTATGTGATAGATATTAATCTTGTTTTCTAAAGACAAAAAAAGACTCGGAACTAATATGAAAATGAATAAAAGGCTATTTTGTTCTTTACCTTGTTTAATATTCATTTTCTCAACTATCGTGTCTATAAATCAATCTATGTATCTATCGTTCTGTGTGTGTGTAGTCACACATTTTAATACTGACTTATGGTTACCTTTTAACGAAAAGGTTTTTTTTAGATGTTTTTCAACCTTCATAATATATTTCCAAGACCCTTGTGATGGTACATCGACTTAAAATAAGTTAAATGACTCGTCTAACATAGCCTGACGGGGTCTGTATCGCTTTTACTGGCACTATGTAACTTCGGGTTTCGGGTAGGAACCCGACCACAAAAAGAACTACAAAATTCGACTGCTTTACGTCAAGCGCTACAATAGCCATTATTTCGTTTTTTCTTCGTTTCTGATGTCGCAATACGTAATCCTTTCATGAAATCATGTAACATACTCTACCTTGTCTGTGGACATCGTTCATTCTAAAGCCGGTGCTGGGTAAACATCGAGCGTGCGTGTGACGGTAGGCTAAATTATTTACGACAGCGGCAATGGACAATTTCGTTTCCAACCAGTAGGGCGACCGAAGAGGAAAAGTTACTTGGTGTTACTTTAAATGTGTATAGTTTTTCACAAATGTATAGGCTATTACTGATTGTAAGGTGGATACACACACGCAGGCCTCAGAGTAATAGAAAAAAAGATTACTAAATTATGTATAACTCGCCATACAAGCACTGTCATTTAAAATATAATTAGCTTGTTAAAAAAAGCATTATCAAGACACGAACTGCCTAAAAAAAAACTTGATCGAGCAAAGAGAGCAAGATATCCATAAATAATCCCTCTTTTTTTCTTAACCTCAAAAATCGGATGATATAATACACCCCTCTTCCTGGTGTGAGACTGAAAATTAAAAATCCCTGAGGGACTCAGTTTTGTATGTCATGCCTCCTCTGGGACAGCAGCCCTCAGGAAGCAGAGAACCGATATTAATTAAAGTCAGGCTATAAGACTCCGGCGCAGGAGGACCCGCACACAACGCTGATTAACCAAACCCAACAATGCTCCTCAAAAAACTCACTTTCATTTCTGCTGAAATGCAAACAGAAAGAATGATGAAAGCGTCAGGCGTGTTGACGATGCCGCCGCCGCCGGAAGCTACAGAGAAACTGGGAAGAACTGTTGATACGAAGAGATGCAGCCGATATGAACCTGGAATAACCTTATGAAGATAAAGCACGTTTTAGAAAGTTTGTCAGGTAGAACTTTTAGTTCATGAACTGTGGCTGTGTGTTCAGGATACTAGCTTACTTCTCTTTACATCAAAACCTGCATTTGCTAGAATGTGAAGTATACACTTGGGTATCACTACACGGAATAACAATGAATAATAACTCAATAGAGACACAGTCAAATAAAAATGCAGGCCCAAAATCAAATGATTCTTCTTTGTAAATTTCAACAAACAAAGCAGAGGCTGTAGAATAAATGATATTTGAGAGCATAAGGCCTTGTTTTATTGCCCTGGTGCCTTGGGCGCAGCTGCAGATGCTCATAGAGACCTGAGCATCGGGTCGCTGCTTTTTATTGCGCCGAATGGACTTCATAGCTTCTTCACGCTGCAGGTTTGCTTTAATTGCACCTCAGCCAAGGTCCCACAGATGAAGATCGTCAGTAAGGCTCATTAACTCCCAATTAACAGTCTGTTTACCCCAGCCACCACCTGTAAGCGCTCTCGCTTTATGTCTGTTCAACATGGATCCACAACTCCAGCAACAATAATCCTGTGGATTAAATGAGCACGCTCCAGGGTGGAAGATGAAAATATGTGTCTAAACGCATATCAGGGGACTGAATACGTGACTCCTCTGTTTGGTTTATTAACTGCTGAGGTTTAGTTTTTAAGAACTGACAGCTCACTATCCGTGTAGATATGAAGGCCTGGTAATTGGTTTGTTCTTAGAAACTGTGCCTTTTGTGTATTGAAATTGTTTTTTTGGGCATTACATTTGAAAAGGTTACTGTTGAAATTATTATCATTCAAAATGATCTTTGAAAAGTGCATATTTTCTCACTTCAGGCCCAAAGTACAGGAGATGTAACCATTGTAGGTCCGTGTACGTTGCGTTCATTCGTTTTTCGATTTAATATTGAAAGTAGAAAAATGAGAAAACGGCTCATTTATTCATTTTTCGTTTTCCCAAAAAAATTAAAAAATGAGAATTCGACTTGATTTTTATATTTTTATGTTCAGGGATAGAAAATGGAAAAATGGCTTGAATATCCGATTTCCACGTGTGGGCGCGCATGAAACGCCCCTTTCCGCTGATTGGTCAATCAAAGATCAACGCTTTCGGTTCTTCCACAGTCCTCCGCTGCTGGACGGATTCTTAAAGTGTTTATTGCAAATAAACTCTCTCTCATCCAACAACTGGACTAATGCTTGACACAAATCGCGCTGGGCAGGGCCTAGAAAGGGTTTTCTTCTCTATAGGCATGGATTCGACAATCTACACTAGAGAAATATTAGCTGATTATTTCAGAAATATTATGTAGATTATCTCGCATCTGCACCCACATGACCCATCATTAGCCTACTTGGTGACCCACTGACAGCGCGCAGACCAGTATCCATTTAAGTGTAAACATGCAGCAGTCATAACTATTATTTTAGACTGCACATTGAGTTTTGGACAAGGGATGAAGCTGAAATATGATAGATATGAAAAGATATAAATTGCATTATTTAGTGTCCATGTCACAGCACATATTTGGTTGTTATTCTATTCGTTTTTTTGTTGTTGTTTGTTTGTTTGTTTTTCATAGCTTACATCTTTCATAGCTTATAATCATGTTTACCTATATTCAGATTTTTTTATCTGAATATAGGTATCCAATATTCCAATATATCCAATATTATTACAAAAAATATTGGAAATTTAATCGACTAAATTCAATTCGAATAATAAGACAATAAGCTGTTACCAATCAATTTAAATTAGTATCTTTTTTTACAGTCTATGGTATCAACCAAAGAGGCTGCATCTGAATTCTGAACTGCATAGACCTATTAGCCTACTATTAACTGTTTAAAGCTGCTGAGAGGATTTACACAGTAATTACAATTACATAGTATGATATTAATATTTTAAATATAATATTTTGAATATCCTTTTAAATATGAAATTAATGAAAAAATGTAACTATACTTATATGAGAGTTAGACCCCCAGTAGGTGGCAGCACATACCTGTCTTAATAGTCAGTTAGTGAGTCATTCATTCAACCGTTTCGTTCAAAACACTAATTCATTAATGAACCAATTGGCTGTATATGGGACATTGAATCATTCATTCTTTCAGTTCTTCCCCAGTTTAACAGTTTCCACAGAATAACAGTCCTCCGCTGCTGGACGGATTCTTTGCCACAAATCGCGTTGGGCAGGGACTATAAAGGGTTTTCTTCTCTACGTGCCAAAAAAATACTCGGCTGACTCACTCGTACTCGATTCTTTGAACAAACCGGTTGAGTGAATGATTCAATGTCCCATATACAGCCAATTGGTTCATGAATGAATCAGCGTTTTGAACGAATCGGTTGAATGAATCGAATGACTCACTGACTGACTATTAAGACAGTTACGTGCTGCCACCTACTGGGGGTCTAACTCTCATAATATTGTTTTATTGTTTCATTTTGTCATTAATTTAATATTTAAAAAGGCTATTCAAAATATTATATTTCAAACTTTAATATCATAATACTATGTAATTGTAATTACTTTGTAAATCCTCTGAGCAGCATTAAACAGTTAATAGTAATAGGTATACATGCCACTTCAGAATTCAGATGCAGCTTCTTTGGTTGATACTAATTTAATTTGATTGGTAACAGCTTATTGTCTTATTATTCTAAATGAATTTGTCGATTAAATTTCCATTTTTTTTTAATAAAAGATGACAAATAGCCTATATTTAAAAAATATTAGAATAATTGCCCTTGCAAAGGTAAAAATTATTATATAAGCTATGAAAGCTATGAAAAACAAACAACAACAAAAAACTAATAGAATAACAACCAAAATAGATGCGCTGTGACATTTTCATATCTATTATATTTCAGCTTCATCCCTTGTCCAAAACTCAATGTGCAGTCTAAAATAATAGTTATGACTGCTGCATATTTACACTTAAATGGATACTGGTCTGTCCGCTGTCAGTGGGTCACCCAGCTGTGAAGTATAGGCTAATAATGATGGGTCATGTGGGTGCAGATGCGAGATAATCTACATAATTTTTCTGAAATAATAATCAGCTAATATTTCTCTAGTGTAGATTGTCGAATCCATGCCTATCGAGAAGAAAACCCTTGCCCTGCCCAGCGTGATTTGTGTCAAGCATTAGTCCAGTTGTTGGATGAGAGAGAGTTTATTTGCAATAAACACTTTAAGAATCCGTCCAGCAGCGGAGGACTGTAGAAGAACTGAAAGCGTTGATCTTTGATTGACCAATCAGCGGAAAGGGGCGTTTCATGCGCGCCCACACGTGGAAATCGGATATTCAAGCCATTTTTCCATTTTCTATCCCTGAACATAAAAATATAAAAATCAAGCCGAATTCTCATTTTTTAATTTTTTTGGGAAAACGAAAAATGAATAAATGAGCCGTTTTCTCATTTTTCTACTTTCAATATTAAATCGAAAAACGAATGAACGCAACGTACACGGACCATTGTAGACATCTTTATCTTCAAAATTGGTGCTGATGCTGCATTCACACTGAGATGACAACACGTGACAGTCTTGGAATGAATCTGCAGCGGTCACGTGGTACAAGTTGAAGTTCTCTGAAAGGTCAGAGTTTACATGTTGTAATTATGAGTTTTACGAGGATGTGAATGTTTTTTTTTTTTAATTACGGTAATTCCGACATGGCGTGAATGCAGCGTACGATGCTGTGCCATATCTCCTAGTTGCACTAAACGAAATTGTAAAAATCTTGACTGTTTTCAAACAGGTTTCCTAAAAACTCCAGATGACTTTCAAAGTATAGCAAATAATAGTTACTGTATATTTTGCTGTTTTAAGCCAAATCCTAATTTGCTATTTTAACTTTATTACAGTAATTTTAGACTTAAAGGGATAGTTCACCCAAAAATGAAAATTCTGTCAGTAATTACTCACCCTCATGTCGTTACAACCCCGTAAGACCTTCGTTCATCTTCGGAACACAAATTAAGATATTTTTTATTAAATCTGAGAGCTGGATCACTCCTCCATAGGCTTCTAAAGGATTGAAACTTGACAGCCCCGAAAAGTTATTAAAGAAATCATTAAAAGAGTCCAAGTGACTACAGTGGCTAGATCTTAAGTTTATCGAGCTACGAGAATACTTTTTGAGCGCAAAAAAACAAACAAATTTTCTCTTTGGGCCTGGAGATTTCACGTTGTGTTATTGCGCAACGCTTCTGGTTGAACGTCACATGCATCACACACATGACCAGCGTCGACCAATAGTGAGCCTACGTGTGACGTATAACACAGAAGCGCTGCGCTGTTACACTACGCCAACAGCTTAGGAGAATGACACAGATGAGAAGAGATGGTTGAATAAAATAGTTATTTTTGTGTTTTTTTTTGCACGCAAAAGTATTCTCGTCGTTTTATAAACTTAAGATTGAGCACTGTAGTCACTTGGACTACTTTAACGATTTCTTTAATAACTTTTCGGGGATGTCAAGTTTCAATCCCTTAGAAGCCTATGGAGGAGTGATCCAGCTCTCAGATTTAATCAAAAATATCTTAATTTGTGTTCCGAAGATGAACGAAGGTCTTACGGGGTTGGAACGACATGAGGGAGAGTAATTACTGACAGAATTTACATTTTTGGGTGAACTATCCCTTTAATATGCTTTTTTTCAAACCATGTGGTCAATATGTCAATGAGATTAGAAAAAGGGGACTGCCACAGCTAAGGGTTCGTCAGACACTGAGAGAGAAAATGCATGAAAATTTTCAATAAAGTAAAAAATATGACTTATTAAGTTTTTAACCTGTTAAATGCAATTGTGATAAACGGGGACCTGAAAATTTGCTGATATAAAAACGAACTAATGCTTTATTTTGCACTAAAGGTTAAATAGCATCAATAATTGGACTGATTTTTGTAAGTGGGAAATTTAAAAATCCAATAATTATATCAGTAGTAAGTCATGGAGACACAAATGGCACCAATTTCTGAAAATGACCCAATCACCATATCAATTTGAAATCTCTTGAAATGGTTTATTCTGTAATAATTAATCTGTCATTTTGAGCAGGTCTCTGAAAAGCCTGAGACAGCACGGTTAATTAGTGTCTGAATATTGGTTTCATAAGAGGTAAAATAGTTCTGCAGTGATATTTTTCTGTGCTACTTATACAATGACCTTTTCTCGTATAACAAAAATGAGTGGAAAAGAAAGGGGAAGAAAATGAGACTAAGAAAAAAGAAAGAAAACCTTGTTAAAAAATTCATAATATCTCAGAATAGAAGCTTGCATGATTTGTGCAAAGCCAGACTTCAGATTGTGAATCAAGAGTCCTGCAGGGATCCTGGTTTCTCTCTCTCATGGGTTCCCTTCTCCTCGCTCCAACGCTCCTGTGTCCTTTAGCATATACTGAATTACAATGACCTATTTTGTCAATGTCGAGCCCTAACGAGGAGAACAGGCGGTCTGCTGCGCTATGACAGTCATTAGAAGCCATGACTGCAGCAACGACTCATAAACGCAGCAAACATCTTCACATAAATAACTGCACTCAATCTACTGAGACGAGACGGTGGACATATCATACCAATATACACAAATGTAATGTGTTTGATTGTGCAGAGGTTTTTATTGGGTTGTTAACTTTAATATTGTGGTTATTTGCTTTGTGAGCATACGATAGATTTAATTTGTACACTTTTACGTTAGTCAATGTTTCTAGTGCATTGCTATGCAGTTGCTCTGGCATTTTGACTAGTTTCTAGGGAATAAAAGACAAATGTGAGTGGTGTTTTTCCGTGCAGCACTCACTGGCACAATGCTAGTGTGTTGTTGGGTGGTTGTCAGGGCATTGCTATGCAGTAGCCAAGGTGGTTTCTAGTGGTTCTAGTGGTTGGTAGAGCATAAAAGACACATTTGAGTGGTGTTTGTCTGTGCACAACTCACTGGCACATTTCTGTGGTGTTTGTCAGTGGATACAGGGTGTTGCTATGCAGTTTCTAAGGTCCTCTGAGTGGTGTAGTGCTTTACTATGCAGTTGCCATAGTGTTCTGACTGTTTACTTGTGCACAAAGGACAAATATGAGTGGTGTTTGTCTGTGCAAAACTCACCATCACAATGCTAGTATGTCGTGGGTGGTTACCAGGGTGTTGCTATGCAGTTGTTAATGTGTTATAAGTGGTGTCTAGTGCTTTGCTATGCAGTTGCCATAGTGTTCTGACTGTTTACTAGTGCACAAAGGACAAATATGAGTGGTGTTTGTCTGTGCAAAACTCACCATCACAATGCTAGTATGTCGTGGGTGGTTGCCAGGGTGTTGCTATGCATTTGTTAATGTGTTATAAGTGGTGTCTAGTGCTTTGCTATGCAGTTGCCATAGTGTTCTGACTGTTAACTTGAGCACAAAGAACAAATATGAGTGGTGTTTGTCTGTGCAAAACTCACCATCACAATGCTAGTATGTCGTGGGTGGTTGCCAGGGTGTTGCTATGCAGTTGTTAATGTGTTATAAGTGGTGTCTAGTGCTTTGCTATGCAGTTGCCATAGTGTTCTGGCTGTTAACTAGAGCACAAAGGGCAAATTTGGGTGTTTTTTGTTTTTGCAGCACATTGCTAGTGTGTCATGAATGGTTGCCAGGGTGATGCTATGCAGTGGCCAATGTGTTTTGAGTGGTTTCTAGTGTGTTGCTATGCAGTTGCCATGGTGTTCTAACTGTGTACTAGAACACAAAGGACAAATGTGAGTGGTGTCTGTCTGTGCAAAACTCACCAGTACAATGCTAGTGTGTCATGGGTGGTTGCCAGGACGTTGCTATGCAGTTGCTAAGGTGTTATAAGTGGTGTTTAGTGCTTTGCTGTGCAGTTGCTATAGTGTTCTGACTGTTTACTAGAGCACAAAGGACAAATATGAGTGGTGTTTGTCTGTGCAAAACTCACCATCACAATGCTAGTATGTCGTGGGTGGTTGCCAGGGTGTTGCTATGCAGTTGTTAAGGTGTTATAAGTGGTGTCTAGTGCTTTGCTATGCAGTTGTTATGGTGTTCTGCTGGTTGTTAGGGCATTAAAGACAAATTTGAGTGGTGTTTGCCAATGCAAAACTCACTGGCACAACGCTAGGGTGTTGTCGGGGGTTACCAGGGCATTGCTATGCAGTTGCTATAGTGTTCTAAGTATAGTTGCAAGGGCATGGGCAAGTGTGAGTGATGTTTGCCTGTGCAAAACTGTGCTGTGAATCCACATAATTTGAAGCCTGTTTTTTTCCTTAAAAAAATGATACAAACATCACAGAAAGGGTCTAATAATAGATGTTTAAACATTCAGATTTGTTCTATCATTACAGAACAGACACCTCCGTCTCTTCTCGAGTTCACACTGGTCCCCAATGGCCTTCACTGAGTCAGACGCATGGCTCATCCTTTTACAGCACTTCATGATTCAGCACTCCAGCCCTACATCTGCTCCAACTACACAACTACAGCACCAAAAGAACACACAACACAAAACCTCCAAACAGCACTGCATTGTTCAATAAAGAAAAGTAATAGCATTGAAAGGTCACTTTGTTGAAATGCAGCTCGAGCCTCACGAAAGAGCACATGTAGGACAGACTTTTCTCTGATCGTGGTATTTCAAGGAAACTCACTTGGCTGTGTGTGTATCAGCGGGACTCTGAAGTCACAGGCCTCTCCCACGGACCGGCCCTGTGGGAATTAATATTTGCCTGCTTAATCCCTCTTAATCCCAGATTTCAAAGGATGTGATTGTTTTTCATTGAGCGTGGTAGAGCTGTTAAACAGCCACAGGTTTCTCTTCGAGAGGACATTAATGACAGTTAAAATGGGCTGCAGTTTTTATTTAATACTTATTTAAATACTTTAAATAATACTGCTCTATATAACAAAACATATAGGACAAGGACAATCTGTCATTATTATTACATTATCAAACTGGTCCAAACTTTTACATAAAATTTTTTTAACAGATATTTTTTTGTACAAATTATATATATTATAACATAACTTTGTTTTTATTATTATTATTTTTTATAAACTATATATATATACCGGTATATATTATACATATAATAGCATCATATTTTCTTTTAATATTTTTATGCATTTACATATATGTATTTTAATCATTAGCCTATTATCAAACCGGTCTATACTTTTTAGATATGTTTAATAAGTATATTTAAAACACACACACACACACACACACACACACACACACACACACACACAACACACACACACACACACACACACACACACCACACACGTATAATTAAAAATGTTAAATATACTTTATAAAAAATATTTTTGCTATGTCTGTTTTGCTTTAAATTTTGTTTCAAATTGAATGAAAAATTGGGCTCTATTGAAAGCATCTGTGAAATGCTGCTGATTACCACAGAAAATCATTAGATGTTTGTGAAAACACAATAAAAAATTGTGTGCACAGAAAATAATTTTTAACAGCTAGAAAATGGTCCCACCACCAGAATGATACAGATCAAGTAACAATTACTTTTATCATGAAAAAAAGTGCTTTAACAAAAATATGAGCTGCAAGTTTGATAGACATCACCGTCTATTTCATCCTATGATTTTTCAAGCTATGATTTATTTTCTCTGGCAATTGACAGCTTGTCATATACTGTCGATAGATCTTACATGCCGTGTATTGAACCTGGAACATTCCTATGATGTAGAGGTTTCAAGAGTGTATTTTTATATCTTTGCACATCAAAGTATGTGATGCTGAAATACAGCAAACCTGCGAATAAATAAGTGTTCTGTTGCCTAGCACTTTGAGGTTTTGTCTGAGGGCTCCAATTGTATCCTTGGCTCCCTATTAAGCTGGCAGTACAAACACAAATGTCACTTTGGTAAGAAAGCATCGGCAAAGAACATAAATGTAAATTTAAAGGTTTCAGAAGCATCTGGTGTTGTGAAATTTCTTTTCAGAGACTGACAATCTATGACAGTATGTGTGATCTGTGAAAAGCATGCCGATTAAAAATAGAAAGAAAACGAAGGCCGTAATGATCACGGGAAGGTCACAGCATTTTTTTCTCTATTAGTGGATGAGAAGAGATACAAAAATGGAGGCAATCAGCTCAGGAAAATAACAAGCATAAAAATCAAATACCCAATGTTTCTTTATCTTTCAACATCTTTTTAATCAGTTCTCAAACCAGTTCTGGTGTAGAGCACATTGACCTGTGGGTCCATCCAGAACGCATTTACATTTCAGAAAGAAATATAACAAATATAGTATGCTTTTCTTTTGACATTCTGTTTTGAAACACTTTCACGATTGCTAGACAAATTCCCTCTTCAGTAAGAACATGATATGACCAACCAATGACTCAGCAATGACATTGCATGCTTTACAAGCAATCGTTTCTTAGGAAGAGAGGAAAGATGACTTTTTATTGTTATGTAATGAGGCTGTAAACATTATCTTCTCCTGGCAAAGCCCCGTGGGTGACGCTATTAGTCACCCTTGGTTTTTGTTGCGTATTTCAAGCTGCTTTCATGAGCCCAAAACAGCTGGAAGAACATCCAGAGTTAAATAAAATGCTCAGAGTACATCCTCGTAATGCAAAATGTTCATTAGAACAAAGGTTGATGGTTCTAATCTTTTATTTTACAATCTTATAAAGTTGCCATACATACAATCTTAGTGGCAAGAACAGCATATTTGATCAAACTATCAGATGCTGAAGAGCTGTAGAGAGGAGCGTTTCATCTACACTTTTAATTATGACTAAATAAAACTGAGGAACTGAATCTGTCACAGTCAAAACACATGCAATGTTTCAAACTGGCAGAAACTGCAGTATAAACACAAATGTCATAAAGATTTTTCATAAAGAGATATAAAAAACAAAACAAAAGCAATACAATAAATGTTACTACAAAAGATCAAAAATAGAGAACAGTTAAAAAAATCTATATCATTAAAAATGTCAAAAACGTTTTGTTTGCTTGGTTTCAGATTGTCACAATAAAATAAACAATATATATATATATATAGGTTAAATTCATGAGTAAAAGAAAAACTAAAAAACAGCACAATATGTAGTAAATCAAAATAATAATAAAAAAAATGAAAAAGCTTTCCAAATAAATAAATAAATAAATTACTATAAATAGAAAATAAAAGAATGTATTCAAAAATTATAATAGCTTATAAAATAACAATTAGGCTATATTTAAGCCTTAAAAAACAAAGAAAAATGCTAAAAAATATATATTTTTAAATCTTTCTACACAAAGAAAATATCAAATATGTTTCCACACAGATGTAATAAATCTTACAAAATAAATGTCTTACGTTTCTTATTGAACACTGTTACGCATGCCCAAATCTTTTGTTTGCTTGGTCCCGAGAGGAGGATAAAGGTTTACGAGTTATCTCTGACATCATGCTTTTGTGTTCAACAGAAACCCGAGAGTGTATGAGCTCAGCGCTGATATCAGGGGTTATTCTTCATCCTTCATTCTTCATGACGCTGCCGCAGGAGCTCAACCTGAGGGAGAGCGAAAACTCGACCATTACATCATTGCTATGGGATACACCGATGCCCCGCCCCTGTGCGTCATTGGCGGAGCGACCTGGCTTGACGTTCCCATTGGTTAATGACAGCGTAAGAGAAGCAAGCGAGGGGCGTGGCCTCTGCGTGTAGGGGCGCTTCAAATACACTGTAAAAGATGCATAAGGGAGCGATGCTGATGCTGGTGATGCGAGAATAATTTCACACCGGAGGCAAGCTTTCGAACGGACCGAGATGGCGATGATGGACTTCATTTTTAGGTTAAAATAAGCAAACGCAAAATCTATTCAACTGCCTACGCGGTTATTTGCTCAAATTGCAACGTAATATAGAAATAGGTGAGAGAGTGAGACCCTGGATCGGATCTATCCTACAATCGCTGGAGGTAAGGGCGTTTCTGAAAGCATCTTTCTGGCGTTTGTGGTTTCAGATCTGAAGTTACAAACTCACAAACGGATGTCTCTTCTAAGAGGGAATACATCTGCTGGTAAATGTACTGTATATATTAAGAGTTTCTGAAGTTTCTGAGCTCGTTCCTTTATTTTGGATTCGCTTGATTTTTTGATGGAGGTGATAGTCAATTCGTCTTCACCTGCTCTCAGTAACCCTGTTGGAAGCGTCCAAAGAGCCTGAAATATTTAGATCTACATTAGAAACCAGCCTTGTTTGTTTGTATTATTTATTTGTTCGTTTTTGTCTTTTTTTCAATTGGGTCACACTTTAAATTACAGTGATGAAATTACTGAGAAAACTACACTGCTCACTGTGTAATTTTGTGGATGTTTGCATATTGGTCTTACTGTAGCATTTTTTAAAATAACACTTAAAATATGACACTGTAATTTAAAGTATTATGTGCATATGTTTAGAGGTCTTTCTGTCATGCGATAACCTTTGACTTTTAATTAGGGCTGGGTATTGTTAGGAATTTCACAATTCGATTCGATTTCGATTCTTGAGGCTTCGATTCGATTCGATTTCGATTCGATTCGATATTGATTTATTAGCTTCGATATCGATTCAATAATAAGTAAATACACAAGTAATTAAGTACCTGGGTATATTTTTTAAATAATGTGTGCAGTACAGTGCCGATCCTGACCTCCCTGGGGCCCTAAGCAAAATTCTGCTAAGGGGCCCTCTGACCCGTGACGCCGTGAGATATGTAAACCATTTGCCATTGCCACAGTCACACCTGACACTTCAGTGCTCCCAATACAGTCCTCCCTCCTTTAAACAAAACAGTCAAAGAATAAGTACAACAATATAGAACAGAATGATATTAACTGAATAGAGTATTTTCTATAGAATATTAAGATAACAAGTGAATATTGTGATGCATCAATAATCCCTGTTAGTGAATGACATCATTGATATCAAGAATTAACTTTTGTACAAGTGAACATGTAATTCCTGATATCAAAAATAGACATTGGTAGATAAAAATGTAACTAAGGGGCGCTACTAGTAAAAATAATCAAGAATTCACATTGCAAATAGTAAAAAAAAATGAATTATTGATATCAAAAATGCATAAACTGTGAATGAATAAAAGCTAAAATGGCTTGCCATAGCATGTTAAAGTTTTTTTTTATTATGCATGTTGAAGCAATTCTTGATTTATGGTTATTATTTACTGAGGGATGTGCATCCATATTGACCAGTATGTCCAGCTAATCAACATTTTAAATTCAATATAGCCTATAAATCAAAGTCAATCAATGTCAAATTGTCAATATTGCTTTTCATCTTGGATAATTAGTGCATTGTTTAGAGTTTTTACTAGCCTACACATTAACTGAGACTATAATCAGTGTCTTGTTTTAAAAGTGTGTATAATGTCTGTACTTTGATGAGGAGTGCCATCATTCACGCCCATATATTGTACAGTATGTCTGGTCTCCACATATATTTCTGCTTGAAAAATGCGCGTTTCATTTCGTGCACGCGCATATGAACGCATGATAACACACGCGACGCGGTTATCTTTTCCGAGCCGTTGCACTTTAAAAAACACAATAGAAATGCACATAAACTTAACTTTACTTTGCTGACATCAAACTTGTGAACACAAGTTGAGAACACAAGTTTACCTGATTGTCGTTCCCGCAATTCACTCTCTTTTTTTCCCCTCTCTCTTTTTGTGACCAGAAGGATAGTTTCGCTTAATTTTGTCATTGATGTTGTAAACATTAATTGACGCGCTATGACACGAGGAGGAGGCGGGGCCTTGAGTAATTTGCGGGGCCCTACGCAGCTTGCGTAGTGAGCGTATAGGGCGGATCGGCTCTGGTGCAGTATTACCAATGTTTAAGAACAAATTGACCCCAGCATGTTTCCTGTCATGGTTTATTTAGCAGAACAAACTGTACAATATTGTACATGTGTTGAATACAAACCACAACTGTAACAAACAGGTGCTTTATTAACACCTCTAAAGTGCATGTAACTGTAAGTAATAGAAAGTATATTTCTTTCTTCCTATACATTCAAGTTATAAAAGAAATGTAAACAGAAGCACAAAATGTGCATACTCATAAAACAAAGTGCAGCCATAGATATTTGTCAACACAATAAATAACACTGACCAGCTGATCAGAGAACCTTTGGCTTAGTTACTGTGCCTATATGTAGGATACATTACAGACATTTCCATCATATAACTCATAACATTTTAGTACAATATATAACATGTTAACTGAAGCATTTTTTATCAAACGAGTGCACATGTAGGTATTTTTTAACGTTGCGACGTTCGTCTGTTATATAGGACAACTTAGTTTGAATAAACGAGCAGACACTGATTAGCAACTTGCTCTGTTTATTTAAAATTAACAGCAAGACAACTAGAAGTGAATGTGATTTCCGTTAAATGAATCACACACAGTAAACAAAACATTAACAAAAAAACTTTGCAATGAACTGCAATTTAGACGCGCAAACTGGGTGCCGGTGCGGTGACGTACAGCTCGGGAAGATTCGGCTTGAAGTCGTTCATCCTCGGACGCGGCGCCGACCGTGCTGTTACAAAAAAAGCCTTGCACACAGCCAAGCGAAATGAGGCTCGTGCGGATTATAGACAGTAAAAGAAACGGACGCGTCGAGTATAAACAAGGCCTTTCTCCGTGTCAGCGCGCATGGTATTTAAACATTCTCTATGATAAAAACAGCATCTGAACGCTCTCACTAGAGTGTTGCCCACAGCGCCGCCACTGGCTGGTGGGCTGAATCGATTCATAGGATTTGATGAATCGATATTGAATTGAGAAACAAATAATTGCAATGCATTGATGAATCGATATTTTTACCCAGCCCTACTTTTAATATACCAAATGGAGCCATCAAAACTCTTTACTGTATTGTGAACATTTTACAAGTCGTATGTACTCAAATAATATTTATCAAATATTTATTGTTTCATCAAAAATGTAACGAAATAACATAACATTATAGAAGTGCAGTTGTATTTATTTATTTATATATAATTTTATATCAGGCACATCTAGAAGATATGATTTAGAAGCCAAAACAATGCATCATAACCTATAGTTGATAGCCCAATTTTGACAGTGATGTTTTCTTGTTTAAGTGCCTTGTGTTTGCATGCATTGAACAAAAATGCGCTGTTTAATTATAGCTGCTCTAAATAAAACCGTGCAGAAGACCTCTGAAGTAACACACCAGGAGAAAATGGCCCGTGGGAATATGAGTGAACGTAGCAGAGACGGCACAGAACCCTTAACAGTCGTAATGGATGCCTACATCCTCAGTTCATGTGATCTCACACTCCATTTGATTAATAAGTGCAGATTTATTTCCTTGGGCTGCTTTCCCTGTTTCTTATTGCTTTAATGATAGATTGTATTGCCAGATCTTTGTTCAGTAAATTGACAACAGTTTTGGCCTACAATGGTAGACAATTACTAAGTGATATTTCATTGCCCATGAATTATTATTATTTTTTTACATTTAGGCATTTGGTAGGCTTTCTCTAAAGCAACTTACATTGTATTCAAGGTGTACATATTATCAGTGACTTTAGCATTAGTGCCATGCTCTGCCGTTTGGAAATGCTTTTTGAGAGGGCAATAGTCCTTATACAGGGCTTGACATTAACTTTTTTCCAGTTACTAGCCACTCATCATTTTCACTGGCCACAATTTTGACTTCGATAACATGGGTCAAAAAACTGCCATATAGATATTTTTCATATTATCTCTTAATTTGGAAGCAGGTATATTAGGCTGCTGTCACTTTAAGACCTGACTCTCGAATCCATTATAATGTAACGTGCGTTTTCTTTCCCAACTGTTTACTTTAAACATAATTGACATGAATACTCGCCAGTTTGACATTATTTTGTGTGACTGTTTAAGCGCAATAAGCAGCGAACAAGAACTCAATCTAGTACTGAGAGGCGGCTTTATGTGCGTGCACTTTAGTTGTAAACACAAAATCTGCGGGAATTAGTAAAATTATGCAAAATATGCGCAATCCGACGCCAAAATTCAAGCCCTGTAACACCAAAAATATCAACCCGGCTATCTATTCTGCGGAAAATGAGTATAAGAAGCATTTCAAATATTTCAGTATCGATATGTCGATGATGTATGGAAATAGATTTTTGACAACATTACATTGCACTTAGTTTATTATTTCAGATTCCTTTTTAAAAGACTACAATTGGAAAATGATATAGCCTATATATAAAATTCCTCCCACCAAAGTGGAATAAATGCATTACACAGCACTGCTGAAATACACCCACATTTGGCTAGTTGGCGGGTGTTAATGTCAAACCCTGTACATTTATAAATATAATTGTTTTTAAATATACATAATTTACAATATTTCCTTGTATGGGACCATGGAAAGCTTTTATCGAACAGTTCTCTAGTGGAGGTTTTCCTCAGGCATTATCAAATGCTAATGCCGATCTCTGTGTGAGCGGTGGTTGTGTATTTTGTGTGTGTGAAGTGTCCCACCTCCGGACCATGCTGGATGTGGGATGCATTTCTCCAGGCTGAGTGCTGAAAGGGTTGCTGATGTGTTTGCATAATGCACTGAAGAGTTTGGGCTGTACAGAGGCACTGTTGCATTAGTTTGGAGAGGATATTGAGAGCCAGCGGTGCTGTGGGTGGAGAAATGCATCAGGTCTTTTGTGGCCCAGAACAAAATGAACATGAAATAACTCTTGGACTTGTCCTTGAGCGAGTCCTCCTGTCCCCCGAGAGATACTTTCTGCTCTATCTCTCTCTATGTCTCTGTCAACATTTAGGCTTATCTGTTTCACGCACTTTCACTCTGTCTCTAATGTCCTGTCCTATCCTTATCTTCTTAATCAGAAATGATTCTCACCTTCACAGGGCAATGTTGAGTTAAAGGAAGAAAAAAGAGGACAGTGAGAAAGCAGCTCATATCCCTTACCATTTAAAGGGATACTCACTTTTTTTGGAAATAGGCTCATTTTACAACTCCCCCAGAGTTAAACAGTTGAGTTTTACCGTTTTCGAATCCATTCAGCCGATTTTCTGATATTTAGAAGAATGTCAGTAAGCAGAAAGTTTCTGGTCTCATTGACTTCCATAGTAGGAAAAAAATATACTATGGGTGTCAATGAGACTGTCTGCTTACTGATATTCTTCTAAATATCAGAAAATCGGCTGAATAGATTCGAAAACGGTAAAACCCAACTGTTTAACTCTGGGGGAGTTGTAAAATGAGCCTATTTCCAAAAAAAGTGAGTATCCCTTTAATACCAGGTTTCAGTTGAAGAGTAAGAATCTGATAAGCCACACCCCACACAAGTGCAATTGGATTGGCTGGAATAGGAATTTTAAATGAAAAGAAATTAAAAGAACTTTAACACAGATATACACGCAACAGATGTATATCATTAGTCCAAAAATGATATCATTTTTTTTACTAAACTCTTTATTACCCTTTTATTCAAATTATTTTACAGCACCATAAGTCCACCACATTGTTTTCAGATAACAATAAATTAATAAATAAACAATCAAATAAATATTCACAGTAAACTGTGAGGTAAAATAAAGGATTTTAAAATATTCTTAAATGAAATATACATTTATATTTTTGGAATTTTGAAACATTGATTATTACTATTATTCTTATGGAAATAACTCTGTTGTGTGGATGTTAGCTTTTATGGGTATGAGTTCATACTAAATAATTGTATTAAAACTATGGAAAGCTACAGCTTATGCACTCTTTTCAATTTCATTCTATTTTAATTCTACATCCATAAATTCAAACTGACAAAATTTTGGATTTGAATTAGACTTTAAAAGGCATTCTCAGTCCAATCCAGAATAGCGCACAACTCTTAGTAAACGTTGACTCTTGCCAGAGATTGCTCGTGTTAGTTTTACAGCCTCAAATATTGCCAGATCTTAACTTAACTCTGTAATGTTTCAATGGAGACATTTAAACAGTGAGTCATAAGTATTCACTCAGCCCACTCTCCCAGCAACAGTTCTCAGTCCTTTTTTTTATACACCAAGTGTATTAATGGACCGTTATTTGCTGTATGGTGGGTGTATGTTCTGGGCCTTTACATTTAATGCTCACTGTTTTTCACCCCAGCAGCCCAGTGATAGGGAAAATAACTTAGTGGGCTTTACAATTGCATTTATTACCATCAAAAAAAGAAAGCTTTGAATTTTAAGTGTTTTTCACTAGCAAAAATGCTTACGCTGGCTTTTCTTTGATTCAGTATGCATCCCATTTAATTTAAGCGCTTTACTAGCTCCACGGCACATTTTTAGCTTTTATTTGCCTCTCTTCACAGCTTTAAATGTTGCAATGATGAAATGTATAGTGACACCGGCTCATGTCAATCTTAACATCAATTTGTAATACGTGTGTTAAAGGTTCACTGCTGGCAAAATGGGCTTTCAATAAAACTTTGCTGTCAGTGAAATCGATACCTGACTAGAGAAAACTGAGAAAAAAGGCTGTTGTCTTTCTCTTCTGCCAAAACTTCAACACCCATAATGCACTGGGTATGTTGCCATTCAAGACTGCTCCCAGTCTGCTATGGATACACTTAAGGCTTGCCCACACTAAAAGTTTTTTTTAAATCGTAACATATTTTCACAATTTAAGAGACCACAAACATGACGATATAAAATCATAGATTTAACAGTTGTGTTGTCTAGTGTGTCGTGATGTGACGCGGAAAACACACACGGTAACAGATTCCATTCACAAACAACCAAATTCCCGACTGTGAACATGGGAAATCTTGCAAAATCTCTCACGGTGTAATGTGACTTTATAGTAAATAAACATGGCGGACGACAGGCAAGAAGAAATAATAGTTTTTAGATTGCTTTTTACAGAAAATTGTCGGGTGAAAAAGAAAAAGGTTTGGATGAAGTCGTCTTGTCAGTTCGCTTTCTGATTGGCTATTGTTTCGTTCCATTTGACAATCTGCCCGATTATTTTGTAGTGTGTGAGTCCTTTACAAGATTCAAATACTGCCTTGCTTTAGTAGGAAATACTTCTTAGCAAACTTTTAGTGGTGTCGACTTTGTTCCCGAAAGCAAGAATTCAGAGTAAACGTTTAGCGGGAGTAAGTTACTTTCGTATCCAGTGAAGGATCCAGCGTGTTGTAAGCAGTGGCTTAAAAATATGGAGAGAAAATCTGAAAAACCTCTGTGTTTGTTGTCAACATTTCAAACACGAACACAGTGTTTTTAGGCCAAACTCATGCAGGGGAAAAAAACTTTGGAAAGGTTTAGATAAAAAAGCTGTTGCCATAGTCTTTCATTTTTACCACAATACTGTTTTGATAAGACAAAGTATGACATAATTTTCAGTGATAAACTTACAATAACTGTTTTGTTAATAACCCTCTGTTGATCCGACTGTCTGTGGGCAGGGATACCAAAAAGCCAATGTATAATCTGTAATTTTTTACAAAAGCCTTGGAGCTGTCAAAAATCCGGCAAAACTCGTCTATTTAGTGACAAATAAATGTGAATTTCTCAGTCCAAGTAACACGAAGAACGTGTAAACATTGTTAATTTACATATACTACCAACATTGTAACAATACAAAGTGAGTTAAAAAATAGCCAACATGACATCATGACTTTTGCGTAAACATACACGCCACTTTCAAGTCAAGTGCCGTGTTATCTATACGCATTTTGAGCTATCCGTGTGTATGTCTAGCCGTTAAATGTCTGAGTGATTCCGCGTGTATGTCTACGCCGTTAAATGTCCGAGCGAAACGAAGCAAAATGTAGATCTACATCTGGGGAGTGATATTTTTTCCCTAGGATGGTAGGAGAAGACTCATAAATGGTATTAACCCCAGTGATGGGTAGGTTTAGGGACGGGGTTGGGGTAGGTCATATATTTATGTATAGCTACAGTAATGTAACGTTAAGTCAACGGCGTTCATAAACACGCTGAAAAGCAATTATGCGTGTTGATAGCACGGCAAAAATGGAAATACGAATTGGCGTGTCATACATACGCCATTTCATGAGATCAGTCTGAAATCGGTGAAGTTACGCTTTAAGTCATATTCGCTGTGCCTATTAGCAGTACCAAACTTAAAGGAGTAGTTCACTTTTAAAAAAACTTTTGCTGATAACTTACTCACCCCCATGTCATCCAAGATGTCCACGTCTTTCTTTCTTCAGTCGAAAAGAAATAAGGTTTTTGATGAAAACATTCCAGGATTTTCTCCATATAATGGACTTCAATGGGACCCCAAACGGTTCAAGGTCCAAAAGACAGTTTCAGTGCAGCTTCAAAGGGCTTTAAACGATCACAAACATCTAGGACCCTTCGAGTCATGACTCGAAAAAAGATTTGTTAATTTTGATGAACGAGTTCGAACAGGACAGTCACGAACGCTCATCACAGAACAGAGCAAGGCGAGCATTATGTGCTTAAAAAACTTAAACTTTGTTATTTATTTTTTAAATGAGCGATGGTTTGGCTAGATAAGACCCTTATTCATCGTCTGGTATCGTTTAAAGCCCTTTGAAGCTGCACTGAAACTGTCTTTTGGACCTTGAACCGTTTGGCTCCCATTGAAGTCCATTATATGGAGAAAATCCTGGAATGTTTTCATCAAAAACCTTAATTTCTTTTCGACTGAAGAAAGAAAGACGTGGACATCTTGGATGACGTGGGGGTGAGTAAATTATCAGCAAAAGTTTTTTTAAAAGTGAACCACTCCTTTAATTTTCTTAATCAAACAGGTTTTCTCAACACTCCACGTCACATTAAGTCTCTTTTAAGTTTTATCACCAGACATTTATCAGCCATAGACTGGATTTACATTAGTTAAACAGTTTGTTGTTCAGTGAAGGTTAACCACTTAAACTGTCATTTGATATTGGTCATCTATATTTATGCGTGAGAAGAAGCTGATGAAGGGTCGGAAATGAGGTCACAAAGTGTTGACAAATTGTGACGGCCCAGATGCATCTTTCCTTCACACCAATTAACAGCTGCTTTTTCCCATTTTTTACCCAATAGTAAAAGGCAAGGATGAAAATTAAAGACCTGCCTGCAGTGCTCTCAATAATTAATAACCCATCTATGAATATTTCATCGGCTCCAATACGTTTGCAGATGTGAGGGTCTGTGTTCAGGCATGGCAAATAAAAAGGAAAGGAAAGTGTACTAAAAGAGAGAATCAGCCCCAGAGGGTTATCGGCTACGCACCGTCCTAATCTCCAATCACCACTGTACTACTGCACATCCACGGGAACAAACCCATTGTCTTGCTCTTCCATTGTTGTTATTTGCTCTGATGTAAGGAGTCATGTGAGCATTTTCATATCATCACGTTTTAATGGTTTGCAGTAGCAACGCATTATTATGTTGTGTGTACATTGCAGAGTGTGAAATGTAGGGCACCTTGTAAATACAATTGTCAGGATTCTTGTTTGTTTCCAGCAAACATAATCACTTTTAAAAGCTCAAAGGCGATATCTAGCAGTATAACTTTTTGCACCGGACTCGTGAACATCTGGCTGGATAATCTCGCTTAAATTACAATCTGAGCCATTCATTCAGTAGATTTCGCTTGGCCACTGAGCCGAGTGGCACAACTTTTTATAATAAAGACACAGTGAATCAAACAACATCTGTCCCATTTTTCCTTTCAGTTTTTGTATCATGAGGACTTGATATCATGAAATGCAGACACATTCAAAAAAAATTAAAAGAAAAAATGTCCTACACAAAAATCAGGAACTGGCGAAACACTATAGTGTAATGTTTTTTATGTTTTAAAGCTACACTGTGTAACTTTTTTTGTTTATTCTTAGCTAAAAACACTTAGTTCTTTCAAAAATATATGTGCTCATTAATGTATATTTACTTTGTTCAAGTAATAAAGTATTCTCGTGAGTGTATAATATGCCATTGAAAATACATACGGGTAAGGGGTTTTAATGTCGGTCGCCATGTTGCCCCTCCATCTTGAAAGTACATTAGCCAAAGAGGGACATACCCGTTAATTCAAGCTTCGCCTTTCGCGTTTTAACACTCGTTGGCACCGTGTCGAATGTGGACGAGGTCGAACTGGAAGCCATGTTAATCTTGGACTACATTGGCCACCGTAGGAGTTAAAACGAAATCGGAATTGAGAGGAACAGAAACTAATATTCACTGGATGGTCATATACCTTTTCACCGCTAGATGGGGGTAAAATTCACACAGTGTAGCTTTAAGTATATTTTGTTATATTTTTGTTTATTCTATTTCTAACTTATTAATATTGATACTAATGACAACATTACTATATATATATATATATAATATATATATATATATATATATATATATATATATCACCACACACACACACACACACACACACACACACACACACACACACACACACGTATATAATAATATACAGTGCATTTTTTATAAAAACATTAAGCATTAGTGCAACGATTAAAAAAATAAACAGTTTGTTTATATTCATATTAATAATTATTATTATAATAATCTATATTAATAATATATATAATGTATAATAATATTTACTTAACTGAAGTGCAGTGTTTATTTTATTTTGTTTTATTTTTTGTAACGGTTATATCCTTAACTGGATAGTAGAGTATAACTGTAGAGTTTAAAGAGATTATTTTTTCTAGTTTTTTTTTTTCATCTTTTTTTCCTTTAGCGTCTTATTACTGTAATCGCTTGACTGTATATATATATACAGTCCTCTCCTCTCTCTCTCTCCTCTCTCTCTCTCTCTCTCTCTCTCTCTCTCTCTCTCCTCTCTCTCTCTCTCTCTCTCTCCTCTCTCTCTCTCTCTCTCTCTCTCTCTCTCTCTCTCTCTCTCTCCTTCTCACTGAGTCTGTATGTCCCATCACACACATATGCACAAGGAAGCCCCAAGGGTTGGTCCTTTTTGCTTCTTCCTGTCAGGTTGCCATGGCATCAGGCAAGGTGGCCCCATTTCCTGCCGCGCAGAAAGGCCGGGGGGGTTACGTCCAGAATGACCGTCCCAGTGTCTAATGCGATCGGACAGGCGTGCGGAGTAGTGTCACACGCTACAGCCAGACTGAGACTCAACTGATGCACTCACACACACACACCACACACACACACACACACACACACACACACTCACAGATACTCCACCTTTCTTCATCGCTGAAGGTGATCTGATCTCTGCAGCTGCAGGATGGGCGGAAACAAGATGGCTTCTGCTTAAGATGATCTGTCTCCAGTCTGTTAAAGGATCAGCACCTCTGAGGGTGAGAGGGGACATTGGGAAGATTAAAATCTCACTTGCTTCTCTGAGACAGCAGTGAGATTAAATAGAGAGCAAAAAAAGGAGAATTTGCCTCTGATTTGTTGATTAAAAAAAGGCCATGCTGAGATTTGCCATGATACCAAATAAGTAAGAAATCCCAATATGTACTCAAGATCAGAAAGATCTAATGATCTGAGCTGCTAGCTCTGTATTCTGACTGTATGTCTACTATCATCTTTTTGTCTTTTCTCCCAAGAATTCTTCCCCAGATGCTATTAAAATGCACGGGTTGGCAGAATGAGAGTTAGCGCACTGAGAATAGAGAAACACTCTAGCCTTAGGCAAGAAATATACACAAATATGCTCACGCATTGCTATAATACTGGTCTCTTCTGAAAGTAGACACACTTGTTATTCTCAGCAGTGTTGTTAGCGTTAACTAAAACTAGATATGATTTTCAGTGATTGAAATAAAGATTACAAAAACCTAGACTTAAATAAAATTAATATCTGACAAAAACGTAAACTGAAAATTAAATTAAATATAAAAAGTGGAAAAATAAAAGTGAATTTTAAATATTAATAAATACTATAATAGTGTTTTAATAATAAAGTCACACTGATTTAAAGCCCGACTTCAGCCTCTATCTACTTGAATGGAGAGAATATTATAAATTGCATTGTACATTATATAAACACAGTATACAATAAGACTTTGTCAAAATTATTTTTTAATAACATTAAATCAGGAATAAAACCTGATCAATCATACAAAAAATGTGTTTATACATATTTTATTCCCATTTAGGCACATTAGTTGCATGATTAGAAATAGCTGACAAGATGGCCACCAAGTGAGCTGTGTAATGTGCACACTTATTGGACTACAAGGATGTTTACCAAACACTTGACATAACAATACCAGATACTGAATCATGATTGAGTATGTGCTTCTTTATTACGTTATAAAGCTGCTATAGTATACCAACATTTATGATGATATAAATGTGACGAAGGCCAGCTAGTAAAGAGCTGTGCTGGTAAACCTCACTCCCCTGGCCTCAAGAGCTCACTAGCTCGTCTGGCGCTGTGGTTTTTAGCATCCTTGTTAGCATGCCCGTCTCCAAAGCCGGAAAGCTGGTTCGAAACACTCGGAGCAGTGCGAGTACCAGAGGGGTTTCATAAAGTTGGTAAATGTACATTAGTTGTAAATGTAAATAAATGTAAACAAACAGACCCTGTGTTACTGTTACAGTAACAAACCTCTCAGTACTCAAGAGAGTGATAGGGTTACCCTCATTTGTTTGTGCCATTAAACCAGTGTTTTATTGGTCAAATAGCTGCTATAAAATTGTGATTTCACTTGCTCAGCATGATTCTCCTGAGAGAAGTTGACCTGAAAGAGAACACAGTTAAATGCTATTATCAGATAGCACCCCACGCTTGGCTTGCATACTTGTATTATGTTATGAATAGTTGCTAAAAGCATTTGCTTTCAAATACCTGTGTAGAGTACATTTCAGGCTCTATTCATTGTGTCATTGGGGATTTTGAGATCTCAAATGCCATCATGATTCCCAATAGCTTTGTTTCCAAAGAAACAGAGCCGGTTGTACGTGTGTAAAAGTGACTCTAGTGTTGTTAAAATCTGATCTGTCCTACCTGAACCGCCTAGGAAGCTTGACGACAATTCGACAACAAGCTAATGCAAGAGATTGCATGAAGTTGTGACAGCACAAGAGGTACATCAGACGTTTGAGGCTCTTTGCAGCAAAGAGGGACACACCCCATCCGTCTGACTGTCCCCCCCCCGTCTCATCTCGCCCCTCTTCAACACACCTCTCAGGGAGTTCATTTGTGTTCGACGCATGAAAAGATCATAGTGTGGAGGGGGTGATTGAGGGTGGGTAATTTTTCCCCATCTTGTTTTCATTTCCAGAGCCAGTGCCGTTTGAGCGTCGTGTCCACATTCTGGCTTTGTTCTGAGAATTTTTAACAGGCCTATCGCGGCAATCAAGAGCACTTTCCACAGGCTGGGTAGATTAAAAGACCCCAGACTCAGGGGAATAGGCAGCTCTGTGTGAAAAAAAGTGTTATATTTTCCTGTGTTATACTGCCCCCACACGTGGAATTGTCTACCATTTAAAGCACACAATCTAAAGTCAGGTCTCTCTGAGGTTTATGACATTCATTAAAGGATAATTCCGGTATTTAACACTTTGGGTCTATTTTCTAGTCTGTTTTGGATGAACCAGAGTGGTGGACTTAGAAATGTTAACGATGGGTCCTGTCTCGACTTTTTGACTATTTTAGGATCGCCTCTGAGCGCTTCAGAGTGGCTGTCTACGAGCATACTGAAACATGTCCTTAAAACAACCCTTAACGCTCGTTTTTTCAAAACTGTGCAACTCACCGAGTGGTTAGTGGTGTTCGTTGATGCTCCAAAACAAGTAGCGTAGCGAAATACAGTTTCAGTCGTGTTTTATTTGCCATTTTTTTAAATTCCATTGATGTCTGTTAAAGGACTCAGTGCTCGTTGATATTACTGCGCTACCGGATACCGAAACGGGTCTGTTTACATCTGGTTGTAGTCTTTTCGCTCGGTTTCTCCGTCTCTCAGAAGGCTAGCGTGAGCAGAGCAACTGCGGCAAAGTGGTTGTCGCCATCAAGTGGTCGGGAGTGTGCTAACGTTTCAGACTCAAATAGAGAGCCTAAGTCCCTCCCCTTCCGGTCGACCACCATGGGACCTTAATTCGGAAAAATATTGTATGGTAGTCAATGGCGAATGACAACAAATATTTTGATCTCGTTTGAATTGTGCCCTGAATTACACATATGATGTTTATCAATTTAAAAGATACATTTTAAAGTCAAGAAAGTCGCAGTTTGATGTAAAACTGTTGAGGTATAAGACTGAGAAGATACGTAATTACAAAGACTACAAACCCAAAAGGCGCACATTTTCTCTCAATGAATGAAGCTAACTTTACTGAAGCTAAAGTCTGTCATTTTTTCTATATTCTTACGTTATAATCGTAACGTGACGCCGTCATGCCTGAGTGTTTTGTAGCAGACTGCACACACACTCGTTGTTTCACTTCCCGGGAGATGTAGTTCATTGAGCGATTTTCACATAAAACTAAATGTTACTCTTCTGTTTTATGACAAACTGCGACTTTCTTGACTTTCATAATTATCTTTTAAATTGACAAACATCATATGTGTAATTCAGGGCACAGTTCAGACGGAATAAAAAGATAACTTGTCTCTCGCCATTGACTACCATACATATTTTTTCCGAAATAAGGTCCCGTGAACCGGAAGCGGAGGGGCGGGACTTAGGCTCTCTATATCAAGCGGAAGTTTATACGCGGTTGTGAGGTATCTGAAAAAATAGTTCCACTATAGTAAATAACACGGATTGAAAGCATACATTGCGCCGATATATTTGTTTTTAATCATCAACGAACAGAACTAACCACTCGGTGAGTTTCACAGTTTTGAAAAACGAACGTTAAGGGTTGTTTTAAGGACATGTTTCAGTATGCTCATAGACAGCCACTCTGAAGCGCTCAGAGGCGATTCTAAAATTGTCAAAAAGTTGAGACAGGACCCATCGTCAACATTTCTAAGTCCACCACTCTAGTTCATCCAAAACAAAAATAGACTCAAAGTGTTAAATACCGGAATTATCCTTTAATGAAAAGCTCTTTCATGTTATGTAAATGGTAAATGGACTGCATTTATATAGCGCTTTCACAGACCCAATGGCCACCAAAGCGCTTTACATTTTTGCCTCACATTCACCCATTCACTCACTCATTCATACACCGACGGCGGTGTCAGCCATGCAAGGTGCCATCCAGCTCGTCGGGAGCAGCTGGGGTTAGGTGTCTTGCTCATGGACACCTCGACACTTGGTCAGGTGGAAGTGGGGATCGAACCACCAACCTTTCGGTTTGTAGACAATCTACATGAACCACTGAGCCACTGCCGCCCACGTTAAGTACCATGGTGTTTTCTGAACTTCTTGGAGTGTAAATAGCATGGTATATGAATACGGGCACCTAACCCTTCATGATATTTGTCAAAATATAGGACACCATGGTATTATCATCATGGTAAATACCATGGTACTTTTTTTTTACCATGGTATTATGAAAGAGCTCTTTATTACCATGGTTTCACCACTGTACATTTTTGTAAAGGTCAGATGAGCAGTTAGGACAACAGATCACGAAACACATAAAACCCTGTGCTCTACTAGTAGTTAGTGTCTTATTTTGCTTATGACATAACAGAAAGGGAAGTTGCGCTTGATTGCATCACTGGGTCTATTTTAATGTGCATCCAGGATGTGTGGTTTGTGAGAGACAAAACTTTGATCATCTCACTGACGTGCTTTGAACAAAGTTGTTGTTACATTTGGTGCACAATATAAGTGTCACTTTCCATCCGCTCAGTGCTCCGTCATTTATCAGCTCTCATTTTAAATGTCATATATCATTTTTTTCTCAGCTGGTGTTTTTTCAGGACCCACATTTCACATTGGATGTCAAATGCGGACTTAAAAAAGTAACATAAAAAGTAATGTAGAACAAGTTCCTACCAAGCCATGCATTTACATGTCATGAATATTATGCTTTTGACTCTGATTGCATGAACTGAACTGATTGAATCAGTTCATGCATTCCCTGGTAATCAAACCCATGACCTTTGCATTGCTTTTCTATTTAAAGTACAGTAACACAATAAGTGACAGGTATTTGATGTTGATGTATTTGCATCAACAGTCTGTAGAGTTTGATTGGAAACCCAGCTTTTAACATCAACAACAAAAGATATTGGAATTGTTTTCTATTTCTATCTAGCCTATTTATTTTGCAATCCTATCTATGGTTATCCTAAATATGGGAATTATTTTAATTTTATCTATCCTATACAGTTATACAGTGAGTTGCATTTTATTAGTTGAGTGAAAGCATTGTTTTTTTTTCTCTGTTCCCATCAGTTCAAACCTTGACAAGAATCACTGTTACGACTCTTCTAAAGTCAGTTGCCGTTTGTTCTAATTAATGCTGTTGTACTTTATCTTCAATTACAGATTTGTGAAAACATATGGTGGGACTTTTAGATTTTCCTAGTTTAGTGTCTGTGTGAGTCATGCTGTAAAACCTATTAACAGCTCACAGTCTTCAGTTCTTCTCTCGCGCCTCCTGCCAGTTAAATTCAGCTCATTAGCACCGAGCGGCAATCAGGAGAGCGATGCATCACAAACCCTGGCATAGTGGGAGATCAAACGGTAGTCCATCACCAAATGCTCCTGTTTGAATCCGGGCATATTTCTTTCTTTTTATGACATTGAAAATAAAATGCTTTCCATGACAAATGCCACGTTGTGTTG
Organism: Chrosomus eos; assembly: GCA_036326025.1. NCBI lineage: Eukaryota > Metazoa > Chordata > Actinopteri > Cypriniformes > Leuciscidae > Chrosomus > Chrosomus eos. The sequence continues at coordinate 32,447,512 of CM070836.1, read as the reverse complement.
TTGTTTAGGTTATTTTCACTACAAATGTCTTGATTTGTATTGCAGAAGATTGAATATGTGTGGTAAGCAAATTCAAAAAGTAGCCAAAATGCTTGAGGCTTAAACACGCTCTTGAGATCTCAAATGCCTCTGGCCTGGAGATATTTTGTCCGTTGGATGTTTAGAGTGTGATAAAGTGCTAGGAATCTGTTTTATTGCATTGGTATTCATTTTGCCTTTCCTGCCGTATAGTTGCAGCCCCTCTGAGAGCAGTTACACTCAATGGTTACAAGATCGTGCAATTCTTCCAGGCGCACTTACACTTATGGTAAGATGGTATTGAGATGTATATGGCGGAGCACACAGACTTTGATGTGTGGCTCCTTTCATGTGTTTGTTGGAGCCTGTGTTTGGCAGGTGTATTTTTTTGCATGCAGGCCGGAATAATGCGGCACGCTCGCTAACAATTGCTCTCTGTTTGACTAGAATGAGAGATGACTGAATAATCAATTATCAGAGGGTTTCTGAGCACTGGCAGGGGAACGAATTGTAGAATATTAAAAATGTCAATTCTGGATATTTACTCATTGCAAAAAATGCTGCTTTGATTTGTTTGTGTGAGGAGAGCAGAAATTGCAGTCTTTATGTTTAATATTCCTTCTGCGCGTACTGCAACTGATGCTAATAAATATCACATCTAAAGTTGCCGTTTATGTCATTTGCACTCGGCTGACATCATATAATCTGCATGATTTATATGTCTTCTTTCTTTTTCATTTTTGCAGGGCTGGATGAGAAAATTCCTGTTTTCCACTTCGCAGAAATCTTCCCTCCAACTGTCAACTACCTACTGGGCACAGCACTCTAGAGATGCTCAATATGGAGAGAACTGCCATTTCCACTTCACTGCTCACAGTCTGTTTTGTGTTGGCTGCGTGTCGCTGTTCCCTCGCGATTCCCTTCTGCCCTGCCCAATGTGTCTGCGAGACCCGCCCATGGTACACGCCTCAGTCAGTCTACCATCAAGCCAAGACTGTGGACTGCAACGAACTCCATTTGAGCAGAATCCCATGGAATATTTCAATTGATACTCAGGTGCTGCTTCTTCAGAGCAACAATATCTCCAGGGTAACCTCAGAACTCCAAAGCTTGGTCAACCTCACCGAACTGGATCTCTCCCAGAACCACTTCACACAAATCCAAGACGTTGGCTTAAGTAACCTAACCCAACTGGTCACACTCTACCTTGAGGAAAACCAAATTAAAGAGCTGCCTGATATGTGTATAAAGGATCTAGTCAGCTTAGAGGAGCTTTATATTAATCACAATCAGATCTCTTCTATTGGTCCTAATGCCTTTTCAGGCTTGGGGAACCTGTTGAGGCTTCACCTTAACTCCAACAAGCTTGTGGCGATAGACAGCCATTGGTTTGAGTCCCTACCCAACCTTGAGATCTTAATGATTGGGGAAAACCCAATTCTTGGGCTGCAAGATATGAACTTCCACCCCCTCTCCAAGCTACACAGTCTGGTTCTTGCGGGAATGGGGCTCAGGGAAATACCTGAGGGTGCTTTCCAGGGATTAGAGTATCTTGAGAGTCTCTCGTTCTTCGATAACAAGCTCACGGCTGTGCCAAAGAAAGCACTGCGTGTTCTACCGAGCCTCAAGTTTCTTGACCTTAACAAGAATCCTATCGTCCGTATACAGGAAGGTGACTTCAGAGACTTTCCCCACTTAGAGGAACTCAGTTTGAACAACATGGAAGAACTTGTGGCGGTTGAGAGGGGCGCATTCTCAAACTTACCACAAATGGCCAAATTGGAGCTCTACAACAACCCTCACCTGTTCTTCATAGACCGAGCCGCTTTCCTAAAAATGCGCGTCTTGCGCACCTTACTGATCCACAATAATGACCTCACACTTTTGCCCCATGAGATTTTATCCGCTTTCCCCAGTCTGGATGAAATCAGTCTTCATAGCAACCCACTCAGGTGTGATTGTCTCGCCAATTGGGGGCCCATCCTGGGCAACCAATCGAGCCTCAAAGTTCTGGAGCCCCAAATAACTCTTTGTGCGTCCCCACCTCATCTTGTCGGCCAATCCCTTCAGGAATTGGTATCTGCAAGTTGGAATGGGGCAAGCAATACCTGCCTGCCTCTAATTTCCCAGCATGCCTTCCCTCCGCTGCTCAATGTCACCTTAGGACAGCTTCTAACACTCAACTGCTGGGCCGTGGCAGATCCAGCGCCTCAGTTTTACTGGGTAAACACCCACTGGTGACAAAGTCACTTCTGAAGCGGTTTCCCCATCCTCAAATGAAGGCGGAGGGATGACGAAGAAGAAGCACCGGATGCAAGAACAAGGAGCTCTAGAGATCCCACATGTCGAACCCGAGGATTCTGGTCTCTATACATGTGTTGCTTGGAATGCAGAGGGAGCCGACACCAGAAGTGTCTCTGTGTACGTGGATAGGAGCAACTGGCATGGTGGACGCTCTATCGGAGGTCATCATGGGGTGTTGAATAACACCGGATCCTTGGTAATCCTGGCAAAAATTGTCCATGCCCAGTCTGTGGTGCTTGAATGGAAGGTGCACCCATTTGCCATCTCTTTCAACCATGAGGTGCCACAACCCAAGTGGCTCAGCGCTACCGTAAAGATTGACAACCCGCAGATCAGCTACACTGCAATGGTCCCCGTAGATGTCCAAGAGTACAACCTCACACACCTCCTACCTTCCACTGAGTACCGGGTTTGCCTGACCATGGCCGGCACCGAGCAGACCCAGCACTCTTGTGTCAACGTGACCACTAAAGAAGCCAGCTTTGCTGTGGAGATGGTTGCCCAGCCGGCCAATGTAGCCCTGGCAGCCGTCATGGGCTCAATGTTTGCCATCTGCATCATGGCTCTGTTGGTGTTCTATATGGGACGGCGCATGAAGCAGAAATCTTGTCATCACTCTCTTAAGAAATATATGCAGCACACCACCTCCATTCCCCTGAACGAACTCTACCCACCGCTTATTAACCTGTGGGAGAATGAGACGGAAAAAGAGAAAGAAGGTGCTGCTGACCCTCAAAACTCACAGATAGACACTTCAAAAACCTACATGTGGTAGCTACACAACAGAAAGTACATAACAGAGACATTTTAAACAGTATATGTAATGTTATGTACATAAATGACAAGTATGTGTCACTGATTTGTCATTGTGAAAAATATATGTATTTTTAGACTGTACCCTTCAATGCCAAGCACACTTGGTTGCAGTTGTGATTTGTTAGATGACCAACAGACGTGGGCAGCAAAACACATTTTATGCTTTTGCATTGCATTGTATTTTCTGAGACTAATTCCACGTTAAGCATGCCAATGTGTTAATAATTCATATAATTTATTCTTTCTATATCAGATTCAGCACTTAGCATGATAATACACAAACACAGATCAACACATATCGCCTCACACATATCAAATGCGTTCACATGACATCAGATTCACAGAGTTTTTGCATGGAATTTTGCATGATATTTTGGTGCTAACAAGGTGAGTCCTTTCCTAGTTCTCTCACTTCTAAAAATACACCGGTGTGAGAAGGTGACATAAGCGTACTCGTTGCTCTCATTTGTCTTCAGCTCGTCGCATTTTATCACTTGCATTGTAATGAAAATAAAACCTGCCAGGTGCTACGAAGTTGCAAACTAATTAACTGTCATATGTAATTAATATCTGGAACACAACTGCGCAGCTGTGCTTATTTATTCTTGCATTGTTAAATAACTATTTATTGAAATGGCTGTGTTTATTAGCACTGCCTGAAAATGTATTTCGTAATTGATAGAAAAAATCATTAGCCTATAACGATTATGTGGTTCAAATGCGTGACATTTACTAGCAGACATTCACCTTCGTTAACAATGATGGGGCCGTTCATCGTGCGGTTGTTGTTTTGATTACTGAGAGATTGCTTCAGTTCTCAGTTAAATATGTTGACAAACTCAATATTCACACAATTCAGTCTTAGTGTGGTATATTAGGTATCAAGTGAGTGTGGAGAATGAGAACTGAATTGAATGAAAATTAAAAACACAAATCGATTTTGTTGGGGTTTTTTTTCTCCTCGCATAGATTAATTAACCTTTAAATTGCACATGACACCCATAAAACAATATTAATTTTGTCTAAAGGGTTTAATATGTAAAACTGAGATTTGTGCACAATCCTGCATCATATTGATCAATACAAAATGTTATGCAAGACACATGCTCATGTATTGTTGTTCTGTTTTGTATTATCCAACATCCATCCGGATATTAATTAAATATAATCAAATCAAATTTTGATCTATCAAAAGTGTTCTAAAAGGGTTTAACTTTAAAGGTTACCCTAATTTACCCTAATTAAGAATGACGAAACCCAAAAAATAATTACAATCTTTTTTTTTTTTTTTTTTTTTTTTTTTTTTTTTACATTAGAGAGGACTCCAGTCTTATCTAATCTAATAAAAGCTTTTACATGGAAAACATATGACTTTCTATCATGGCATTTCAAACCGGAAACTTTAGCTTTAGCATGATGCTGCATTCACATTGCTAATTGTCAGTGGTAACTCCAAGAAGACTCAGTGCAACATAAAAAAATTATGTTATGAATTATTTGAATGGATGGCAGGTTATATTTAGCTCTGAGGGACAGTGAGTAACATCGGTTTTCCTGCTCAGTTTTTGAGCTAATTATTGTAATTGTTATTTTTAGTATTTTATGCTGATTTTTTTTATTTATTTGGGGATAGAAAATGCACTCAAGTTCATATGGAATAGAATCGACATGTTTGCAGTCAGTTCTGATATGAAATGTATTTCATACACATGTCACATGATATTAAGGTGTTCTTTCATCACTGACTGTAAATCACATTGTGTGTTATTACTGGAAGAAGAGCAGAGAAAATGTCACCTTAGATTAAGCATTAAATGTTTCATTGCAGCTCTGCCCTCTAGTGGTGGAGGACACTAATGACGTCTTACACGATTTGCTGTCTCTCAGTGAATAGCAGGGTATTTTGTAATAGAGGAAAAATATTGTTATATTTCAAAGTAAAAAAAATGGTTTTACACTGTTAAGGCGTGTTGTGACGTCCATACGCAGTAGTTCAGGAGAAATGATTGTCTGAAGAAACATTTGAGAGAAATAAACACAATATCACTACAACGAGTCTACAGCTTCTCTTTATTGTTTTTCCTTGACGTCTAAAACTGTTTGAGTATCAATACATTATTTTTTACTTTAAAATTGATTTTTCTGAAAAGTTTCCCCCTTAAAATTCTCAAACTTTTTGTGACAAAGTGCCATTTTAATTTGTTTAATATTAATTGTTAGGCTACATATTTTTTTAATTGCACCCTGATGATCCACGTTACCATGCAGCATACAAATATTTTGGAAGCCTTAATTTTCATAAAATGAGTTTTAACCTTTTAAATTGCTATATAATGAACCAAGACATCATCCAGTTATTTATGTAATTAACCCAATTACATTTTGATATATTGAGAAGTATATTTTCAAAGGGTTTGTATTTAATAAAGGTGTTTATTGCCTTCCACAACTCTTTCTGTAGGCCTATAATAATGTAGAATGTCCACTCTTATTATATTATATTAGCCTATATCATATTATATTGCATATTGTATTGTATTCAGTAATTGAAACATTCACATCATAACAGAATCAAGAACAATATATTTGTCATCATAAGTCTAATTAATCAGGATTTATTCGTTTTCTAGTAGCATAAAGGATGGTATATTATACTATTTTTTTTATTTAATACAACAGAAAACTGATTGAGGAGGTATAACAGCATTTTATTATTTGCAAACACAAAATATTAGATATAACAGATTATGCATCTGTAGTATTTGATTGATTCTAAAATGACCAAAGTGAAAACAAAGCACAATTGTTTCAGTGTTTTTCATGTCATTGCATTAGAAAACAAAATATGAAGGGAGGTGGCATTTATTTAAAAGACAGTATTTTCAAAAGCACATACCATTTTTAATGATAATTTATACAACAGAAGGTTACAAATGTTTCATGTTGACTTGAACACTTGCACTTGTTATATTTCTGCTTTGGAATAATATCTTAAAATACACAGCTAAATTCATAAACACACTTTTGCAAAATAATATCCAAACACGATTTGGGTAACTAACATTTTAACTGTTGTTTACAAGACTATCACATGTCAAAACACAATTAATATATATTTTGTTTGAAGATGAAGTGTATTAGGCAATTTATGCTTGTTTGGCTGCCCATTAGTCCACATAGTATTTTTAATTCCACTGTTACTAATTTATTTAGATTTAATAAAACCATAAACATTCATAATAAACAGATTTTATAGGCCTAGTCTATAGGTGGACTCTTGTTACTGGACTATGTATGTATGTATGTATGTATGTATGAATGAATGAATGAATGAATGAATGAATGAATGAATGAATAATTCAACTGACAGCTTCTGAAGCAGAGCACAGGAGAGGCGGATCGAGCAGCGAGACGGAAATGACGTGCCGGTGTCGTCCGCTGTATGTTGATGTTGTGTGGCAACAGTAGGACCGAGGGACGGAAGGCGGTTTGTTTTTGTTCGGTTGTCCGCTGTTTTTACCCTCAAAACCACCTCCTATTGAATTAAATTCGCTCCAGGGTGAAAGGAGCAAACATTACGAACTAAAAGACGCTCAAGTTTAAATGTTAAAACGCGGTTGGAGTCGTTAAAACGGACACCCTCCCCTGAACGGTCATGACGATCCTGCCGAAGAAGAAGCCGAACTCATCGGTCGGTGTGTCTGATCACCCCGACGACCCCGACCGCAGGACCGGCTCCGACCCGCATCCGCACCAGCACTCCCACGGGGTCCGATCGGGTGCGAGGCCTCGCGCTTCCCCGCCACCATGGTCGTATCAAGCCGCTCCGCCGGCGTCCAGAGAGGACAGGCGAACTGAATCCAGCTCCCGGCCGCAGCAGGCCTCTCCTCCGCCGGTGGGCGCCGGGTCTCCGGTTGGCTCGGGTGATGCGGCAGGGATGGCTTGTGTGTCCGGGGGTCGGGCTGAGCTGTCAGGTGGGGTGGGCTGTGGAGTTGGGATGGGAGGGTGCTGCTCGGGGCCTGGGCTCAGTAAGAGGAGGAGACAGGCGACCTGCTCCGGTGGGGTGGCCGGTGGAGGGACCGTACCCGGGGCGTCAGGGGAGGAGGAGGGGGTCCCAGTCCCGAGCAGGAAGAAGGAGCTGGGTATAACAGTGAGGATGAGTATGAGAATGCTTCCAGACTACAGTCAGAGGATCCAGCGACTGTTGAACAGGTATGTGGATGGATGATGTCACCTTATGCTGAGAACCATTGACATGCTGCTTTTTATTTAAATGTGTCACACGTGGTCTGACACTGTGTAGACACAGATAATAGATAGATAGATAGATAGATAGATAGATAGATAGATAGATAGACAGCAGACAGACAGACAGACAGACAGACAGACAGACAGACAGACAGATTGTCTAATAGAGACTGACAGCTATAGGCAGATATACTGTAAAATAGATAGATGGATGGATGGATAGATAGATAAAGATAAACAGAACAACTGACAAAATTATAGATAGATAGATCAAATTATGGATTGACATATAATCAGATAGACAAATAAATTAAAGATAGGCTGACAGACAAAGAAATTAAAGCAGCTATTGATTGTATAGTTGGAAGACTGAAGATCAGTATTAAGTTGTTCATGTTTTCCATTAGACTGCACTCAATGATGTGCATGGTATAAGGTTTGTCTTGGCAGGAAACAAGTGTTTTTAAAATGTAGTAAATGTAGTCCACATAAATGTCCAGAGGTCTCCTCTGCTCTTTTGAAGAGGGTGTCTAGCTTTAAAGTCAACATGAAAATAAAATTAAAATAAAATTAAAACTATTTAATTTCTGCTTTATTTTTACTCGATGCATGATATCGTGAAGAAAAATTCCCACAAATTCCCAGTGGATAAAACGTCCTACATTTTCTTATTCACACCCTGTTTTACTCAGAAATGTGTTCATTAAGAAAGTAAAATGGGTTGCAAAGGTTGACTTGAACCTCAATGGGTTAAACCATATATATATTACAGTCTACGTTAAAGGGCACCTATTATGGCATTTAAAATGTTCCTAATATTTTTCTGGGAGTCCCCAACAACAGTTTTACATGCATGCAATGACAAAAAACACCTTTGTTGTCTTATAATATGCATTTATTGTTACCTGATTTGCTCACCGACTCACTAATGATTCGTTCAACGACTCATTTTTCCAAACCCCTCCTTTGCGTGACGCTAATCTGTGGTGATTGGTCAGATGACCCAGTCAGTTATTGCTTGCGTTAGCACAACGCATAAACATATTGATAAAGCACTGCAGTACTACAAGGTATTGCTCTATTCTTTATGACAACTCCAATAACAACGACAAACATTTCACATAAAAAAAAAAAAAATTGACATTGGAGACCTAGAAGCTGCGCTGAGCGTAACTGACACAACACACAAATACTTATTGAGCATGCTACAAAACACATAAAAGTAACAATTATTAATAATACTTACAGGTTGTGATTCGGAGGAGGAAGCTGATCCAAATAAACTTGTTACTGAACCTTCCTTCAGTGAATCTCGCGAATCCACAGCTCAAGGTGGCTATACTTGTGTGGTATAGTTGTAAATATAAACTCCAGCCACTGATTCTTCACATGCTCGTCCCTGGGCAGTGAAAAAAAGTTTGCTTTTGATTCGCACTTCAGAACAGCGTCTCGTCGACATGTTGTTGTCAAGTTTCACTGGTGTCTGGCGCGCGCAATGAGTGGGCGTATCTTATTCAAATAACTTGTCAAGTTGACGTCATCTAGACAGAGAAAAAGCATCGTTCGTCTATCGATTCATATCAGCGACTCAGAGTCGCCTATAGACAATAACTTTTTTTACGGTGAACTTTCATATATAAAACTTTGCAGGATGTTTTTGTTCACTTAGATCTATGTTACACTAGCCTGGTAATACCAGACTCTGCTACTTCACTTTGCTTCGTAGACAGAGTCTGGCATAGCATAATAGAGAAGTGTTTTCTCTCCCGCTAGGGGGCGATTTCTGAAGTTTAAAATCATTGGTTACCCGTAAGCCAATCAGATAAGTTTGTTTATGACGTATGTTATGCGGCGACACAGCCGTATCGAACCACAGACATCATGCATCGAACTCAAATCTATGATCAAACTTCCACTGTAAACACTTGATGCGAGCGAAATACCGAAGTGAACATGGCTGTAAACGACCTTTTTGATCGGTGAGTGATGTAATAGAATGACTGCTGCACTTGACAGGGCGCTAACAAGCAGAGAGAGAGAGAGAGAGAGAGAGAGAGAGCGAGCGAGCGAGCGAGCCCCGGCCGCGCGCGCACTATCACGTCTTCAAACAAACAACACGAGCGCTGTCTTGCTCTCTCTCCCTCGCAAATATTAATCAAAATCAATCGACTAGTAAAAGGTCGGAACACCGCAGTTTCACGTGGAGCATTTGGAGATTTTTAGAGATTAGAGACTCTAGGAACAACATCTCAAAGAACAACATCTCAACACTAAATTATAAAGGCCTGTCTCATATAGTAACGTTAGACGCCTGTCTCAAATACAAGCCGGTGCAGTTCGACGATTTGGGCAAATAAAAGCCCGGGCTATTATTTGAAGTTTTACGGTATTTAAGACCTGGAAAAGAAAGGAGACACTGACCTGTCAAAAGGCTCCCCAGTTTCTCGCTGACGATCGGTAATAAACTTTTCCCAAAGGGAGTAGGGCCACAACATCACCTCCATTCAAAATGTTTAATACACACTCTTCTTGTTCGGGCTTCAGTTTGCTAATGCTTGGAATATTCTCCACAACAGAGCGAATTGCATCCGTGTCTCACTATCCGCGGTCGTTTTCGATTTCTCTGACCTAACTCTTAAACTCGGCGCTTGGCGAGTACGTCACGGCTTTCAGCCCGCCTTCTGTTTGCTGATTGGCCCGGCTGTTTTCAGGCCGGTGGAAAACAGAAAGATAGGCTGCTATCTCAGACTGACTACAGGAGTGAAATGAAATTAGCGGAAGTAGGAAGTCTGACGTAGTCAGGCTAATGTTACACTACATGAAAGGAAAATTCCATGATAGGTGCCCTTTAAACCTTAGGATGAATGTTTAAAAAAAATCCTGCTATAAATTCATAAACACTTAAAAAAATTATATACATTGTGAAACATGATTTGGGTTTTATGCATTTTAACTGTTGTTTCCAAGTGTGTACAATCACATGCCATTCTTGCAATTTCAACAGGTGATCCACTTTTTTTTAAGCATTCTTTGATAAGTAGAAAGATCAAAAGAACTGCATTTATTTAAAATTAATTTAATGCATCCTTGCTAAGAAAATTATTGATTTCTTTAAAAAGAAAATGTAGTTTTGTTATACAACACAGAACACACATTATAAACATCAATACCTCAAGTGATGATTTAGTGTTTTAAATTTCAAGTAACTAAAAAGTTGATAACCACAGACCGTATTTTATTCATAAGTCTAAATCCGCTATTCCAAAAACCCATTAAAAATTCTCAGAGGTGGACAAAGTACACAACTTCCTTACTTGGGTAAAGGTACAGTACAGATACTACTGTACTGGTCAAATATTACTCCATTACAAGTAAAAGTTGTAAAGACCGATTTTTTTACTTAGGTAAAAATACAGAAGTAGGCCTACTTGTTTTTAAAAGTACTCAAAAGTAAATATCAATGCATAGTTTTATTATTGTTGTATTGTTCAGGGTTCCCGCGGGTCCTTAAAAAGTCTTAAAAAGTCTTAAATTAGATTTTTAAAATTCAAGGCCATAAAAAGTCTTATAAAGTCTTATTTTTACTTATGAAAGGTCTTAAATTTTAGATGACACTTCGACTTAGACATATATAAATGTTTTACAAATTAAAACTAATTAGCGTAGTATTTTTTTTATTATCTTTGTGGATTTGCTTGGTCACGTGACAATTCGCATCACATTCGCGGCAGCATAACGTCTGTCTCCTGCACGCGAGAGAGGAGAGAAGGAGAAAGTTGGCGAATGTCACTGTCAGTTCAGTCGTAAGTTCATTCTTTATGTGCGTAGGGGTGTGCGATGTGTATTGTCTAATATGATATTGTAATAATCATTGTTTTAACGATGTATGAGGCACTGTGAGCTGACATCGCATTTGTCTCTCGTGCTTTCACTGCGTGTGCGTGATGTGTGTAGTTAAAGGTAGGCTATGTCCCCAAATTAGTTTTTGTCTTATATTTACATCATATTATGTTCTTCTTATATTAGAATATCACATCAGTGAGTGCCGTTTTCCCGTGCACAAGTGCAATGTTTATGATATACAATAGTTAAATTAAAAATAAATTAACATTGTGAGTTACTTTTTAGACACAATATTGTTTGTTTTCCCTTTATTTCGCTGACTAGAATTTCAAAATGAATCCGTAGCAGTCAGAGTCTCAATGCCACAGACAGCGATGATTTCTTGACTGAAATCCGCGTTTTGAACGAGTCATTTTAACGATTCAATGAACAATCACTTTCTTCCCCGAATGAATCAGCCGTTTGAACGAATCGGTTGAATGAATGACTCTCTCAACTCGCTTATTAAGACAGTGGGTGCTTCTCAATATCCCTCCTCGTCTCCTCGCTCCTCTGTCCTCCATCCTATAACCCGGAAACTGATCAAGCTCGGCCATCTTGAAGGACATCTCAATTCTCTAATTGCACCGTGAGGAGGCGAGGATCGAGGAGTGAGGAGGCTTCCAGAGGAGCTATGAGCGAGGATACACAGGTGTATCCTATGCGGAAGAGTTCAATCGACTAAACGTGACGCACGCATCAATTCTCCTCCCCCTTCACATCTGTCACAATCATTTTAATTTATACTTTACTCTTGCAGTTTACATAAACCACACATCTCACATATTTCAATAGGGTAGGTTGCTTTATTGTTATTTATTATGAATTTCTTAAATAAACAAACCTCAACAACATAAGGGCAGGTCCTTTGAGCGCAGCTGATGACGCTGTGACGTGACGCTCGAGTGGTCAAGTATTCCAATGTATAAAAAAGCTTTTATTTGAGTCTTCCGTCCTCCTTTTCTTTTCCTTGCAGCCTTTCCTCGCGTCCTACAGGGGGTGGAGCTGAGACGCGAGGAAAGGAAGCGAGGAAAGGAAACGAGGACGCACAAATAAGAAATGAGAAGCACCCAGTGACTTGCCACCACCTACTGGCGGTTTTAGTTTCATATTTAAAGTACCCTTTAATTAAAACGTTAAAATTAGAAATCATTTAAATATTGAATATTTTATTTATTTATTTTTTAAACTCTCTCATAGCATGGAGTGTAAATATTAATGCCACTTCTGATGCTGCTTCTGTCACCTCTGCTCTGCAAAGATGGATTTTGATTGAATGATTTAATTTGACTGGTAACGGTGGTACTGTATAATTGTGTAATTAAGTATTACTGTATAAATAAGTATAATTACTGTATAATTTAATTTTAATAATTTGAATGTTAGTATTTGACATAAAAGGTGATGCATAATTCTAAATAGGTTTAGAAAGAATGTCCATATATAGGTGAAAATGCCCCTGGAAGTCAATTTAAGTTTGCAAATATTGCATATTAATTAATCATTTCTGTCACTGCTGTGAACTGACCACTGCATAGAATATGAAAAATATTAATATCTTCGTGAGTCAGCTGTCAACAACAGGCCTAAACCAGCCATGGCACCAGCAGAAAAACACAATCAGTAAAAATCATCTAATTATTATCAACAAAACGTTGAAAATATCGAGATATATTTTTGTTAATATTGCACACCCCTAATTTATGGTATTAATTTTGATTTCTTCAGGTCTTAAAAAGGTCTTAAAAAGACTTAAATTTGACTTTAAAAAGTGTGCAGGAACCCTGTTGTTACAGTACCTTATGCATCTGAAGCAAAAGTGAGCACTGACCAGTTTGTAGTATCTGTGGAATTAAGAGCTTTTATAATGTTACAAAACCTGTAGAAATTAAATAACTGAATTGAATAAAAAAAGACAGCCATAATAATCATTCTTCATTTTTCATCCTACCACCCCCACAAAAGAAGTACACATCTATGTGTATCCATTTATGCACATTTGTACCAAGTGGTCAATAAATACATACTGATCAGAATAAAAAAATTCTTATTTGCCATGAACAAAACTTTCAAACCATTAGTTGTGACAACGATACTGTTGCTCACAATCACTAGTCTAGTAGAGAGAAATCGTTCTAGTCGACGAACTTCACAACACGTGACCCTCGTGATTACTGATAGGCTCTCTGTCACCTGCACAAATCCAATCACGTTTTAGAGAGAAAAAAAATGCCTTTGACAGAAATGTAGTGAAGTTAAAGGATTAGTTCACTCTTAAAAAAACTTTTGCTGATAATTTACTCAGCCCCATGTCATCCAAGATGTCCATGTCTTTCTTTCTTCAGTCGAAAAGAAATTAATGTTTTTGATGAAAACATTCCAGGATTTTTCTCCATATAATGGACTTCAATGGGGACCAAACGGTTCAAGGTCTAAATGACAGTTTCAGTGCAGCTTCAAAGGGCTTTAAACGATACCAGACGATGAATAAGGGTCTTATCTAGCGAAACGATCGGTTATTTCAAAAAGAAATAAAAAAGTTTAAGTTTTATTAGCACAAATGCTCGCCTTGCTCTGTTCTGTGATGCGCGTTCGTGACTCTCCTGTTCGAACTGGTTCATCAAAATGAACAAATCTTTTTTTGAGTAAATTATCAGCAAAAGTTTTTTTAAAAGTGAACTAATCCTTTAAAGTAACAAGTTTCCAGGGGGAAAAAAACTCAAGTATACAGATACTCAAATAGTGTACTTAGGTAGGCTATAGTAAATGTACTTTGTTACTAGTGTCCACCTCTGGAAATTCTTGAGAGAACCGATGGTTCAAATGCTAATGTTAAATGATGCATATGAATGCAATAATCATTTAACATCATATAAGCAAAGGTTTTAGGTATAATGCTTTCAGGAACATTTCAGCAGAACAACAGTAACCCAGTTTTCAGTCCTGGGTTTCAGGACTGCAGTCTGACTCTGAACTGGGCTGCATTTTCCTAAAGCATATGCTTAGTAGTTTAGTAGATCAGACCATTTGTGGGATCATTTTATACAATCTACTATGATTGTGATGCTTTTGAGAAACGCAGCCCAGATTTAGCCCTGATTTACATGTGACTCACTTTACCCAGACGTAAGGTTGATTAATAATATTAAACATTACACCTAAATTCTTTGCTTATATGATGTTAAATGATTATTGCAATCATTAACCCCATTAAATATGAACACATTTGTCTAAGGCTGAGAAAATTGTAATGGGATGAATATGCATAAAATGTGATGATCTTATAACTTCTTTGTGATGCTCTGTTGTCAGTCTGAGAATGCATAAAATAAATAGCACTAGCATCAGATGTCTGTCTGTTTATCAAGCACGTAATAATGATCCCCCACTGTGTCTGTCCTGAAGTTTTGCCTCTGTTACAGCAGGAACACTGGTTTGAAAAAGCACTCCAGGAAAAGAAAGGATTTGTCATCAAAAAAATGAAGGAAGATGGTGCCTGCCTCTTCAGAGCTGTTGGTGGGTACATTATTAACCACTTGATGTTCACTAAAAGTCAAACGATTCAGAATCTAGTTCATCTATTGGCAATAACGTAGAACATAGGTGATTGTCCTTGTCAATGTGGCAGAATGCCATCTTACACTTTTATTTGTTGTATGGTAGGATTTGTAAGACGTAGACTGTTCACACACTACTCTTACTATTTCTGTGATATTCATACTCTACACAGTATGTACATTTTCTATATAGAATACCCAGATTACCTGCTACGTTTGGTAAAATGTGCTGCATCAAAACAAATTACTATATCTCGCATTGCAATGTGCTTAACTTAACCTTCCATTTCCATTGCAACAAATTAAACAAGAAATATTATCATCTGATTTTTTAAATACATCAGCGTTTAAAAAGTTTGGGGTTGGTAAAAATCAGTAATATTGTGAAATATTATGACAGTTTTGAAATAACTATTTTCTGTTGTTAAATATTTGTTTAAATGTAATTTATTACTGTGATGCAAAGCTGAATTCATTACATGCATTACAGCATCATCCCATGATCCTTCAGAATGGTGCTCAAGAAACTTTATTATTATTATGAATGCTAAAAACAGTTGTGCTGCATGCTTAATATTCTTGTGGAAACATTCTTGTGATGCATATTTTTTTAAGGATTCTTCGATAAATAGAAAGTTTAAAAGAACTGCATTTATTTGCAGTTATTTTGTTGTAACATTATAAATGTCTTTACTGTCACTTTTATTCAATTTAATGCATCCTTGGGGAAAAAAAAAGTATTTTCTTAAAAAAATTTTTTTTTAAAACCTCACTGACCCCAAACTTATAAATGGTTGTGTGTATATAGGATTTTTATTTATATTAGGTTGCAAGTTAAGACATTTGTACACAAAATTGATTGAAAGATTTAAAATAACTGTTTGTATTCCCGACACATTACCTAGATGTCATTTGCTGGAGAAAAATGTAGTGCTTGAAATGGTTATTACATAATGTGTTTTAAATACTGTTGTTAACAAATAGTAATAGTTTACTTGACATGATGGATTAGGCTAAAATGGACCATCTTTTTCTTAATACATGTTCATGATCTTACTCTGCAAGATTCCACTGTAAACTTGCATTTTCCCTATGTTTATTTTTTTTCCTTTGATGAAAACATTTTATAAAATGAAAATGAGTTGATTTTATGTTGACTTTAAGCAGTGTGCTTGAAGCATAAAATGAATCGGAATCTATTACTGGTTTGTTAACAAAACAGCAATGCTAATAGGAACCCTTAGGCCTATCTATATAAGAGTACTGTACCAGAACATCCCTCTGGGTGGCGCTACTCATCTACATAAGTGAAGGATGTGTCAAAACATAACCTGTTATCTGAAGTTTCACAAACTGTGCAGCAGTGTTATATTGCACTTCAGTTTTAGCTTGTAAATGTGCTGTTTGTTTCGTTTTCTTGACACCAAATTCTGTCTTTTTCTGTTTTTTTCTGCATTTCTTGCATCGTGAATACGAATGCGCCCTCTGAAGTGGTGTCTACTACAGTGCACGGGTCTTTAAAAGCCATTTTAATCATTCAGGGTGTGACGTTACACCCAAGCCACTCTGAGGGTTCACCTTTGACCCGTTCCCATAATTTTACATGACTGTCCACTTTATATGTCAAAGTGGTTTTATTTTTGACGCATAAATTCAACATGACTGACGAAAGTTGTGCAACACCAAGTATCTTTTTAGCATTTTAGCATATTTGTTTAATCTAGTGGACACCATATACATTAATGTGTATTTGTTTACTGGGATTTTTCCCACAGCATTCAGCAACTCTCTCTCTGCAACCACCATTGAGTGGCATCTGTTTCCTCTTTTATTCTCTCTTTCATGTCTCTGTTTCCTTCTCTTGCTCTGTGTCTTTCTCTCTCCTTCATGCACAGGTTGCACATGTTTATTTCGTGAATCTTTCCCCGGTTCTCGTTATCGTACCTCGTTCCTTGTGTGAGTTTTATGCAGGGTTTGATAGACAGGCATGTGATGATGTGCTGACCTACATGAAGCATTCCCATCTGGGACACTGTGCCACAGTTCTTGCACCGCAGGTGTGAAACTATCCATCTCCAAACAATCACTCGAGTCAAACAATCCATGTTATATAACTGGCCCGATGGTAATAAGCCTCTCACAGCCAGTGGGATCATGATAACCCAGGATAGGATAGTTTCTTACAGGACGCTGTTGGTGTGAAGTAATAGATATGAATGTGTAATAGATTATAATTATTATTGTGGTGTACTAAAATGACCTTGTGGCTTATGAATCTACTCAAAGTATTAGTTTCTTTCTCCTGAAATGTAGCTTTAAATTACCATTAAATGCAGCTTCTTTTTTATTTTTGGGTGAACTGTTCCTTTAAGACTACACTAATGTTGCATTCCATTTATGGATAACCAAAGCAGCTTCAGATCCTCTTGTTATAATAGAGGCTTATATTTTAGTTCTGCTTTTTGGATAATTATGTTTATTGCACAGAATTAGGAGTCGGATCAGAGGATTCTGTGTAACTCTTTTATTGAAAATATAAAAAATCTATCTTCCTATTTTCCATGATTTGCATACTTATAATCACATACTTTACTTTAATACTACAGTATGCTGTCCTGTTGTTTTGTAATTTAAGATCATTCTCATCACATAATAATTAGTCTTTGGCTGTCAACAAGGCAGCAGCAAACCAGATCTCTGCTATCAGATTTTGGCCTTATTTTCCTGGTCATCCTCATTGTTTTGTTATTGTTTTGGTTCTCATATTATGAAAAGGTAGGTCAGGAGAGCAGTGCTTATTTCCCATGATTATCTATTACAATCCTGTACGGCTAAACAACTTTAGATTACCGTTCAATGTAAAATGTTTTTAAAAGAAGTCTCACAAAGGCTGCATGTTTTTTTACCAAAAATGCAGTAAAAACAGAAATATTGTGAAATATTATTACAATTTAAAATAAATTTGTAATCTATTCCTGCGAAGCTAAGCTGAATTTTCAGCATCATTACTCCTGTTGAAAACAATCGTGCTGCTTCATATTTTTTTATTGTTTTTATTCATTATATTTTATTATTAGATGAATAGAAAGTTAAAAAGAACAGCATTTATTTGAAATAGAATTATTTTGATATATTATAAATGTCTTTAGAGTAAAATTTAAATCTTTTATACAATCCTTACAGTCACTTTTGATTAATTTATTGCATCCTTGCTGAGTAAATATATTAATTTATTTTTCTTTTCTTTTTTTTTTTATCTTACTGACCTCAAACTTTTGAACAGTTGAAAGTTTTTTTTTTTAATATATATAAATTGCTTGGTGTAGAAAAGCTTCACTAATGAAAAAGGCGACTTTTGAAGAATTACATGATTTCTACATGTCACCTTGTATGTTTCCCATGTTTAGCACAACCTGACATTCGTAGTTCATATTCTTCAATAGAGGCTTGTGGCGCTAGCGTGCAAATGCTTATGCAATGTTTTGCAAATTGGTTTGCAAATTATTTTCCAAGGTATTTTATCTCACAGAGGTTTATATCCTGAGAAGTCTATCCATGGTAATTTGTGGTAATGTTATAGACCATCAGTTTAACATTTAAACACACCTTCCTACTATTTTCCACCGATCTTATATTGTATGCTCTGGACATTCTGTCTAAACCCCTTTTGAGCTGGAAACTGTGTTTAATGAATGTCCATTCAATGCTGCACATTTGTGGACTGCTTTTTTCACTAGGCTATCCACCCAAAAGACGTTTTACATATACATTTAACAGATGCATTTATCCAAAGCAAGAGGAACAAAAGCAAAAGAGTGCCTACAATTTGTATTTGTCTGGAAACAATGAGTGTCCGCTGGTTTTTTTGACAAGAGTTTCTGATCATCAGACCCGTCACATTTCACAGCATCATGGGGGAGTATGTTTCACTTTTACAGAAAATGAGCGCCAAGTTGGACATATGGTCACACACACACACCTGCATCTTCTGTTTGATAGTGAGAATTCTGCCATTGTGGTTTCAGTTTTGGTATTACAAAGAAAAAGTTTCAAAAGGTTTTGTGGTTTACATATCTGCCATTTGGTTTGGTTGAAATGAGATGGACCAATCTACAACGTTCAACAACTGTTATAATAACCAGCTTTAGTGTGGTTTTCTAGGGCCACGTCCTAAGTATGAAAACAGTTTTGTTGTGAATAAGTCTGAATCACCACATCCTGACGACAACATTGCAGCATGTATTCTGTGCTGTCGTAGTTTTTATGCAGGGTTTTGTGTTGGGAATTCACTTCTCCTTTATGATGCGTGGGAAACAGTGTCATGTGTTAGATCCCTGCCCTAGCTCCCAGCATTCTCTCTCATTTCCAGTGCTGCTCTGCTGGTTATCCAGAGAACCGCCCCTCTTTCCAGAGCTCGACCTGGACTCTGGTGAACAGGGAAGCAGTTGACACCATTACCAGCACACACACACACACACTGGCTGTTTACACTTATGAGCGGGGTGACCTGACCCAGCCAGCTAAACAAACATTAATTACGCTCTACAAAACGATTTAACCAATGTATTTTCCAAACTTTGGCCGTAAATAGCTCAGCCATCTGATGTGAACACTTGTCCACAGTTCAGCAGGTTAAAAGGTGCAGATTCTTGTACTGTAATGGGAGCGCATTTAAATGTTTTATTTTTTCCAGTCTCCATTGAAGATTAAGGTTACATGGTAGATCGTAATCCTACACTGGAGGAAGTTGAATGTTTGTTCGAGTAACAGTTCACTTGTTTGCTTTTGGCTTGGATTTGCACATTTCTTCTGAAATGCAACAGTGCCAGCTGTGCATTTTATCAATGACTCCCTCTTTCCGGGCAAACCTCAATACAGAGGGATAAAAGTGCCTGACTCAGTGACCAAGTATGTGAGCTGATCTCTCTACTTGGTCTAAGAGTCTGGCTGTGACATTTATTTTGTGACGTATTTGAATAAATATTCAAAAAGCATTGAGTTTTGGCTCTAAAATCGGATTGGATGATCCACGTTCAAAGGCATTGTAAAACAGCTGATATGTGCGTACCTGTAGGCTCAGATCATTTGAATTTTACTTATCTACAGTTATTCTAATCAACTCTTTTACCTCGCAGAATAATTGTTTATACTGAAGAAAATCATGTTTTGATGTTGGGAATGGTTAATGTTGGTTTTTATTGTTAACTGAAACTATTAAAAATGGATTTCATAATTGAAATAAATCTAAAATATATAAATATTAGATGAAAAACTTAAATTTAAAAACTGTAAACTAAAATAAAAAATGCTGCCTTGGCAGCTAAGTTGAAATAATAAAATTACTAAAACTAAAACTGAATTAAAATCAATTTAAAGTGGAAAATAAATGTTAATATCTTTTTTGTTTTACATAAAAATAAAAGCGAATTCAAAATATGAATAAATACAATAATAGTATTTAAATAATACTAAAATAACACTGCTATAAGCTGTTTTAGGTGGTTGCTCCTTCAGTTTAAGTTAGTTTAAATCATTAATCTTAAGTATGGGCAATAGAGTTATACTTGCCTTTGCAAACACCACTAATAAATGCAGTTGTTTATTGAACCTCTGTGTAATTTATTATGTTGTGAATATGATGCTTTTTGAAAGTTTAACCATGGTAAAGTCACTGTAATGCAAAGCCTATGCTAGAACTATAGGGGGTATTGCACCAAAGTCCTGTTATATTTGTAATCTAGGCTTCTTTTGTTCATTCCATTTCCTAGAATGTAGTTTAAATATATATATTTCCTTTTGTCGAGTCAGTTGTTGTTTCCACTTTCCCCTCATGCAAGCTGCTATTTCTGGAGCAAGCGTTATTGTCTCTGAACGATCTGAGGAGGCGCCAGTGTAGACGTAGGGCTAAGAACGGCCTCACCTGGGGCAATACTAACCCTAACCTCACATGAGTGAAGCTTTTTATGAAAATCGCCGGCATATGCAAAGTGCATTCCGATGTAAGCCCTGTTTATTTCCCCCCGCACGCACTGCGGGATCACTTCCAGATACCTGCCTCGGTAGTAAACAATACAGCCTGTGCCCTGCCGGGAACCCCTGACAGACAGCTCGGCTGCATTCCTCTCGTTTTGTTGTTCGTCATCTTGTTGTGATTGTAGAGCAGATGCCATAAATGCCATAACATGATTTGACAGAATGGGAAATGCTGGCCCGCTCTCAAGCGAAGGTGGGGCCGAAATTCCTCTCCTCCAGATTCATTGGTTCCTTCTCCCCACCTTGCCCTTAGGAACTTAAAAGGACAGTTCACCCCCAAAAACATTCTGTCATTTATTTCTCGCTTCCATGTCATTCCAAACCTGTATGAATTTCTTTTTTTGTGTAGTATACAGAAAAAACTATAACATTGGACCCTAATTACTTTCATTGTATGGATAAGATACACTTAAGTTGTGTCCCTAATGACATAGGCTACTATACACTATGCACTTTTCGATTCATTCATTATCGATTCATTCATGCTATGAGCTATTTACAGTAGTGTATTTATTTTATAAGGTTATTTAGTTATTGAGTCGGACAGCCCCTCCCCCTCCATTGCCACAGTTGAGTGCATGATGTGTTCAACATTCCACACGTTGTTGTTTTTTTCAGTTACGATAATCAAGGGTGTGTTCACACTTGGCATATTTGGTTGGATTAAAATGAACCCTGGTGCGATTGCTCTTATAGTGCGGTTGAATAAGGCTACGTTCACACTGCAGGCTGAAACAACCCAATTCCGATTTTTTTGCCCCTGTATCTGATCTTTTCATGACAGTCTGAACAACACAGATCCAATCTTTTCAAATGCGACCCAGGCCACTTGGGTATGTGGTCCAAATCCGATATGTATCCGATCTTTTGAAATGTGACCTCAATCTGAACGGCCAGGTCACATGTATCCGACTCGCACGCCATTGATATGCGACAAACGTCATAATTCTGCGTTGAAATAGGCGGGAATGAGAAGATAAACAAGTTAGCTATCGTACGATAGCACGCACCTATAGCTAGGTCCGCCGCAGACGTGTCTCTTCGAGTTAATCGAAGGCGCTTAAACATAATCGAAGGTGGATCTGGTCATTCGGAAGTTACTGATGAATTCTGTATTAGTGAAGCCACTCACATCACATGAGTATCCCACCACTCCTGGCTGCGACTCCGCACCCACACAAATAACTTTAATATTGCTAAACGAGCTCTACTGTTGACATTCATGTTTAGCTACTTCCGCAAACAACAAGTGACGTCGTTGACCGTTGAGTACTCTTCTGCGCATGCGGGTCATTTCACGTTCACACAGGAGATCACAAAAGGTCGCATTTAATTGGAAATGTGAACGCCTTGCAAAAAATGCGAATTTTTTGAGCATTAAGCCCCTGCAGTGTGAACGCAGCCTAAGTGTGAACACTGCTATTCGAACCCTGGTGCGCACCAAACTAGCGGACCGAGAACGCTGAAAAGATGGGTCTCGGTCCGCTTCCAACAAACTCTGGTGCGGTTCGAATGAAATATGAATGCATCACGGACCAAAGACGTAAACGGGACAAAAACGGGATGTCACAAGATGCAATCTATAAGATATGCTTAAGCATATGTGTTTTTTCTCGTCATAGTCGCGATGTAGCCCATCACAGTTTTGTACAGACATCAGAACGGCGTCTCCTCGCAGCAGATCTGCGTTTGTGTGTGTGACGGAGGGATTCCTGCTGCTGTTTTGACTCATTTACACAATTAAAATAAGCTCTTCATGAGTTCTCAGCTGGTCAAAATACCATCATATGTAGGCTGTGCATTTAGCCCAGCACACAGCATTGTTTTGGATGTTCTGTTCGACCAAAATATACATAATAAAAGCCGATTAATCAGGTTGTAAACATATCCCTACCCCTATAGGTTCGGTATCTTTAGCCTCAGGCTAAGCAGACCAGGACTAAATGGGTTTTTTTTGGTCCGGACCAAACAAACTAAGCCTATTGAGCATCATTTGGGTGTTTGAAGTGCATTATTTCTTTTTAGAGTTTTCAGTATGAACACTACTCACACTATTTATACTACAAAATGGCATAGATTAGTGTACAAGTATGTGAATTGGGATGCACCCATAGGATTGGAACATGACATTGAGTAAATGATGACAGAATTTTCCTTTGAACTCTACTACTATCGCTTTGAAATATTGTATTGATTGAACATAATAAAGAAATTTCTCTTAAAACGTGAAGTAATGAATTTTAAGGTTACAGAAATCTTCAAATCAGTCACATACAGGTCAGCATACCGGATTATTGCGGATGTGAAATGTAAAAAGCAAAGGTCAGCTTTCAACTATCTTTTTTTTTTTTTTTTTTTTATTGGTCCAGCATAGTATTTCACTCCTGGACTTCATGTACTATAGCTGTGTGGCAAACATGGAGCAAAGTTTGATGCCATGTTGGAATCAAGGGTTGCTAGTAAATTCCTTGTCATTACATTGATCAACACCTTCTAGGACAGGAAAGTACAGGTTTCAACACAAGCACCACATAACGTCTTTCTATGAGACGGGAAATGGTGAAGAACTTGAGGATGTTGACTAGTTTGATCCAGCGTAAACCAGTGAGTTTGAGTTTTCTGGCATGATTGCAATGAGCTTTGGAGCAGATGTCAAGGATCATAATTCAATAGCAAATGCTGTTTATAAAGTCTGTTTAACCAAAACCCATTTTGAAACTCAATTGTAAAATGGTTTCAATCGCTTGACTCACAGACGTTGATTGTGATAAGACCGTCTGCACCCTTTAACTTAGTTTCCTCGGGTCGTAGCTGCCTCATGAACCTTTGCACATCTGGAAGGCAGATGCTCAGCAAGTCTCCCCAACTTTCACCTAGACACCACCAAGACTGTAAGAGCTGCATCTTCTCTTGCCAGGATATAGAAAACAATGTCATCACCGACATTTGGAATCGTCTCTTACGAAACCAAGCTGTTGACGAAATCGTTTAGACGCATCATTCAAGTCTGGAGTTTACGCTAGAGTGTCAGTGCTCCTCTGTGGCCTGCATGGAATATGCCAGTAGACAGCATGCCTGGTTGCAATACAGTCTCGTAAGCGTGAACGAGTGTATTTGACCGTCGGTGTGTTTCTGGGGCAATAGTAAGATCTGTGTTACTCAACACTCTCATGATCAACGGCTGACTTTTCTGGCACTAATAAAAGGCAGTTCAGTACGTACATAAGCCATTCTTCGATATCTAACTGTACTTCCTCAGCACAGGGTGTACTTTGAAAAGACGTTTTCCCCCAATGTGCTTAAGAATCAATATGTATTGATCTATACGATCACAATCTCAAATTCATAGTCTATTGAAGCGCTGCAGATAAGTGAGCTGAACACGGTAGTCAATAAGGCCATTGAGTGGAGTTACCTTTGGGCCTGCTGTAAGTGCTGTCTGTTTTTAGAGTACCGCATCGATTCATTTGTTTGAAGAGCATGTTTACTGATCAACTGTCGAGGTGGACGTGGCCTGTTAGATGTTCTTGTGACCGCTGGAGTCAAGGAGCACATCTGCAGGTCAGAGCGGTGATCTCAGCTCTTTCTGGATGGACTATGCAACTCATGTTCCACACTGTCATATTTGGACATTGGGATCAAGGTTTTATGAAGTAATTACAATAAAAATATCTATTATGTCATATCTGTTTGCATCATTAAGCAAGTGTAAAATAGCCTATTACCCAAAATTACTATTCTGTCATTATTTATATGCCTTCATTCCTTTTTTTTTTCTTCTGTAAAACATAAAAGGTCATGCTTGTCTTAATTATACGCATTACTCTTTTCGTAATGATACCTGTGGCTTTAAAATGGCAAACAAAACTTACCATAAAGAATCATAAAAGTCCTTTATTTGACACGTGCATTATATTCCAGTTCTTCTAAAGTCATATGTTAGCTTTGTGTGAGGAACGGGCTTAAATTCAGATCAACTTATTCAATTAAAAGATCTGACTCAAAAGAACAATTAATTCATGAATCAGACATTAAACAGGTGCAGACTTTCAGTGAATCACAATTTAAATTATCAGTCTGTTTCTCATGCAAAGCTATCATATGACTTCAGTACATGCAATGTAGCGCATATATATATATAGGTTTTTGAGGTTTCTTTTTGTTAGGTGCCTTTTGGATTTGACACCCTCAGTTGGAATGAAAGGCGTGGCCATGAAAGAAAGTCATAACAGTTTAGAATGACATTCATTTTGTTGTGTTTTGTCCTTATTTATGCCTTTTTGTTGCCTTTTATAAAAACGTTGCTCTGTGTACCTGTGTACCTTAACTATGGTAAAATTACGGCAATGCACATATTCATAGTTTATTGCTTTAATAACATACAAACATACAACTTCAGTTATTTTGTAAAACGCAATAAAATCAGGAATCTGTGATTTGTTAATTCTTTTGAACCTTTATTTAATTAACAAAAGTAGAAAGAAAACAAATTCAATGTTTTCACTGGCCAAATTAATAATATTTTGTATAAACTAATTTGGATTTTGATGGCTGCAACACACTTTAAAAAAATTGGGACAGAGATAAAATAAAGGTGAAAAGATTACAGAATATCTAAGTTAAACTTTTGGAAAAAGTCCACAATTAGAAGGTGAATTGGTAATAGGTGAGGGTATCTTGTTAGGGTATAAAAGGAGCATCCACCAAAAGCTCAGTGTTTGCAAGAAAAGATGGGTTATTATGGCTCACCCCTTTGTGCCAAATGTCATGAAAAAATTGTCAAACAATTCAAAAATCACATTTCTCATTGAAAGATTGCAAAGTATTTAGGTCTCTCACCATCTACCATACATAATATTGTGAAAAGATTCAGTGTATTCAGAGAAATCTCAGTCTGTGTTGGGCAAAGCAGGAGACCTCCTTGAATGTAATTAAAAGGAAAGGTGATGTGAGATTCCTCTGTTTCACGTCACCTTTCTTTTTAATTACATTCAAGGAGGTCTCCTGCTTTGCCCAACACAGACTGAGATTTCTCTGAATACACTGAATGTAATTAAAAGGAAAGGTGACAGTGAGACAGTGGTAAACATGCCATGTCCCAACTTGGTGTTGCAGCCATAAAAATCTAAATGTGTTTATATTTACAAAATACTATTAATTTGGTCAGTGACAACATTGTAAAATATTTCTTTGTGCTTTGTCCGCTAAATAAAGGTTAAAGAAAATTAACACAACCACAGATTCTTGATTTTTATTGCATTTTACCAAATGTCCTAACTTTATTAGGGTTGCACATTTGCACAGTATGCATGCAGGGGTTTAAAAAAAACTTTACTTAAAGCCTTTATGTATAATGTATAATAAAGGTATTTGAAATGCACGTTATAGCGCATATGTTTTCAATAAATAATTGTAACCAAAGTTAAAATGCATTATAATACTTGAAATTGAAATTGGTGGTTTGTCTTGTGTTTAAATGCATTATACTTTCTAAAGGTGTAACAATGAATCGATAAGTATTATAACTGTGGTACAGATATCATACATTATATTTTATAGTGCATTTCAAGGCATAATTAATGCATAAAAGTACTTTTATAATGCATTGTATAAAATAAATTGTTGCCGTAAAGTAAATTTGTTTTCTTTTAATTCAATAAAAAACATTAAAAAAAAAACATTTTGCTTTCCTGACAGAAGCATTTAAGCCGCCATGAACAAAACCCGACGATCATGTTCTCCAGCATGATTTGAGATGCTCCAAAGAGCATCTGGAGCTTCAGTGGAAGACAATCTGACCTTTCACATGATCAGAGTCACATATTTGCTTGCGTTTAGACCTGCACAGAATCTTGAGTATTTCTTCCTTTTTCAAAATTGCTTTAAATGTGGTCTCTTAATTTGAACCCCACTGTATATGCATCAGGTTTGGCATAGGTTGTTGCTGTTGCTCATATCATAATATGCAGTGTTTTTATTCTGTTATTTGCTTTTCTCTTTGTGTTTACATATGACACATTTCCTGCTGCTGAAATACGTGAATGAAGCTCCTAAACTAACGTAGGGTGTGTAAAGTTCCCGGGAATCTTTGACAAATTCAGCTCATTGTGATGTCACTGCGGCCCTGCTCTTTGAGGATAAACCTTATCGATGACCGCCAGACCTCAAGGGCAGGCCTGAGTTTAAGCTAGGCCCGCCCCTTTCTTAGAATCGAGACTCTATCTGCGGCCTACATTAGTGGAAGTGAGCTTGTGGTTTTGTTTTTGCTTGGTGGACCTCTTCTCTTTTCTCGTGAACTCTATCAGCGGCATCGGTCTTTCGTGGTAGACCTACCCAGTGAATTTCTCTTTTCTGCTTTTTATATTCACTGTAGATCACTTCTCATCAATGTATCCGCTGGCGGCAGAAAGGGTCAACCACCAGCGTTTAGTGTTGGGAAACGTCCTATTGCAGGGTGATCGTTGCGGTTGGCTAGTCGCGTTTTCACTGCAGTTGAGACACAGTTATGTAAATGTAAACAGTAATGTCTGCCTGATCAGAAGAAACAGTATAAGTATTAAGAGATCACGAATTTTGTCTTCTGTACAGTATTATTATTATTTTTCGTCTGTTAGAAAGACAACATTCAACCTAAATTCTGATAAACCAAGCAAATGATAAGTTATTTGAGGTGCAGCTTGCATAAAATGGTTGGAAAATATCATGTAGAGTTATCACATGTATCTTGGGATCAGAATATCATATCACTTATATTATACTTATATTGAGCAAGGATGCATTACATTGACAGTAAAGACATTTGTGTGTTAAGGCCATTGCACACGGAGTCCGAAATTTTCGTATGCGTGATTTGGTGGCTCTGAATTGTCAAAACACCATTCAAACACCATTCAAACTGCTTGCTACGGATGCGAAAAACGCAGAAAGTTGAACCCGATCCGATTTTTTTTATGACGCATGAAGATTTTGTGGCGGTGTGCAAGCGTGATTGACATAACGCGAGGTCATATTTATTTTTTTAACATGCGGAAATTTCAGATGCGAATTTCAGTGCAATGGCCTTTAATGTTTCACAAGATTTCTATTTCTAATAAATGCTGTTCTTTTGAATTTTCTATTCTTTAAAGAGTCCTAAAAAAGTATGACAAAAGTATTAAATATTAAACAGCAAAACTTTTTTCAACATTGAATAATAAGAAATGTTTCTTGAACAGCAAATCAGCATTTTAGAATGATCTTTGAAGGATCATGTGAGTAATGATGCTGACAATTTAGTTTTGCCATCACAGGAATAAATGATATTTTAAAAAAAAAAATTCAAAAAGAAAAGTTATTTTAAATTGTAATTGTAATTCCCAATATGACTATTTTTACTTTATTTTCAATCGAATAAAGCCTTGGAGAGCAGAAGACTTCTTTCAAAAACATAAAAAAATCTTTTGATTGGTAGTGTAAAAGTGTAAAGACAAACTTAGTACTGCCACCCAGAACACTCTCGGAAACACCCTAGAAACCCATCTTGATTAATACTAAAATATTGGAAACTTTATCAATTTTCTTTAGTTTGAAAAACCCAATGATGCTTAGGTGTTTTGGGTTGTTTCTAGGGAATTGCTAGGTGGTTATTTATTGGACCAGGTCAAAAGAGCCTGTGAAAAGTAAGGTGTAACATGCCTCTCAACATGCCACATGACTTTTATCATTGTCCATAGCATAAATGTTGGATGTATTACATAATGTAATATGGTGTATAATGGTGTAACTCACTAGCCTGGTTAAAACCAGACCATTCTCAGTAGTAACTGCCTATGAAGCTTTGCCAGACCATAACTCAAATCATTTCCAAAGGGGCGTCACCAACGAACATCGCTCAAATGCCTCTGGGCGCAATTGGATAGACCTAAAACCAATCAGAGCAATGAAGGAGATGACGTATGCAGAGCGACGGAGAAACATCTCCGAGTGTTGTTCTTTGCTCGGGTTTTAACAAAAAGGAAACGTTCAAATCGCTTAAAACAGACGCGATAGCCGATTCGAACGAGTGATGTTCCATGGCGGCAAATCCATCTTTGTAATGTAGGCTACACCGTCGCTGCGCTGTCGTCATCGTGTAAAGCCCGCCCCAACGTTTCTGATTGGTGCCTCGATTTTGACGGATTAGAAATGGGCTTGAATGAGCTCTTTGCCAGACTTACTTGCAGGGCAAATCTAAATTTGCCGAAGTTGTCTGGGTTTTCCCAGGTTAGTAACTCATCATCATGTCATTCCAAACCTGTAGAAGATATTTTAAGTTTTTTTTGTCCACAAAATAAAAGTCAGTGTGATCTAATGTTTTTTTGGACACCAAGTTCTTCAAAATTGAATTTGTGTTCCACAGAAAAAAGGTCATACAGGTTTGGAACGACATAAGTGTGAGTAAATGATGATAACATTTTAATTTTTCTATAAACTATCCCTTTAAAGTTGGGAGTTTTGGAAGTCCATTAACCATTAATGTATAAATGTTGAAAATGCTATTTAGGTCAACATACTTAAGGAACTATTTTTCTTGAGTACTGCTCACTGTTTGTTCATGCAAAAGTTCCAGGCCCCGCGTGGCAGCACCACTATAGTAAAGCTGTTTGTTATTCAAATTTGGGGTGAAATCAGGAAAAAAGCGAAGGCAGGTGTTGATCATCACACATGAGTCAGAATAATGCAAAGGAGTCCGAGGGGAATCCCTGATTCTCCCCCGCAGCACCCACTGACGACAAGTCTGCTTATCCACTGCACTGTGCTGTAATAAATGGAAAGGGTAAGACGACATATGGAAATACCAACTACAGACCAAATAGGGAACCAAAAACAGACTGAATCTCCAGCTGCTGTTCTCCTGTGTGTGAGCTGAGATCTTCCTACAGACAGCTTCAAATGTTAAGGTCCTGGTTTTAACAATCGCACTTGTGCCTTAAAGGCTCACTTCACCTATTTAGAAAAGTAAAAGCATTGATCATTGATCTAAATGGAGATTTTTACTTGACAAAAGTTGGCTTCAACCTAAATTGTAGTGTTGCACCAACCGCATTCACCTTTAAATTAACACACGTCCAGCTGTACCCTTGGAGTGACATCTATAGCTAGCTCATAAAAGCAACATGGACTTGCCAGAAACTGCAACTATTGTTCGTTTTGGGAACAGAACGACCGGTTCTTTCAATCAAATTAATATCCTAAGAAGCACAGAGCATTCACTCACTATTGCATGTAATTGATAAACTGGTCTTTAAGCAAACTTCATGAGAGCTTTTGCTGTGGTATATTCGTTTCTGCACCAAATACTTTCTCTTCCTTAACCATTTGATCAGATAATGTGTTGGTTTACTGGGCCTCTTCTGAGAACTAAAAAAGTGCAAGTGTCTTAAAATAAAGCACCTGTATTGGTATATTGGTCTGAACTGTCATTTGAAGCTTGTGTTTTTTTTAAGCAAAGCGATTGCAACTTCCTTAGTCTGTTCAGAAGTGTCACAACAGAAGTAGGCCGATGCTGCGAAAGAGGAAATTGACTAAGAGATTCTCAGAATCTTTGCGGCAAGTGGTCATGTGACTAGCCGGAATGCGCTTCGGGGCTGAGGCTCATTTGCATATCGCTGCTTTTGGAAGGAAAAGGTGTCGGCCTCTGAGCGGAGCTCATACTCCCGTTTGTTTACATCTGTACCTTATTTGGGCCCCTAGTCTTGCTTTGAGTCACGCACTGGCACATAAATGAGTATGATAAAGCCCGCCAAAAGTGGCGCTTGCAGAACAAACCATGCAGCTTTTGCATGCATGCATGCATTACAGAATTTGCCTACAATCAAACCCCTCAAGGTTCCTCAGTATTTGCTTGCTCCCTATAATTTTGTTAGGTGTTAAAAGAAAAACGATTTAGAAATGTCAAACAACTATAATAACTAACATGAACAGTATTTTGTTTTCCAACTCACCCTGTCCTCCTAATCTAAAATTAAAGACAAAAATGAAATGCATTGAAAAAATTTACTGGTATGCAAAAAATATGTGCTAAAATGAGGTGTACTGTGTATTGCTACATAACATAATTCAGTTATAACTTTTTTATTTTGCAGAGACACGACAATAAATGTAAGAAAATGCAATAAAACATGAAATGCTCTTAACTGCTGTAAAATGATTGCATGCAGAGACCCTATTGTTAATTTGCACATAACCGTGGTATCATCCTCTTTATACAGCTGATCAGATTTACGGAGACCAGGATATGCACGAAGTCGTCCGCAAACATTGCATGGATTACTTGGTATGTGATGTTCTTTCTTTGGGATCAGCAGATTGTACAAAACCTGATCGTGTTATAATTTCGGTATGATTTTACTTGCAGATGAAAAATGCGGATTACTTTTCAAACTATGTGACAGAGGACTTCACTACATACATCAACAGAAAGAGGAAGAACAACTGTCACGGGAACCATATTGAGATGCAGGCAATGGCGGAGATGTACAATCGGCCAGTGGAAGTTTATCAGTACGGCACAGGTCAGCACAGGGGCTAATTTGCATTATGGTGTCCATAAAATGTACTTATGCACATTTAACTACACTGTAAAAATTTATATGATCAATAAGTAATGACAACAATGTTTTTACATTGCTTTAACTCATCCCGAAGTTATAGATTCAACTCATTTTTTAAAAACAGTTTAATGTAATTTAAGTTCAAATTACCTAAATTTTTAAGTACAATCAACTTGGACGTTTAAGGCAGCACCTTTTTTTTTTATATACAGTGTCCACGATGCAAGTACCCTAGTAAATAGTGATGATGAATATGAAAATTCTTTTGTGTATGTATTGTAAGGAATTACATGTACATGCAATATGTTTAACAGACACTGCAGTGACGCATTTTGCTTATAAAGAGATGCAGTTAACCTGTATATCTTGTTCTCGATGTTTCTTAATGTTATTTTGATGGCCTCTTTTAGAACCAATCAACACGTTCCATGGCATCCATCAAAATAATGACGAGCCAATCAGAGTTAGTTACCATCGGAACATTCACTACAACTCAGTTGTGAATCCCAATAAAGCCACGATTGGAGTTGGGCTGGACTTCCTGCCTTCAAACCAGGGGTGGGTACCTGCAGCTGCCACTAAAGTCAACATCAAATGCCATTCGCAACCTATTTACTTTCATAATCTGATATGTTAATGAGTCAAGCAGGATATTTAAAGGGTACCTATTATGGCATTTAAAATGTTCCTAATATTGTTCTGGGAGTCCCCAACAACAGTTTTACAAGCATGCAATGACAAAAAACACTTTTGTTGTCTTATAATATGCATTTATTTTTACCTGATTTGCTCACCGACTCCCATATGAATCGTTTAGCGAGTCATTTTTCCAAACCCCGCCTTTGCGTGACGCTAATCTGTGGTGATATGTTAGACACCCAGCCGACAGGGTGTCATTGGTTGTGGCGCTAGATCTTACCCAGATACAACAGTGCTATTTTCTGATTGGCTAACAACACCAGACGAACAACACCAGAGGAGACCAGGGTTGGCAGGTCTGCACAACAAAACCAGCCCAATTGCTCATCAAACTAACCCAATCACGGCCAAAAATATTCAAATAGCGGTCCCGGGTGTTTCCTCAATAACAATCATGTTCCAGTGGATAAAACAATCGCGTCAACCAGCGTGCACTACACAAACAACCCGCGGAAACAGTGCAGGCATACGGACCTGGCAACACTGGAGGAGACGCGCTTGAATCCTGCTGCCGGTTCCACAGTGAGTGAGTTTTGGGCATTGCGGCATATTAAATATATTACAAATAGTTTTTCAGCGTGAGAAATACAATGTGTGGCCGGAGAGCGTGACAAAAGACTGAAATGAGTGACTGTCACGCTCAATGCGTGATGCGTGACACTCGAGAGCCCTGTGACAACTCCATTAACAACGACAAACACTTCACATATTTCAATACAATTGACATTGAAGACCTAAGTTAGCTGCTAGAAGCTGCGCTGTGCCTGTGCGTACACAACACACAAAATAATTATAGAACATGATACAAACATAAAAGCAACAGCCTACTTACAGATTGTGATTCGGAGAAGGAAGCTGATCCAAATAAACTCGGTACTGAACCTCCCTCCTTCAGTATCAGCCGGCTCGCAAATTCATATTTGTAGCATTTAGGTTTGTGAAGCAATCATCTTCAAAATGACGCGAACACAGAACAAGTTCGGGCTATACTTCTGTGGTATAGTTATGAACTGTAGCCACTGTCTTCAAATGCTCCTCACTGGGCAGATGAAAAAAGTTTGCTTTTGCGTCGCACTTCAAAACACAGCAGCGTCTCGTCGACATGATGTTTTCCCTGGTGTCTCCTAATGCAATGAGTGGGCGTATCTTATTCAAATAACTTGTACAAGTGACGTACGAAAGTTAGAGAAAATGCATCGTTCGTCTATCGATTCATATCAACGACTCAGAGTCGAC
Organism: Chrosomus eos; assembly: GCA_036326025.1. NCBI lineage: Eukaryota > Metazoa > Chordata > Actinopteri > Cypriniformes > Leuciscidae > Chrosomus > Chrosomus eos. Next base: position 32,414,148 of record CM070836.1, on the reverse strand, counting down.
TCTTACTTTTGAGAGATAATAACTTTGTATACGGTGAACTTTCATATTTAAAACTTTGCAGGATGTTTTTGTTCACTTAGATCTATGTTACACACTACATGAAAGGTAATTTTCAAAATTCCATGATAGGTACCCTTTAATGAGAAATAATGTTGAGTGGGACAAGCATATATATAGGGGTTGGACAATGAAATTGAAACACCTAAAACACTTGGTTTTAAACCACTATCATTTATTAGTCTGTCCTTTTGCAGTGAAGTTACTACTTACTGTGAAGTTCTTCACAGTGGCCAGAGGGATTTTGAGCCATTTCTCTTCCAGAACAGTGGCCAGGTCACTATGTGATGCTGGTGGAGAAAAACGTTTTCTGACTCCCTTCCAAAACACCCCAAAGTGGTTTAATAATATTCCGATCTGGTGACCATGCAGGCCATGGGAGATGTTCAACTTCACTTTCATGTTCATAGCATTTTGTCACCAGTCCTGGTGCATTATCATGCTGATACACAGCACCAGCTTCAGGGTACAATGTTTGAACCATTGGGTGCAGGTAGTCTTTGGCAGTGACGCCCATCAAGCACAGTCGGGAATGCCATGATACTGCAGCCCAAACCGTCATCGATCCACCCTGAGCTTCACTCTGGGCATCAACAGTCCAGATGTTACGCCTCTTTGGGGCTTCTCCACACCGTAACTCTCACAGATGTGGGAAAGACAGTGAAAGTAGACTCAGAGAACAATACATGTTTCACATTGTCCACAACCCATGATTTCCTCTTCTGACACCATTGAAATTGACGTTTGGCATTGGCGCGAGTGACCAAAGGTTTAGCTATACCATATTACACCAAATATTGACTGTGGAACTCTAATGTTATTTTATTAGGACCAGACTAAATTTCTTTTCTTTTTTTTAAATGTCCAACTCAATTGAACTATATTACATAAGAGATTCGCAATAGGTTTTATAAGATAAAGTAATCTGTTAACAAGGACGTCTTTTGTAAGTGTCATTGAAGTGAGAATAGCTGGTGATTGCTTGCAACTGTGCTGTATTTTCAGTGTGAAGTATGCTAACCGCTCTGGTTGACCCCTCTGAGTTTGACACTTTGATGTTACTATTGTCTATGTGTATTCCTTCACGTACACCTCCATCTGCCTGTGCAAGAACAGCCATTTTTCACATAATTATTATAATAATTAATTTCACGTAATATATTTTTTAATTAAACAGCCTGCAGCGGTGGCCTGTCATTTCTACTCAGGATGTGTAACAAAGTCTTTGTGGGTTTGTGAATTGAGAAGTCCATCGTCTCGTTGGTGTTCCTCCTGTTCACTCATGCAGTTCCGTCAGCTGATCCACAGTCTGAATTTGGAGACAGTCGTCATCAAAGCCAAAAAAAGACAACAAAGTGTGACCTGCAGTGTCCCATTTCCCTGACTGCTCTGGGTGGAGAGGGAAACATTCCACACGTCGGTGGTTTTCGGGGAGACCCATTAACAGCACACTGTTTTGTTTACGTGCCACATGCCTTGTGATAATTTAAGTCGAGCAGAACAAAGAGAGATCAAAAATTGTGTGTGTGTGTGTGTGTGTGTGTGTGTGTGTGTGTGTGTGTGTTTGCATGTTTTTCTATCCCGGTGGGGTCTTAAACCTGAATGCACACAGACTCATGGAGACTCGTGTCACTTTGGGGACCTAAATTGAGGTCCCCATGGGTACACAAGCGTATAAATCATACAGAATGAGTTTTTTTGGAAATGAAAAAATGCAGAAAGTTTTGGGTGATGGGTTAGTGTAAGGGGACAGAATATACAGTTTGTACAGTATAAAGAACCATTACATATATATATATATATATACAGTCAGGTCCATAAATATTGGGACATCGACACAATTATAATTTTTTTGGCTCTATACACCACCACAATGGATTTGAAATTAAATGAACAAGATGTGCTTTAACTGCAGACTTTCAGCTTTAATTTGAGGGTATTTACATCCAAATCAGGTGAACGGTGTAGGAATTACAACAGTTTGTATATGTGCCTCCCACTTTTAAAGGGACCAAAAGTAATGGGACAAATTAACAATCATAAATCAAACTTTCACTTTTTTAATACTTGGTTGCAAATCCTTTGCAGTCAATTACAGCCTGATGTCTGGAACGCATAGACATCACCAGACGCTGGGTTTCATCCCGGGTGATGCTCTGCCAGGCCTCTACTGCAACTGTCTTCAGTTCCTGCTTGTTCTTGGGGCATTGTCCCTTAAGTTTTGTCTTCAGCAAGTGAAATGCATGCTCAATCGGATTCAGGTCAGGTGATTGACTTGGCCATTGCATAACATTCCACTTCTTTCCCTTAAAAAACTCTTTGGTTGCTTTTACAGTATGCTTTGGCTCATTGCCATCTGCACTGTGAAGCGCTGTCCAATGAGTTCTGAAGCATTTGGCTGAATATGAGCAGATAATATTGCCCGAAACACTTCAGAATTCATCCTGCTGCTTTTGTCAGCAGTCACATTATCAATAAATACAAGAGAACCAGTTCCATTGGCAGCCATACATGCCCACGCCATGACACTACCACCACCATGCTTTACTGATGAGGTGGTATGCTTTGGATCATGAGCAAGGAACTACTTCTCCATAATCTTTTCTTCCCATCACTCTGGTACAAGTTGGTCTTTGTCTCATCTGTCCATATGATGTTGTTCCAGAACTGTGAAGGCTTTTTTAGATGTTGTTTGGCAAACTCTAATCTGGCCTTCCTGTTTTTGAGGCTCACCAATGGTTTACATCTTGTGGTGAACCCTCTATATTAACTGTGGTGAAGTCTTCTCTTGATGATTGACTTTGACAAACATACACCTGCCTCCTAGAGAGTTTTCTTGATCTGGCCAACTGTAGTGAAGAGTGTTTTCTTCACCAGGGAAAGAATTCTTCTGTCATCCACCACAGTTGTTTTCCGTGGTCTTCCGGGTCTTTTGGTGTTGCTGAGCTCACAGGTACGTTCTTTCTTTTTAGGAATGTTCCAAACAGTTGATTTGGCCACACCTAATGTTTTTTGCTATCTCTCTGATGGGTTTATTTTGATTTTTGAACCTAATGATGGCTTGCTTCAATGATAGTGACAACTCTTTGGATCTCTCATTGAGTGTTGACAGCAACAGATTCCAAATGCAAATAGCACACTTGAAATGAACTCTGGACATTTTATCTGCTCCTTGTAAATGGGATAATGAAGGAATAACACACACATGGCCATGGAACAGCTGAGCAGCCAGTTGTCCCATTACTTTTGGTCCCTTAAAAAGTGGGAGGCACATATACAAACTGTTGTAATTTCTACAACGTTCACCTGATTTGGATGTAAATACCCTCAAATTAAAGCTGAAAGTCTGCAGTTAAAGCACATCTTGTTCGTTTAATTTAAAATCCATTGTGGTGGTGTATAGAGCCACAAAGATTAGTATTGTGTCGATGTCCCAATATTTATGGACCTGACTGTATGTATATATATATATATATATATATATATATATATATATATATATATATATATATATATATATATATTATATATATTATTTTAGTTTTATTTTTTTTTATTTTTTTTTGGTACAGTGTAAAACCAATGTGCTGGTTTGTATCTCACCCACTGAATTTAAGAATGTATCGTCCTAGAGCTCCCCCATTTTACGGTCAGTTAGTGTAGCATAAAGGTCTGGATAGTCAGGGAATGTACGTGTCTGCACTGTTCCAGAGCAGAGGACATGTAGTCTAGCTCTGTGTCTCTTACACAAGAAAAAGAGAGATGCATCAGATCTTGAAATCAGGGAACAGACATGCACAGCCCTGTTTATTTGACATTCTAACTAACTGACTATCTAACTATCTGTCTGTCCTTCCTTCCTTCTAAGTTTTTACTCTTTTGACTTGCATTGTTTTGAAAAGAGATAGACTGCAGAGTGATATAAGAGACAAAAATATTTGACTACTCAGTGCCGTGACTGACCAATCAGATTCAAGTATTCTGGAGAGTTGTATAATGAAGTTCTTTAGGCTGAGTGTAGGTGGTTTACAGTTGTCATCAATTGCAGCTCATCTAATCAGGATGAGTAAAAACCTTCGGTTTAACAAAATGCGTTCTGTATGTCTGAGGTGGGATAGGATGAGATGTCTGTCATCCACACTTAGAAAGTGTCTTAAAAAAGACGTATTGCTCAATTTGCATTTAGCTTAAAATTGTTTTTCCTCTTCCCACAAATCGACGGCTCCTGTCACCTGGGGCAACGCTGTGGCCTTTAGCCCATCTGTCTGTCAAATCGTAATAATCATAGTAAGCTTGCACACCATTTTTGTCGCAACTGGCTTGACAGAAGTTCAGCACTCGCCATTTGGTTTTTAATGTTGAAATAGTTCTTTTTAAAAAGCCTGTCAAGATAGAGTGGTCTATTACATTTTTTTACGCACCATCTTTTTTTGCGTTCTTTCTAGAGTGAACGTGTCCTGTGTATGGATGCTCTCATATCTATCCATCCAATTTCTAAACCATTTTTGAAAAGAGATGGACTGTGGAGTGATATAATAGACAGGCCGTGACTGACCAATCAGAATCAAGATTTTTGTAAAGGTTGACAGTTTCCGGTTGCTGTCAATTGCAGCTAATCCAATCAGAATGAAAAATCAAAACTCTTTTTATGAGATGAGGATCATCATCAGTGTCTCTTAAAAAAAGATATATTGCTTTTAGCTTGTTTTTCCTCATCCCACAAATCAGCTCCTGTTCAGGAGACATTTTCACCCGTCACCCGAGGGGCAACACTGTGACCTTTAACCGCTATTCTATCTCTCTGTCTCTATGCAGTTTGCAGACCAGTCACTCATGAAGAATGCAATTAAAACATCAGAGGAATCTTGGATTGAGCAACAGATGCTGGAGGACAAGAAGAGGGCCACGGATTGGGAAGCCACCAATGAGGCTATAGAAGAGCAAGTGGCCAGAGAATCGTACTTACAGTGGCTTCGAGACCAGGAGAAACAGGCGCGACAGGTGTGGGACCGGCCTGTTTTAATACTAATCCTACCAACTACCTAACATCATGTCTCATTCAATCAGAACCTTGAGTTGCATTCCTAATAGAATGACTGTCGGTAGGAATCAGGTATTTGACATGTGATAATTACAAAAACCTTTGGCGTCATAAACTAATCGCTGTTTTTAACGCCGATTGCACTGGAATTATATTCTAAGTCACACATACAAAAACTGTGATGACTGCTTCATTGGTGAAGGTACACAAAGCCTTGGACTATCGGTTTCGCTAAGACGTGCAATCTATGTGGTTTGCGTTTTCACACTTAAACCAGTTGTGAACAAGACCCTTCTTCACAGAAACAATAGCCTTTCTTCTAAATCAGTTTTTGAACTGACTGACAGCAGTCTATCAGAGAGATAGATGTCAAGCCAAATATATTTATATAGCGCTTTTCACAATACAGATTGTATCAAAGCTGCTTCACAGTATCAATCAAAACAACTTAATGTTTGTTTATTACTGGAAAAAAGACATCCAAGTTTGGTAGAGCTGATCAATGGTATGATTGGTTAATTAATTTGAATATCCCCAACTGAGCAAGCCAAAGGCAACAGTGGCAAGGAACCGAAAAACTCCATCAAGTGACCCAATGGAGAAAAAAAAACCTTGGGAGAACCCAGGCTCAGTCGGGGCCAGTTCTCCTCTGGCGTTTATGAACTAGAGGCCGAATTTACAGTAACTGTAAGATAAAAAATGTATATGTATGCCTGGCTAAATAGATGCGTCTTTAGTCTAGTTTTAAAGTGGGAGAGCGATCTGAGCAACGAACAATGTCAGGAAGGCTATTCCAGAGCTTCGGAGCTAAATGTGAAAATGCTCTGCCTCCTTTGGTGGATCTGGATATCCTAGGAATGACCAGAAGCCTCGAATTTAGTGATCTTAAAGAGCGCGATGGATTGTAAGGCGATAGAAGATCCGTTAAATAGACTGGAGATAAACCATTTAGAGCTTTATAAGTCAAAAGCAATACCTTGTAATTAATACGGAACTTTATAGGTAACCAATGAAGTGATGATAAAATCTGTGTTATATGATCATATTATATTAAATTATCTTAGATGTAAGATAGATGACATTACAAAATGTTACACCAGTTGAAGATGTGCTTCTGAATTGAATATATGATATATATCATATCGTCTAAGCAAACAAAGATAAAAGATTTTACGCAAACCTTACATAAACCTACTTTCCATAAATGTCCTTATGTAAGAATGTTTACTGTTTTGAATGACAAACTCTGAAGCCTACACAATCACATACCAATTAGCTTGTTGACTTAGCCTGTGTATAAACGTGTTTACTTTTGTCACTTCTTCAGCCTCGTAAGGCCAGCGCTACGTGCAGCTCCGCCACGGCTGCGGCCTCCAGTGGTTTGGAAGAATGGAATGCCCGATCTCCACGGCAACGCAGCTCCGCCCCCTCTCCGGAGATTCCTGATCCTACGCACACGGACACATCCGCTAAGCCCCCCTCCCCGGCCGGAGCGGCCCTCGCACTCTCCAAACCCCGTCACCCTGTGCACCAGGTCTGTTATCGGTGTTTTGCAATAAGGACAGTGTCATTAAAACTAACAGTATGATGCATTTCCTTCAGCAAGCCAATTTATGGGATAAATGGCACACGAGGTTCACGGATGATTCAACTGATTATATGGGTGAATCTCTGGAAACATGTCAAGAACATGTCTGGGTCGTATTTCACCCCAAAATCTAAAGGAATTCAATTAGAAATTATATTTTGCTCAAAGAAAGCCTGTTTGTAAAATTTAATTTCTCAATACCGTAATGTACACTAGCATTCCAAAAGTGTGGAGTTGATTTTTTTTTTAATATATATATAAAAGAAGTCTCCTATTGCTCACCAAGACTGCATTTATTTGATCAAAAATGCAGTACTATATTGTGAAATATTATTACATTTTAAAAGAACTGTTTTCCATTTTCAAATATTTTAAAATGTAATTTATTCCTGTGATGAAAAGCTGAATTTTCAGCTTCAGTGTCACATGATCTTTCAAGAATCTTTAATGCGTAGGAAGTTCAAAAGAATAGCATTTATTTCAAAGATAAATCTTTTGTAAGATTATAAACGTCTTTCTTGTCATTTTTGATCAATTTATTGCATCCTTGTTTAATAAAAGTATTAAAAAAAATTTTTTTTACTTACTTACTGACCCCAAATTGTTGCATATAAACAAAAAAATTTTAAATATTATTAAAAAAACAGCATTATCGCAATTATTGTGGTACCGTATAACATTAAGAATAATGGTAACTAAAGCATCCAGATGCATTACAGTAATTAAAATGTGCGGCTAAATTTGAATGAAAATAAGTTCACGATGCAAAAAAAAAAAAAAAAACTATTTTTTATGCAAAATATTTGTTTTTGTAGGGTAAAATGTTACATGTCTTTTTGTGAAATTCACTCAAAACCACTTTGCAGGGGAAGCCACATAGATAAAAACTAAATCTCTATACTTTAGTCTTTCAAAATAAAGATTTCCTGCGTTCCGTCTCGCCGTTCAGGTCCCAGTAACCAGGCTTGCGTTGGACCAGACAGACCCAGCTCGTCTTCTCTGGTGTCTCTGTATCCAGCACTGGGCTATCGGGCCATTATGCAAGAGATGTCCCCTACTGCTTTTGGTGAGGAAGTGGAATCATGCTTGCCAATTGGTCTAGCTGTCCCGCCTGATTCAGTATGAAAGAATCCTGGGCTCAGGAATGCCATGTTAATCACTCCGCTCGCTCGCCTTCCTCATGCGTCTCACACAGCTTGAGTCTGTGATGTGATCCATGTGATTCAGCACCGAAATGCACCCAGGACTCAGCGTGTACAGTTATTATGTGCCGTTAAATACATTTGATTGTAGTGGAGTATCGGCACACCCCAGCTACTGTTGACAGCGCCATTGTTTCGGCTAAGAACTTAAGAAGGTGCAAATAGGGAGTGAATGTTTTTCACAAATTGAACTCTTGTAATGGATCAGTCTGAAAAGTCTGGCCACACCTACTTATTCTATTTTGCACATTTAAGAATAATAGTAAAAAACAATAAAAGGCATTTTTTTATGCAGTTCCAATGTATGTTGGACACTTTTCTTTCACTATGCAGTCAAATTTATCTATCAAAAAATGTAATCATTTTATATCTGTAAAGAAATGCACATGTTGTATTAATGTGTTAAAACTCATTTCAAGCATTCAGTCATGGGTGTTAAATGTTTGGACTTGTGGTGTATGTAATGTTTTTATCTATGTGACCAAACCGTGATTTGTTTTGTTGCTCTTGTTTTGCAATAGGACTAACAGACTGGGAAGACGATGAGATATTGGCGTCCGTCTTGGCCGTGTCACAACAGGAATACCTCGATAGCATGAAGAAAAACGCCATGCATAGAGAACCTTCTCCAGATAGCAGTTGATAAAGGAGGGTGAAGGCACAATCTGCATCCGAAGCAGGAGGCAGATACATGGGGATCAAACCAATCACATTCTCTCCATCATCATGCAGTTCACACTGTCCTTCCTTTCCTTCACCCATCCATTCATCCATCCATCAGTCCATCACTGGCCTCAGCTATCCAGCAGTAATGGCCCATTGTTGTGATACTCGCCTAACCACTCCTTTTCTTTCTTATGACATTCATGCCATCATCATCATCATCGGACTTCTTTAGGTGCATGTGAAAATAAACATGACTGATATCATTATTGAATACATGGGGAAATAAAAAGTTATTGAAAAAAAGTCATACTTTATCCTCTTAATAATTGATTAATATAATCTTGTTTTATTTTCTTGTTTGAGATGAAAATGCTCTTTTTTTTCTTGGAATAAAAAAAGAACTTTCTGAAGAAATGTGCTTCTTTGTTGGCGTCCTTTTTGTGACATATCACTAACAACATTTGATCGTTTGTTTTTGGACACACTTGACTGAATTTGTTTCTCATTAACTTAACATTTAAGATTTAACTTTTTGAAATATTTTGAATTGGAGTTGGAACAAATGGTGAAGAAGCCAACAAGTGTCCATCATAAGTGTCAACTATTTGCATTCTGTTTAAAACATCCTAGCGTGCACTTTATGATGTTGGTTGAGAGAATGACAGAGCGCAAAACTTACAATGTTACTTCATGTGTCGAGTTCACAGAGTTCATGTGTCAGTAGGCTATTAATCTAAAATATTTTGATTTTTTGTCTTAGATTCATGTGAATTTGTCGTTTTTGATAACTACTATCATTCTCAAATGTGGAAAATTGTTTTATTAAAAAATTAGGTGTGTGAATATCTGACTGGTAGAGTATATGGAAAGGTTTTTGATGCATGCAACTTTAATGCATTACTGAAATCTACCAGTCAAGTGTCTCAAAGGATTGCAAGGACATTAAAGTCTGGTAAGTCAAGTCTGCATAAAGTCTTGTCAAACACTATCATTTACCTATTAAAAGTTTTTTTTTTTCGTATGTCATCATCATGGAGGTGAAACCACATCAAGTTTTGTAAATAGCTGATATGGGACTGCCCCACATGCACAGAGCATGCTGGAGAATGAGTCATTATGGCCTGGCTTCAACCCAGTCATCATCCCTGTTTATATGTGCAAATGTGCGCGATGTTTTTCCTAAATGATTGTAATTTTAACTACATTATATAGTATTTACATTTTTGACGATTTTTAAATTACTAGTAAGTTTTTCATTGCTATTGCTATTCGTTAATTACAAGTGCGTATTACTTTAATAAGTATATCACTTTTTTCTGCTAACTATTCGTTTAGTACTAGTTGTATTTATTAATTACTAGTATCGATTACCTATTTGTGAGAACTCATTGGCATTAATCTTTACAAACTGTTTTTAAAATGATCTTTAAAAATAAAAAAATATATTTCAATTTAGATTAGTCGTCGTGTTTATTATATGGATATCATTAAAAATGCTTCTAGAAACAGTTGCAATTGTGCATGGATGATTTCAAAATATACTCGTTAAAAAAAAAACCTTAAATGTATTCCTGTCATCACACGCGCGCGCGCTCTTTCTCCGGTACGTTAGGCAAACGGGAGGTGGCGATTCTTAGAATTTTATCCACCGCTCATTAATATTCGTTTATTTAAAAGTTTCAGCGCTGTGATTGGCTGTCAATTCAAAACACTCAAGCGTGTTGGCCGCGATTAGGCGGGTTCGTGAGAGTGGGCGTGTTTACACATGTAAACTTAAAACATCAACAAACTGAGAGTATTCACACAGTCTGTGCGAGCGTTTGAAGGAGAGGTCACATAGACGTTCACTGAAAACGGCGGAATTTGAACTGAAGTGAAAACAGACAGTGACGAATCATAACAGACTAACATGGATATGCACTGCTGAGGCGGCTGACGGTGATAGCTGAGGATATCATTTGGGTTTTTGTTTTTATTCTTATAAAAACGAAAATGTTGGATAAACGTATTGTTGACCTGCGTTTGGATCAGCTGGAGGACGTTAAAGCGAAAAATGGTGAGTTCATTATAATACCGAACAACAAAAATATAAAGATTTTACTTGTATGCCAATGTTTGAATTTGTTCTAACCTAACGCATTAAAGTACTCAACAATTAAATTAAAAAATCACCTTTTCAATTTCAATGTTATCTTAAGCCAGATGCATAATTTAGAATAAACGCCATTCATTCCTGGTTATGTTGTTTCTTGAACATTATTGTGTTTATTTTCAGTTAAAGAGCACTTTGAGAAGCAGTATAAGATGGGAACCCTTCTGGGAAGTGGCGGGTTCGGTTCGGTGTTCTCCGGACAGCGCATTTCAGACGGCCAACAGGTAAAAATATTGGAAAAAATATATATACAAATTTAAACTATTTCCCCCTCATAAATGTAGTATTCTAAATTACCTGTTATGATTTTTAGGTCGCCATTAAACAAATATCCCGTGACAGAATTCAACAGTGGGCAAAACTGGTGAGTAATCTTTCATAAATGCATTTTTTTCCCTTACAATTTTTTTTAATTACTCAGGACCTGCTTGAATAGCCTACGTATAGACTGTAAAAAGCTACTTACCAAAAACCGAAGTAAAAGAAATATGATTAACAGCGCCCTCTACTGTTTATTATCATTATTAATATTTTTACCGGAACAGCATACAGAAAGTGACGTAGGCGTGACGATTCGGAACAACCTAAACAGGGAAACTAAGTGGACTTTCCCTAATGTGTCAGAATCAGTTTCATAGACCTAATCAAGAAAATAGATTTGGTTTCAAAACAACAAGTACATTTATAGGTCCACAAATGTGATGTGAAATCGTAATTCCCCTTTTTAATAACATTTATAACCCAGGGAGTTTACACCTGCAGTAGGGAATTTCAGCAGGGAAAATATGACTGTGGTATAAAATTTAAACTCAATAATAATCAATGTCTTTTTAACTCCCACAGCCTGGGGAAGCAAACGCAGTCCCCATGGAGGTCGCTCTCCTCCTGTGTCTGGGTGGAGGGTCGGGGTCGGTACCCGGTCACCGCGGCGTCATCCGGATGCTCGACTGGTTTGAGATGCCGGGTCAGGGGTATCTCATTGTGTTTGAAAAACCCCAACACTGCCAGGACATGTTTGACTTCATCACTGAACGTGGGGCCCTGGAGGAGCCCATTGCACAGAGGTGCGAAAAAGCAGACAGTCTTTATTTTGGCATTGAGTTCTAACAGTAAACTCCAATGCTGATGAGAATTGTCTTTTTTAGGTTCCTCAAACAGGTCATTGAAGCCCTCCAGTTCTGCCACTCCAAGGGAATCGTCCATCGGGACATCAAAGATGAGAACATCCTTATTGACACCCGCACCGGTGACATCAAAATCATCGACTTTGGTTCTGGCGCTCTACTGAAGGAATCCATTTACACCGACTTCGAAGGTAAAGCGGCTTTGGGGTGGTTAATGCGGATTTATGAATATAACACAAATGTGGATCAGGTACGAATGACCCCTCTGTCTGTTTAGGTACCAGAGTCTACAGCCCTCCAGAGTGGATCCTCCACCAGCGTTACAGCGCTCGTCCGCTCACCGTGTGGTCACTGGGCGTACTTCTGTTTGACATGGTGTGTGGAGACATTCCCTTCGAGCGGGACAGCGACATCGTACAAGCCACTCCGAGTTTCAATAAACGCATCTCCAAAGGTGAGCCCTCAAACAAAATGAAATGGGAATCATCAACCCTATCTACTTTCTTAAAGGGATAGTACGCCCAAAAATTCAAATTCTATCAGTCATGTCGTTTCAAACATGTATGACTTCTGTGTTCGCAAAAGGAGATATTTTAACATTTTCAGTTCTCAATTGCATTTTTGTCCATACAATGGGAAAGTGCAAATAAACGATGGCAGGTTTATTCAACCTTTATTCTGTTTCATTTCAGAATGCCAGTCTCTGATTCGCTGGTGCCTCTCGTACAGCCCGGAGGACCGGCCGAGTTTGGAGCAGATTTTGCTGCACCCTTGGATGACGGAGACCGCTGAGGACATGGGAGATTTGCAAGCGGAAAGCAATATTAAGCCAAGCCTTTAAAGGACTTTTAACACACACTGTTTTCGTTTTACACTGGACTTACTGAACTCTAGTTGCTGGCTTCTGGATACTTCCTTATTTATTTTTGTTTGGCTGCCTTCAACGTTGGTTTTTTGTTTCATATGGACTTGGGTTCTGTGCTTCTCGAAGCTCTGGATTGATGCCGTTTTACTTTATGAGTGAATTTTCCCCACGACTACAGCCATCGCAGCTCAATGCAACAGCGGGAAACGTTACTTTTCTTATTTATTGCTGATTATTTATTTTTTCAGCCACGTACTAATTTATTTGTGCGCTCTGTGGTTCGTGAAGTTTCAGAAGCAGCAAACTGTGTTCGTTTAGTTTGTCTGTTTGTGTTGTTTTAAGTTCAAACTGACTTAAATGACAGTGGGTGGACTTGCAGTCACTTGTTAGACTGCGATGATACCTGGTTTTACAGGTTTTTGCTGGACAGTCCCTGTTCTAAGGGGTTTCAAAAAGACTGGATCTGCTTTCCAGTCCTTTGATGGGAGGCCTGCTGTAACAATAATTCAGGCTCATGTGGATCTGTTCCCATTGATCAACACACACACTCTCAAAGAAGGTGCGGCAGAAGAGAAGAGGAACATTCCTGTGGATCCTGTTTACTCTAAATTAGCCAATTCACTAGATGGATTCCTCTAGAGCCATTAGGTGGCTTTTGGGTTTCTGTCGGTATTGTTTGTGAAATACCTGGTCTCTGTAACTTAAAGAATGTCGTCAGGACGCTTCGTGCTGAACATGCTCAGATATGTGTCATTTGTTGAAAGTTCCCAAAGGTCATGAGGGCTTCAACCACTAACCCACTAGTGATGTTTACTAAAAAGGGCCAAGTGAGCTTTTCCTAATTGTTTGAGTTCATTATAACACACCAAAGAGATCTGCCTTATGCTTTATGTGAGGTAAACAGATACATTTGATGTGACCAAAGTTTGGGTCCAAAACAGCATTGCTATGTTCAAAAAGTTTGAACTTGAATGTATGTGAATTGGACCTCTCCTAACATAATGTGTAATGCATTTGTGTAAACACTGGGGTATTTTTGATACAGTGAATTTTTTGAAAAACAAAATCCTTGCCATTTTTCGCTTGGGTTGGCACAACAACTTTGCTGTAAATACTTGTGTATTGAAATACTTGTGTGCTGTGGCTGTTGTCACATGATGTTTAATTTATGAGATTCTATAAATAAAAAATATAGAGGTGAAATATCTATATTTAAAGAAACATCTGTCTTGTCTTTTATATTGTTTTGCTCAAGCTAATTAGACATTAAAAGAGGAACTCCTCCTAACTTAGTGGTTAGATCTAAATAGTGATCATCGGTTTCTGTTCATACTTCGAGATGAGGAGATTTTTGAACAGGCATCTCCAGTCGAACCATTCAGGTGAGTTATTCCCGACAAGTGAAGGAATGAAGAACTCTGCCCATGCTTTACTGCAATGACTGAACCAACCTTTCCACATCATTTGTTCTAAATCACCTGAAACCAGTTTACCAGTAGACACCTGTTGATGTGTTCAAGCACCTTTTTAAACTAGTGTTTAATGAGTTAAACTTATTCTTTGACTCTTATTGGATCTTTCTTTAGGAAAATGTATATTTAGATTATCTGACTGTAGGAAAAAATACATTTAATTGTGATGTCTTAGACGACTTAAGGTGATGGTACACAGGGCAACTTTTTGAGCAATGTTGCTGGGCAATGTTGGTGTCAACGGGCAACCATATGAGACACAGGGCCCACGACCGATCTAAATTATCCAGATAGAAATGTATTGCCCATTTTTAATGAGAAAGTGCCCAAGCAACAATCGCTTGGCAAGATTGCCCAGCAACATTGCTCAAAAAGTTGCCCAGTGTATCATCACCTTTAGAGAATGATGAGACTATGCAGAATCTATTAGGTGCTGCTGCCCTCTACTGGTCACTGTGGTGCAATACAAATCTGGCTTCTTTACTGCACCCAGGATGTTTTTGACTGTACTTTTCCCCTTCCAGTTTACATGTAGTAATGTAGGATAGTTAAGCTAAATAGAAATTAAGCCATTGTGGATGGCTACGAAAGTATCAGATTTGGATATGGAAAATAAATGTACAAGGAAAAAAGTGTAAAAAAAAAAAAAAAAAAAAAAACATTTCCCCGGAGTGTTACACTGCGGTCACGCCATCTGTGCTTCAGAAAAGCGCGGTCACGCCATCTGCGCTTAAAAATATATTGCGCGTCTACACGAGGTTGCGTGGTAGGCTCAAGGTGTATGCGCTTGGTATCGGCAGACTTTAAAAAATATATATTAATAATAAAAAAAATTAAAATCACATTGTTTTCTGCAAATTCCACCAGATTCTTGTTCTACATCTCACATACTACGACTGTGGTGATTTTCATGTTGATCTACTGTTTTATTATTCAATAATTGCATGCATATCTTGTTATACAGCAATATTTAATAAATTCATAAAAATGCAAATCAAATTGTTTTCTGCAAACTCCACCAGATTATTGTTCTACATATCACTGTCTACCACTGTGGTGATTTTCATGTTGTTTTACTGTTTTATTATTTAATTATTGCCTGCCAAAATCCTATACTGTATACCTGGCTATATAGCAATTTTTAATATATTAATAAAAATCGAAATCCAATTGTTTTCTGCAAACTCCAGCAGATTCTTGTTCTTCATCTCACTGACTACCACTGTGGTGATTTTCATGTTGTTTTACTGTTTTATTATTTAATAATTGTCTGCCAAAATCATGAATATTTACATTGCTATATAGCAATATTTGATAAATTCATAAAAAAATAAAATCTAATTGTTTTCTGCAAACTCCAACAGATTCTTGTTCTTCATCTCACTGTCTACCACTGTGGTTATTTTCATGTTGTTTTACTGTTTAATATTTAATAATTGCCTGCCAAAGTCCTATACTGTATACCTTGTTATACAGCAATAATTAATAAATTCATAAAAAAATAAAATCAAATTGTTTTCTGCAAACTCCACCAGATTATTGTTCTACATCTCACAGACTAACACTGTGGTGATTTTCATCTTGTTTTACTGTTTTATTATTTAATAATTACCTGCCAAAGTCCTATACTGTATACCTTGTTATACAGCAATAATTAATAAATTCATAAAAAATGCAAATCAAATTGTTTTCTGCAAACTACACCAGATTATTGTTCTTCATCTCACTGTCTACCACTGTGGTGATTATCATGTTGTTTTACTGTTTTATTATTCAATAATTGCCTGCCAAAGTCCTATACTGTATACCTTGTTATACAGCAATAATTAATAAATTAATAAAAAATGCAAATCAAATTGTTTTCTGCACACTCCACCAGATTATTTTTCTTCATCTCACTGTCTACCACTGTGGTTATTTTCATGTTGTTTTACTGTTTTATTATTTAATAATTGCCTGCCAAAATCCTATAATGTATAACTGGCTATATAGCCATATTTAATAAATTAATAAAAAATCGAAATCGAATTGTTTTCTGCAAACTCCCCCAGATTATTGTTCTACATCTCACTGACTACCACTATGGTGATTATCATATTGCTTTCCTGTTTTATTATTTAATAATTAACTGCCAAAGTCCTATACTACCTTGTTATACAGCTATATTTAATACAAAAATAAAATAAAATTGTTTTCTGCAAACTCCAACAGATTATTGTTCTTCATCTCACTGACTACCACTGTGGTGATTTACATATTGCTTTACTGTTTTATTATTTAATAATTACCTGCCAAAGTCCTATACTGTATACCTGGCTATATAGCAATATTTAATAAATTAATAAAAAATCGAAATCAAATTGTTTTCTGCAACCTCCAGCAGATTCTTGTTCTTCATCTCACTGTCTACCACTGTGGTGATTATCATGTTGTTTTACTGTTTTATTATTCAATAATTGCCTGCCAAAGTCCTATACTGTATACCTTGTTATACAGCAATAATTAATAAATTAATAAAAAATGCAAATCAAATTGTTTTCTGCACACTCCATCAGATTATTTTTCTTCATCTCACTGTCTACCACTGTGGTTATTTTCATGTTGTTTTACTGTTTTATTATTTAATAATTGCCTGCCAAAATCCTATAATGTATAACTGGCTATATAGCCATATTTAATAAATTAATAAAAAATCGAAATCGAATTGTTTTCTGCAAACTCCCCCAGATTATTGTTCTACATCTCACTGACTACCACTATGGTGATTATCATATTGCTTTCCTGTTTTATTATTTAATAATTAACTGCCAAAGTCCTATACTACCTTGTTATACAGCTATATTTAATAAAAAAATAAAATAAAATTGTTTTCTGCAAACTCCAACAGATTATTGTTCTTCATCTCACTGACTAGCACTGTGGTGATTTACATTTTGCTTTACTGTTTTATTATTTAATAATTACCTGCCAAAGTCCTATACTGTATACCTGGCTAAATAGCAATATTTAATAAATTAATAAAAAATCAAAATCAAATTGTTTTCTGCAACCTCCAGCAGATTCTTGTTCTTCATCTCACAGACTACCACTGTGGTGATTTTCATGTTGTTTTACTGTTTTATTATTTAATAATTGCCTGCCAAAATCCTATAATGTATAACTGGCTATATAGCAATATTTAATAAATTAATAAAAAATCGAAATCAAATTGTTTTTTGCAAACTCCACCAGACTATTGTTCTTCATCTCACAGACTACCACTGTGGTGATTTTCTTGTTGTTTTACTGTTTTATTATTTAATAATTGCCTGCCAAAATCCTATACTGTATATCTGGCTATAAAGCAATATTTAATAAATTAATAAAAAATGGAAATCAAATTGTTTTCTGCAAAATGTAACAGATTATTGTTCTTCATCTCACAGACTACCACTGTGGTTATTTTCATGTTGTTTTACTGTTTTATTATTTAATAATTACCTGCCAAAGTCCTATACTGTATACCTGGCTATATAGCAATTTTAATAAATTAATAAAAAATCGAAATCAAATTGTTTTCTGCAAACTCCACCCAATTCTTGTTCTACGTCTCACAGACTACCACTGTGGTGATTTTCATAATGTTTTACTGTTTTATTATTTAATAATTACCTGCCAAAGTCCTATACTGTATACCTGGCTTATATAGCAATTTTAATAAATTAATAAAAAATGCAAATCAAATTGTTTTCTGCAAAATGTAACAGATTATTGTTCTTCATCTCACAGACTACCACTGTGGTTATTTTCATGTTGTTTTACTGTTTTATTATTTAATAATTACCTGCCAAAGTCCTATACTGTATACCTGGCTATATAGCAATATTTAATAAATTAATAAAAAATCGAAATCAAATTGTTTTCTACAAACTCCACCAGATTGTTGTTCTACATCTCACAGACTACCACTGTGGTGATTTTCATGTTGTTTTACTGTTTTATTATTTAATAATTAACTGCCAAAGTCCTATACTGTATAGCTGGCTATATAGCAATATTTAATAAATTAATAAAAAATCGAAATCAAATTGTTTTCTGCAAACTCCACCCGATTCTTGTTCTACATCTCACAGACTACCACTGTGGTGATTTTCATGTTGTTTTACTGTTTTATTATTTATAATCACCACAGTGGCAGTCAGTGAGATGTAGAACAATAATCGGGTGGAGTTTGCAGAAAACAATTTGATTTTATTTTTTTATGAATTTATCAAATATTGCTGTATAGCAATGTAAATATTCATGATTTTGGCAGACAATTATTAAAGAATAAAACAGTAAAGCAATATGATAATCACCACAGTGGTAGACAGTGAGATGTAGAACAATAATCTGGTGGAGTTTGCAGAAAACAATTTGATTAGCATTTTTTATGAATTTATCAAATATTGCTGTATAACAAGGTATACAGTATAGGACTTTGGCAGGTAATTATTAAATAATAAAACAGTAAAACAACATGAAACTCACCACAGTGGTAGTCTGTGAGATGTAGAACAACAATCTGGTGGAGTTTGTAGAAAACAATTTGATTTCGATTTTTTATTAATTTATTAAATATTGCTATATAGCCAGGTATACAGTATAGGACTTTGGCAGGTAATTATTAAATAATAAAACAGTAAAACAACATGAAAAATCCCCACAGTGGTAGTCTGTGAGATATAGAACAAGAATCGGGTGGAGTTTGCAGAAAACAATTTGATTTCGATTTTTTATTAATTTATTAAAATTGCTATATAGCCAGGTATACAGTATAGGACTTTGGCAGGTAATTATTAAATAATAAAACAGTAAAACAACATGAAAATAACCACAGTGGTAGTCTGTGAGATGTAGAACAATATTCTGTTACATTTTGCAGAAAACAATTTGATTTCGATTTTTTATTAATTTATTAATATTGCTATATAGCCAGCTATACAGTATAGGACTTTGGCAGGTAATTATTAAATAATAAAACAGTAAAACAACATGAAAAATCCCCACAGTGGTAGTCTGTGAGATATAGAACAAGAATCGGGTGGAGTTTGCAGAAAACAATTTGATTTCGATTTTTTATTAATTTATTAAAATTGCTATATAGCCAGGTATACAGTATAGGACTTTGGCAGTTAATTATTAAATAATAAAACAGTAAAACAACATGAAAATAACCACAGTGGTAGTCTGTGAGATGAAGAACAATAATCTGTTACATTTTGCAGAAAACAATTTGATTTCGATTTTTTATTAATTTATTAAAATTGCTATATAGCCAGGTATACAGTATAGGACTTTGGCAGTTAATTATTAAATAATAAAACAGTAAAACAACATGAAAATCACCACAGTGGTAGTCTGTGAGATGTAGAACAACAATCTGGTGGAGATTGTAGAAAACAATTTGATTTCGATTTTTTATTAATTTATTAAAATTGCTATATAGCCAGGTATACAGTATAGGACTTTGGCAGTTAATTATTAAATAATAAAACAGTAAAACAACATGAAAATAACAACAGTGGTAGTCTGTGAGATGAAGAACAATAATCTGTTACATTTTGCAGAAAACAATTTGATTTCGATTTTTTATTAATTTATTAAAATATCTATATAGCCAGGTATACAGTATAGGACTTTGGCAGTTAATTATTAAATAATAAAACAGTAAAACAACATGAAAATCACCACAGTGGTAGTCAGTGAGATGTAGAACAATAATCTGGTGGAGTTTGCAGAAAAAAATTTGATTTGCATTTTTAATGAATTTATTAAATATTGCTGTATAGCAATGTAAATATATATGATTTTGGCAGACAATTATTAAAGAATAAAACAGTAAAACAACAAGAAAATCACCATAGTGGTAGTCAGTGAGATGTAGAACAAGAATCGGGTGGAGTTTGCAGAAAACAATTTGATTTCGATTTTTTATTAATTTATTAAAATTGCTATATAGCCGGGTATACAGTATTGGACTTTGGCAGGTAATTATTAAATAATAAAACAGTAAAACAACATGAAAATCACCACAGTGGTAGTCTGTGAGATGTAGAACAAGAATCGGGTGGAGTTTGCAGAAAACAATTTGATTTCGATTTTTTATTAATTTATTAAAATTGCTATATAGCCAGGTATACAGTATAGGACTTTGGCAGGTAATTATTAAATAATAAAACAGTAAAACAACATGAAAATAACCACAGTGGTAGTCTGTGAGATGTAGAACAATATTCTGTTACATTTTGCAGAAAACAATTTGATTTCGATTTTTTATTAATTTATTAAATATTGCTATATAGCCAGCTATACAGTATAGGACTTTGGCAGGTAATTATTAAATAATAAAACAGTAAAACAACATGAAAAATCCCCACAGTGGTAGTCTGTGAGATATAGAACAAGAATTGGGTGGAGTTTGCAGAAAAAAATTTGATTTCGATCTTTTATTAATTTATTAAAATTGCTATATAGCCAGGTATACAGTATAGGACTTTGGCAGTTAATTATTAAATAGTAAAACACTAAAACAACATGAAAATAACCACAGTGATAGTCTGTGAGATGAAGAACAATAATCTGTTACATTTTGCAGAAAAAAATTTGATTTCGATTTTTTATTAATTTATTAAAATTGCTATATAGCCAGGTATACAGTATAGGACTTTGGCAGTTAATTATTAAATAATAAAACAGTAAAACAACATGAAAATCACCACAGTGGTAGTCAGTGAGATGAAGAACAATAATCTGCTGGAGTTTGCAGAAAACAATTTGATTTTTTTTTTAATGAATTTATCAAATATTGCTGTATAACAAGGTATACAGTATAGGATTTTGGCAGTTAATTATTAAATAATACAACAGTAAAACAACATGAAAATAACCACAGTGGTAGACAGTGAGATGAAGAACAATAATCTGGTAGAGTGTGCAGAAAACAATTTGATTAGCATTTTTTATGAATTTATTAATTATTGCTGTATAACAAGGTATACAGTATAGGACTTTGGCAGGCAATTATTGAATAATAAAACAGTAAAACAACATGAAAATCACCACAGTGGTAGACAGTGAGATGAAGAACAAGAATCTGCTGGAGGTTGCAGAAAACAATTTGATTTCGATTTTTTATTAATTTATTAAATATTGCTATATAGCCAGGTATACAGTATAGGACTTTGGCAGGTAATTATTAAATAATAAAACAGTAAAGCAAAATGTAAATCACCACAGTGGTAGTCAGTGAGATGAAGAACAATAATCTGTTGGAGTTTGCAGAAAACAATTTTATTTTATTTTTTTATGAATTTATTAAATATAGCTGTATAACAAGATAGTATAGGACTTAGGCAGTTAATTATTAAATAATAAAACAGGAAAGCAATATGATAATCACCATAGTGGTAGTCAGTGAGATGTAGAACAATAATCTGGGGGAGTTTGCAGAAAACAATTCGATTTCGATTTTTTATTAATTTATTAAATATGGCTATATAGCCAGTTATACATTATAGGATTTTGGCAGGCAATTATTAAATAATAAAACAGTAAAACAACATGAAAATAACCACAGTGGTAGACAGTGAGATGAAGAAAAATAATCTGGTGGAGTGTGCAGAAAACAATTTGATTTGCATTTTTTATTAATTTATTAATTATTGCTTTATAACAAGGTATACAGTATAGGACTTTGGCAGGCAATTATTGAATAATAAAACAGTAAAACAACATGATAATCACCACAGTGGTAGAAAGTGTGATGAAGAACAATAATCTGGTGTAGTTTGCAGAAAACAATTTGATTTGCATTTTTTATGAATTTATTAATTATTGCTGTATAACAAGGTATACAGTATAGGACTTTGGCAGGTAATTATTAAATAATAAAACAGTAAAACAGATGAAAATCACCACAGTGTTAGTCTGTGAGATGTAGAACAATAATCTGGTGGAGTTTGCAGAAAACAATTTGATTTTATTTTTTTATGAATTTATTAATTATTGCTGTATAACAAGGTATACAGTATAGGACTTTGGCAGGCAATTATTAAATATTAAACAGTAAAACAACATTAAAATAACCACAGTGGTAGACAGTGAGATGAAGAACAAGAATCTGTTGGAGTTTGCAGAAAACAATTTGATTTTATTTTTTTTATGAATTTATCAAATATTGCTGTATAGCAATGTAAATATTCATGATTTTGGCAGACAATTATTAAATAATAAAACAGTAAAACAACATGAAAATCACCACAGTGGTAGTCAGTGAGATGAAGAACAAGAATCTGCTGGAGTTTGCAGAAAACAATTTGATTTCGATTTTTTATTAATATATTAAAAATTGCTATATAGCCAGGTATACAGTATAGGATTTTGGCAGGCAATTATTAAATAATAAAACAGTAAAACAACATGAACATCACCACAGTGGTAGTCGGTGAGATGTAGAACAATAATCTGGTAGAGTTTGCAGAAAACAATTTGATTTGCATTTTTAATGAATTTATTAAATATTGCTGTATAACAAGATATGCAGTGTATAGGATTTTGGCATGCAATTATTGAATAATAAAACAGTAGATCAACATAAAAATCTCCACAGTCGTAGTATGTGAGATGTAGAACAAGAATCTGGTGGAATTTGCAGAAAACAATGTGATTTTATTTATTTTATTATTAATATATATTTTTTAAAGTCTGCCGACACCAAGCGCATACACCTTGAGCCTACCACGCAACCTCGTGTAGACGCGCAATAAATTAAGCGCAGATGGCGTGACCGCGCTTTTCTGAAGCACAGATGGCGTGACCGCAGTGACTGTTACGGGAAGTGATTTTGTTGGACGTCAGACACAACGACCACATCTGTGCTGTTTCACCAGTCTTTTAAGGCTAAAGTCCTTGGTTTTATCAAGCAGCGGTGGTGAAATTATCATTAAGCTCTGTATCATTACAGATCGAGCGAATCGTGAGTTTGTGGACAGAATAAGTTCAGGTTCGATGACGATGATGGTAGCAGCAGGCTATGCAAGTCCAAACAAAAGCACTGAAGGTAAAACATCTGCCCGCAGACAGAATGAAGGTAAAAAACAACTTAATTTCATCTATACTAGGCTATCTCTCTGATTCAAACGTAGGACAAGATGCTTTGGCTGTCTGATCAAATGCATTTATCATAGAATTAATATGGTATGTGTATATGTTATATATTTTTACATGGTACTCATCGTTTCAAGAATACCATATGGTGCTTTTTGCATTCAATCAATAAAAGTTCTAAAAAGTATGGTAACAAGGACATGAACCCAAGTTGCAACAGTTTTGTCTTCCCTTTTGTGACGTACGAGTAAAAGAAACTGGCTGCATCCGAAATCACATACTTTCCTACTATATAGTAGGCAAAAACAGTATGTGACAATCGAATTACGTCCGAATGCACAGTACTCAAAGTCAGAGTATGCAAAAAGTACCCGGATGACCTACTACTTCCGGTTAAATTCTGAAGTGTGCTTATAATGGACACTTTACTATCCCATGAGGCCACAGGAGAGGATTTGTGAATGCAGGTGAAGCGACACAACTGATGCTGGTCACATGATAATGACAACATGTCAAATGTAGCCTACTTCCAGATTACATTCATACTACACACACATGCATACTATAAACATACTTATTAGTGGTTGTGAAGTAATTACTTATTAAAAATAAGTACCTACTCAAGAGAGCATGTGTTTTCGGAGTCAGCCACTGCTTTTCAAATGAGATAAAAATGTATGACGTCACTTTGTAGTCGTCACAGTAAGCATCACACTGGTTCCCTTGAGGAAAAACCCAATAGGCTTTTGGATTATCGCTAAAAACAAGCTCTGTGATCAACAAAAATCAAGATAATTATCACAGATGAACAACTTTTATGAATTTTGAAGCCTACAAAGTAAAAAGCTAAAGGTAGGCTATAAACTAACTACACCACGCACGGTCCCACTAATTCAAAGTCACCATCGCTAAGTTTCCGACAACTTTTTCAGTTTTTATCTAAAAACATTTTCCCAGACTGTTTGAGTTAGAATAGTTTATAAGAGCACAATTATTAGCATAACGATGCTGTAAAAGTGGACTGAGTTTACCTGTTCGGCGTGATGACGTATAACCTCCTCGACAGCCTCTGTACTGTAGTCCCATTTAGCCTCTTGTTAGCAATAGCTTCAAAAAAAATATTGATGTATTTTATGTCGTAGAATAAAACGTAAAAATTATCTTGAGCTTGTGTTCACCACAGACCTTATTTCAGCCATTTAACTAAAGTCCCATTAAAAAATGTTTTTTCTTTGGGACGATGGAACCGGAAGTGCTAAAATGCTAACTCGCTTCCGCGTTTGGGCCTACAAAGTGATGTCATACCTGCACCACTCTATTGATTGGATGGTTGTGGTTTGCTGTTAGTGGATCTCATGTGAGTGACAGGTTGTCCCGCCCAACATATCATCAGAGAAGAGTTGTCGCTGCAAGAGGGAGAAGTTATGCTGCGTTCCAGGCAGTTTTTTGAGCTCGTAAATCACAACTTCAAACCACGACTCACGACTTTGTAGCGTTCCAGGCCAGTCACGCAAAAATACCTGAGCGCAATATACATACTTATTGTTTCAGACACATAACATTGTAATACATAATCGTGAGTGTATATACATACGTATTGTTTCAGACACATAAAATTGAAATACATAATCGTGTGTGTATTATTATCATTATTATTATATTATTATTAATTTGACTGCAACGTTATATTGTCCTAAAGTGTATTCTCACCGTGTACCGCCGGCAGAAACACTGCATCCGTAGGGGCTGCCATTTTTGTTTTGTATGGTTTTGCGGGCTATGTGACGTCAGAACTCGTAACTGGGAGTACATGGATCTAGTACGAGTTCACGGGTGGGAAGTCACGGGTTTGACTGCCGTTCCAGTGCACTTTCACGGGTATAAGGTTGGAAAAACACGAGTTACAGGTTGCCTGGAACGCGGCATTATTTTCATTAAAGATTGCAAGGGCAAATCAAAAATCAAAAAAATGCAATATGCACGAATAAATAATTCATAATAAATAATTCAATATTCCATTTAAAAATAACAATCGGAGTGGTGACTATATTACCATATTAGGCCAATAACTTTCTGATATGTATCAGATTACAGGATAAATGAAGATTCAAAAGAATAGTTTGATAAAATAGAGAAATCAGATTTCCAGTTTTTGAAACTCGCTTTCTTGTCTATATAGTCCACCTGACCTTATCATATTTTTGAGAAGATTTCTCAGGAAAGTGTTTGCCCTTCTCACATTATATTATATTTCTTCCTGTTTTCGGTCGAAGTCAATAGTAGTCGATTGTCGAGTTTGCGTGCGCGATCCTTAGTTATCAATGATCGCGCGCGCGCGCGAACTCGACAATCAACTACTGTGGACTTTGACCGAAAACAGGAAGAAAACACAGGTATATGAGCTGGCTGAATAAACATCATTTTTACTCATATCTTTCACATCTACTGCAGTCAGATTCACCGTGTTCACTCTGAATAACACCACTCACATGGCTGTGCACTTGTAATGACACATCAAGGATGTTAAGAGGCTAAAAGCAGGTTTAAAACTTGCCCCGTTTAAGTCGACAGGGTGCAAATTTTAAAAAGAGGATAACACGGTGTAGGAAACACCGATTTTTGTCGTTGTTCTCTGTACTGACAGCACTCCAAATTTACAAAAAAATGAGCTCAATGTTAAAATTGACCGGAGTTCTCCTTTAACTGAGGATAATGACTAGCTACATTCAGAAAAGTGAGATGTTCAGAAAATGCATGTTGGTGTTTGTCAGTGTATATTATTTCCAGATTCACACTTTCAGTAAGTCTTTACAGATGCATATAACAACAGGTAAATGATAACTAAATATCACTGACTTTTGTCTCACGCAGTTAAGATAATGAAGTTCGTCGGTCTGGTGATTCTGGTGATCCAGAATGCATCGCTCATCTTCAGCATCCGCTACGTGTGGACACTGGCTGGAGATCAGTTTTTGGCCACATCTGCTGTCGTGATGGTAGAGATTCTTAAAGTCCTCACCTGTCTGTTTCTCATCTCGATGCAAAGACATGCAAAACATCTTCCACTGGTATCGCTTGGGTTGGCAGAACGATTTCACTCTAAATAACTTGTGTACTGAACAATGTAATGCGACTGTTGTCATATGATGTTCCATTTAAGTGATTTCATCGTCTTCTTGACCATTATATATATTTTCTATGGATAATAAGAGAAAACTAAATAATGGTCGATAAAAGTCAAAAATATAAATATCGATTATATGCATGTACCGCCTTTTTGTATAAGAATTTATTCAAATAAAAACTATGCAATAATGATACAATTTGTCTTTGCCTTTATTTTAATGTATGTATTAAGTCACTTTAACAAATATACTATCAAAATCAGCCATTAATATATCTGATCAATGTCAAATATTATTACTTATGAGGAGAAATGTGTATTTAAGCAATAAAGGGGTATTTTTACGTTTATACGCCACATTTCTAAGGCTTTATAAATGTTGTTATATCTGTGGGGGTGTTTGTTCAGCCTCAAAAAATGCCAGTTAAAACTCATTAAGGTCAATATGAATCTAACCTGTATATTTCTTTGCTATAAACTATATGATTTTTTAGCATTAACTAACATTATTACATTATGCTTATGTCTGGTGATAATAAGACTATACAATGATTGTGTGCTTCTGCCATCTAGAGGTCCCTGTAGAGCAACACATCATTCTTCTTGAGAGAGACAGTTGCAATTAATTTTTTTGTCATATTTAATTATTGTCGAGCAACAATATTTTAGTTACCTGATTACTTTTAACTACCTTTGTATTGATATTTTTTCTTTTTTAAATTCAGACACAAGCAAGCATAGATGAATATAATTTTAAAACATTGTTTTTTTTAGCACATGAGTTTGAGGTGTGCAACAATTAATTAAATGGAACGTTATAGACGGCACATATTTAATTATGAATTAAAACTAGATTTTAAATGTAATAGCATATGTAATTTAAATATAACTTGATTTTCAAATATTACAGTAATAATATATTATTATAGGCTACAAAATATTTGTTTTCCAAAATAAAGCAGAAAAAACGCATCATTCATTTCTTTCATTTTCTTTTCAGTAACTAAACTAAATTTTAAAGTCTCCATGGATCCCTTACAAAAATACTGTGGCTAATCTATTTATGAAACCACCTTAAAACCATCGGAGGAACCACCCCAATACCACGCCATTTGGTTACTTCAAAGTGCATATTCAGAATTCCATACTATTGCTAATACATAGTAATTTTGAGGTCCTTTCTATGTTTTTATGCCATTTATATGATTCGAGGCTGCACGCGAGCGGCGCTAATATGTTTCCGTACTTCAGATCGCGATAGAGCGAAGAAGAAGAGCGCGAGCGCGTGTGATTGGTCGAGGCTTTCTCGAACGGTTACAGGAAGTGATTGTGTGTTGGGGACGTCAACACTTTTCCTCGAGCACAGCTCACAGAGATCATTCCGACCTCATTCACCGCATAGCCTATATGAGCTGTTTCATGGAGCAGCGGTGGGGAAATCAGCATCAAACTCTGTAATCAATACAGATCGAGCGGAGCGTGTGAATTTGTGGGCAGAATTAAGTTCATGTTCGATGGCGATGATGGCAGCAGCGGGCAATGAGAGTCCACACAAAAGCACTGAGGATAAAACATCATCCCGCAGACAGAATGAAGGTAAACAACAACATCATAATTTCATCTTCAGTATGCTATCTCTCTGGTTCAAACACCTGACTGTTTAAGGACTCTGCTTTGGCTGTCAGATCAAATGCAATGAAGTATGAAAATGTAACATGCCATGGTTAGCATAGTTACACACCCAAAATCCATGGATACCACAGCCTATTATAATATTACCATGTGTTTTGGACATAAGCCATTGTAGTGTTTGAAGTACTATGTAAATAACCCAAATAACATGGTATCTGAATATAGGACTATGCTATTGTACCAGTATCTTGGAGGATGTACATGAGTATAACAATCATTCATGAATTTAGCAAAGTACCATGATATTACCATCTGATATCACTGTAACATGGTAGTACATCACTGTATTTTTTGTAAAGGTTAGCGTAAGAATATAGAGACCAAATAATGGAAAATCAAGATCAAAATACAACACGTTGTCTCATCTCTCTCCTTTTTAACCCTCTATGAATTATAAAATCACAAAGGCTTTTTTTTGGTTTTACTAAAAACACAAATATGATTACTTTGAGAGTGTTGCTTATTTGTCCATTGCAATAAAGAAATATAGTTTCATGAACAAACATTCAAAAACTCAAACTGTAAAAATGAAAGTTAGTTAATGCATTTGGTATCATGAACTAATAGTGAATATCTTTGCAGCATTTATTAATCTAGGTTAATTCTGTTCATTTCTACACAATTATACATTTGATATGAAATATAAATAAACAATTCTGTATTTTTAATTTAACAATCTACGTTAATAAAACTGGTTATAGTTAGTTCATACCGAATGCGTCAAACAAATTGCTTGATTTTTCTGCACCAATTTCTCTGCCATTGAATCATCTGTGAATGTGTAAAAATGCTACAGTAACAGAACTCTACATTGTAATAGATGGATACAAAGGGATAATCGTGGCAGTGGTTTGCTCTTGTAAAGCTCTTTGAATTTTCTCAAACAGTGTATAAACTCCAATGTCATCTTGCAGACAAAAGCTCTTTTCATATGATCATGTGTCTTTATGAGTTTTAACGGTGTGGCAGAAGGTGTGTGTTATAAGTCAGTCTGTCTGTCTGTTATAAGTCAGTCTGTCTGTCTGTCTACATGTGGCAGAAGGTGTGTGTTATACGTCAGTCTGTCTGGATGTGGCAGAAGGTGTGTGTTATACGTCAGTCTGTCTGGATGTGGCAGAAGGTGTGTGTTATACGTCAGTCTGTCTGGATGTGGCAGAAGGTGTGTGTTATACGTCTGTCTGTCTGTCTGGATGTGGCAGAAGGTGTGTGTTATACGTCTGTCAGTCTGTCTGTCTGGATGTGGCAGAAGGTGTGTGTTATACGTCTGTCTGTCTGGATGTGGCAGAAGGTGTGTGTTATACGTCTGTCAGTCTGTCTGTCTGGATGTGGCAGAAGGTGTGTGTTATACGTCTGTCTGTGTGGATGTGGCAGGAGGTGTGTGTTATACGTCAGTCTGTCTGGATGTGGCAGAAGGTGTGTGTTATACGTCTGTCTGTGTGGATGTGGCAGGAGGTGTGTGTTATACGTCAGTCTGTCTGGATGTGGCAGAAGGTGTGTGTTATACGTCTGTCTGTCTGTCTGGATGCGACAGAAGGTGTGTGTTATACGTCTGTCAGTCTGTCTGGATGTGGCAGAAGGTGTGTGTTATACGTCTGTCTGGATGCGGCAGAAGGTGTGTGTTATACGTCTGTCAGTCTGTCTGGATGTGGCAGAAGGTGTGTGTTATACGTCTGTCTGTCTGGATGTGGCAGAAGGTGTGTGTTATACGTCAGTCTGTCTGTCTGTTATAAGTCAGTCTGTCTGGATGTGGCAGAAGGTGTGTGTTATACATCTGTCTGTCTGGATGTGGCAGAAGGTGTGTGTTATACGTCTGTCTGTCTGGATGTGGCAGAAGGTGTGTGTTATACGTCTGTCAGTCTGTCTGGATGTGGCAGAAGGTGTGTGTTATACGTCTGTCAGTCTGTCTGGATGTGGCAGAAGGTGTGTGTTATACGTCTGTCTGTCTGGATGTGGCAGAAGGTGTGTGTTATACGTCAGTCTGTCTGTCTGTTATAAGTCAGTCTGTCTGGATGTGGCAGAAGGTGTGTGTTATACGTCTGTCTGTCTGGATGTGGCAGAAGGTGTGTGTTATACGTCTGTCTGTCTGGATGTGGCAGAAGGTGTGTGTTATACGTCTGTCAGTCTGTCTGGATGTGGCAGAAGGTGTGTGTTATACGTCTGTCTGTCTGGATGTGGCAGAAGGTGTGTGTTATACGTCTGTCAATCTGTCTGGATGTGGCAGAAGGTGTGTGTTTATACGTCTGTCTGTCTGGATGTGGCAGAAGGTGTGTGTTATACGTCTGTCATCTGTCTGGATGTGGCAGAAGGTGTGTGTTACGTCTGAGGCAAAGTGTGTTATACGTCTGTCAATCTGTCTGGATGTGGCAGAAGGTGTGTGTTATAACGTCTGTCAATCTGTCTGGATGTGGCAGAAGGTGTGTGTTATACGTCAGTCTGTCTGTCTGTTATAAGTCAGTCTGTCTGGATGTGGCAGAAGGGTGTGTTATACGTCTGTCTGTCTGGATGTGGCAGAAGGTGTGTGTTATCAGCGTGCTGTCTGTCTGTCTGGGATGTGGCAGAAGGTGTGTGTTATACGTCTGTCTGTCTGGATGTGGCAGAAGGTGTGTGTTATACGTCTGTCTGTCTGGATGTGGCAGAAGGTGTGTGTTATACGTCTGTCGTCTGTCTGGATGTGGCAGAAGGTGTGTGTTATACGTCTGTCTGTCTGGATGTGGCAGAAGGTGTGTGTTATACGTCTGTCTGTCTGGATGTGGCAGAAGGTGTGTGTATATCGTCTGTCATCTGTCTGGATGTGGCAGAAGGTGTGTGTTATACGTCTGTCGTCTGTCTGGATGTGGCAGAAGGTGTGTGTTATACGTCTGTCTGTCTGGATGTGGCAGAAGGTGTGTGTTATACGTCAGTCTGTCTGTCTGTTATAAGTCATCTGTCTGGATGTGGCAGAAGGTGTGTGTTATACGTCTGTCTGTCTGGATGTGGCAGAAGGTGTGTGTTTATACGTCTGTCTGTCTGGATGTGGCAGAAGGTGTGTGTTTATACGTCTGTCAGTCTGTCTGGATGTGGCAGAAGGTGTGTGTTATATTAGTCTGTCTGTCTGATTGCAAATGTTTTAAGTCTGTCTGTCTGGATGTGGCAGAAGGTGTGTGTTATACGTCTGTCTGTCTGGATGTGGCAGAAGGTGTGTGTTATACGTCTGTCTGTCTGGATGTGGCAGAAGGTGTGTGTTATACGTCTGTCTGTCTGGATGTGGCAGAAGGTGTGTGTTTAATCGTCTGTCAGTCTGCTGGATGTGCAGAAGGTGTGTTTATACGTCTGTCTGTCTGGATGTGGCAGAAGGTGTGTGTTATACGTCTGTCTGTCTGGATGTGGCAGAAGGTGTGTTTAACGTCTGTCAACTGTCTGATGTGGCAGAAGGTGTGGTATACGTCTGTCAATCTGTCTGGATGTGGCAGAAGGTGTGTGTTATACGTCTGTCATCTGTCTGGATGTGGCAGAAGGTGTGTGTTATACTCAGTCGTCTGTCTGTTTGTCTTGGATGTGGCAGAAGGTGTGTGTTATACGTCTGTCTGTCTGGATGTGGCAGAAGGTGTGTGTTATACGTCTGTCTGTCTGGATGTGGCAGAAGGTGTGTGTTATACGTCTGTCTGTCTGGATGTGGCAGAAGGTGTGTGTTATACGTCTGTCTGTCTGGATGTGGCAGAAGGTGTGTGTTATAGGTTAGTCTGTCAGGATGTATGATATTCTTTACAAAAAACGAAAACTGGCAAAACAGGATCACGTTTTCACAGTTCCTGTTCGCCGTGTCTATAGAAACCTGAGCTTATTTGTGATTCTCTCTGAGATAAAACAATCATAAAGAGTTTATTTTTTGATTTCATTTTTGCCTTCATTTCTGTCTTTCATCTTGACTTCTCACATTTCAAGTGTTGTGAATTAGCTTTAGCTAAAAAGACTGATACATACATCATGAAGTTTTTCAATTTTTTTTGTATCTGTCCTGTATCTAAATAAACTTTAAAAAAAAAATTTAATAATCCAAATTTAGTTAGATAATTGTGTCTTTTTGGCCATTTGGTACCCAATAATGTGCCTGTGAACTGCATTAATATGTTTCTACACGCAGTGGTGTGAATGAATGGAGTGTCTGTAAGCAGGGTGTTGGCACCGGATTGAGCAAACATTCACCCAGTGTTGATGTCTATAGGTGTGTCCTAACTGAATATACAAGCAAAACATTGACTAGCTGCATTCAGAAAGTGAATTGCTGACGTCAGTGTTCTGATCCGTTTCCATTTTCACGCTTTCAGTGAAAACCTGCTTTTTGTTGACCAAAATATTCTCGTGCTTGTCTCTTGCAGTCAACAAGAAGTTGAAGTACATCAGTTTGGCTATCCTGGTGATCCAGAATGCATCGCTCATCCTCAGCATCCGCTACGTGCGGACGTTGCCGGGAGATCATTTCTTCACCACATCAGCGTAGTCATGGCAGAAGTTCTTAAAGTCTTCACCTGTCTGGTCATCATCATGATACAGAAGAGAGGTGCGTTCACTGGAGTTGTGGCCTGCTACACGTGTAATATGTCTTAAAGGGATTGTTCACCTAAAAATTGACAACTCTCTCATTTACTCACCTTATGTCGCTCTAAATCTTCGGAACACGAATGAAGATATTTGTAATAATGAAATCTGAGAAGATTTTCTGACATACAAAACTACCTATATACCCAAATATAAGACAAGGTTTTGTCCTAAAAATAGGCTGAAAATGGGGGGGTCGTCTTATTTTCGCGATAGACAAAATCACGGGGGGAAAGGGAGAAATTTCTTGCCAAGCATTTTGGTGAGCTACTTTATTTGTGTATTAAAGTAAAAAAAAAATTGAGAAAAGTTACAAAACCCACTAGAATGGCTAGTTTAAACGTTTAGCATATTTGTATAAGATTAAATTTTTAAAAGCTCTTCACGTGCTTCTTAAGAGCGCGCAACAGCCTCCCTCCAGAGCGGGCGTGCCTCTCTATCTATCTATCTATCTATCTATCTGTCTGTCTGTCTGTCTGTCTGTTGTCTGTCTGTCTGTCTGTCTGTCTGTCTGTCTGTCTGTCTGTCTGTCTGTCTGTCTGTCTGTCTGTCTGTCTGTCTGTCTGTCTGTCTGTCTGTCTGTCTGTCTGTCTGTCTGTCTGTCTGTCTGTCTGTCTGTCTGTCTGTCTGTCTGTCTGTCTGTCTGTCTGTCTGTCTGTCTGTCGTCTGTCTGTCTGTCTGTCTGTCTGTTGTCTGTCTGTCTGTCTGTCTGTCTGTCTGTCTGTCTGTCTGTCTGTCTGTCTGTCTGTCTGTCTGTCTGTCTGTCTTCTATCTATCTATCTACTATCTATCTTCTATCTATCTATCTATCTATTTATCTATCTATCTATCTATCTATCTATCTATCTTCTATCTATCTATCTATCTATCTATCTATCTATCTATCTATCTATCTATCTATCTATCTATCTATCTATCTATCTATCTATCTATCTATCTATCTATCTATCTACAAAAAATAAGCCTGGAAAATGGGGGGTCGTCTTATATTCGGGTATATACGGTAATTCATATGAATCGAGTGGTTTAGTCCAAATTTTCTAGAGACTCGATCGCTTTATATGATGAACAGATTTAGTCAGTGGAGGCACAGAAATCTTTTAGAGTGATTGATGACAAATTTTGTTTCATATTTTGGTTAACTAACCCTTTAAATTTAAAAATGGTTCTAACAAGATTAATGTCTTATCTCAAAATACTTTTCGTGTTGAGCAATATTTTTGTTGATTATTATTTAAAATAAATGCTATTTTGATATTCTATTTATGCAATGACACTCATATCATACATGTTAAAGGGATAGTTCACCCAAAAATGAAAATTAGCCCATGATTTACTCACCCTGAAGCCATCCTAGTGTATATGACATTCTTCATTCAGACGAATACAATCAGATTTATATAAAAAAATGTCCTGGCTCTTCCAAGCTTGATAATGAGAGTAAATGGCTGTTTGACTTTGGAAGTAATTAACATTAAAGCGCATCTATTCATGATTAAAGTGCTCGACACGGATCTGCTTGGGTTAATAAAGGTCTTCTGAAGTGAAGATATGCATTCGTTCGTGTAAGAAAAATATTCATATTTAAAACTTTATCAACTAAAATAACTAGCTTCCGGCAGACGACCGTACGCATCGATTTACGCCAAAAGAGTAACCCTTGAACTTGACGCACAAACGTAATGATGAACGCGGTTGCCCAGCCCTGTTTGTTCGAACCACGAGGGGCGTCAATTGCCGGCATTATGTTGTGCGTCGAGACTACTAACAAAAAAAACACCACTTCTACTACTATTATTATTTTTATTATTATTGCAGCAGTGTGTCTGATAACAATGTGTCTCTTCTCAAATTTTTTGTTTTGTTGTAAATGCAGGTAATGTGAAGACCTTCGTATGGCTGTTGTATGACTCTATATTCATCCAGTATTCAGACACACTGAAGTTAGCAATTCCGTCACTCATCTACACTTTACAAAACAACCTGCAGTATGTGGCCATTTCCAATTTACCAGCAGCCACTTTCCAGGTAAGACTTCTCCACAATTTATTTATCTGTGTGTGTGTGTGTGTATATATATATATATATATATATATATATATATATATATATATATATATATATAATATATATATTTCTCACCCCAAACATGTTATTTTTAGTAAAAACAAGGTTGTCAGTGTAGATATAAACTTGCAGAAGGTTGCAATGATTGATTTTATTTTTGTAGGTCACATATCAGCTGAAGATCTTGACCACAGCATTGTTTTCAGTGCTCATGCTGCGGAAGAGTCTTTCTAAAATCCAATGGATCTCACTAGTGCTGCTGTTCGCCGGAGTGGCGATCGTCCAGGTGGAGCAGGAGAGCGGAAAACAGAAGGAGGCTTTGACCGGCACCAACCAGAACTACTTCAAGGGCTTGGTGTCCGTGATTGTCTCGTGCTTGTCCTCCGGGTTCGCCGGCGTTTACTTCGAGAAGATCTTGAAGGGCAGCTCTGCCTCGGTGTGGATGAGAAACATCCAGCTCGGGATCTTCGGGGTTTTTTTGGGTCTCCTCGGCATGTGGTGGAACGATGGCGCCGCCATGGCTGAGAAAGGCTTCCTGTTCGGATACACTCCTCTCGTGTGGGGCGTCATTTTCAACCAGGCGTTCGGCGGCCTTCTGGTGGCTGTTGTCGTAAAATACGCAGACAATATTCTCAAAGGCTTCGCCACCTCTTTTTCCATCATCGTGTCCACGATCACGTCCGTCTACCTCTTCGGCTTCCACGTGGACCTGATATTCACGCTGGGCGCAGGATTGGTCATAGGAGCCGTCTATATGTACAGTCTCCCCAAACCAAACACCAGCACTTCCAGCACCAGCACATCTTCACCCAGCCACAGCAATGGAAGAGACTCGGAGCTGGATGCTTTCCTTCCAAAGTCAGTGCTGGTGAAATGAAATGAGCCACCTTATCTGTGTCCCCTTCCGTTAATCGCTCTTTACCTCTCTCGTGGAAGTCCTAACTCTCTCCTCTTTCTCATTTCTCTCTGCTGCTGTGGGTTTGGGTGCTTCTGTGAACACGTCTAGGCAAAATTAATTATTGAATTAATTTGGAAAGCACAAACCAGAGAGACGTAGACTTAGGTTTCACTGTTTTCCGTTTTCGTTTTTTTTAATACCAAAAACAAACAGTGGCATTTTTCACCTGGGATATCTGTTGAAACACTTTCCAACATTTTCACCTCCCTTCCCTGTTTGCCTTAAACAGCATTTTCCTGTTAGACAGCTCGATCTGGGGGGAAGAAGACGTCAAGCAGAGGACCGTTGGGCTGGATTGACTTGAAATCTAATGGAGGAATCTCACAAAACCTGTAACTTCCACTTCAAAATGAAGAAAAAAAAATCAAAGCCTATTAAGTGCTAAAACAAATGATTGCATTGTGAAATTTAAGCACATTTAACTTTCAAATTTCAAAATCAACATGAAATAAATTCTCTTTCAAATAAATACATTTAAATTTAAATAATATTTATTTTTTGCACTTTATGGTAATGCAAATTTAGAAAAGGAATGTGTTTATTTATGAAAACAATGCAAAAGTCACAATCTTAATGGTCCACATAACACTAGGCTTAATTTTCTTCACACAAAATAATTGATCAAGTTCCTCTGATTTGTAGGATTGAGATTTTGGTGTGAAATTTACCCAGGTATCATCTTGACAGGTTTTGTGAGATTCCCCTAAAGCTTCTTCTACATGCTAAGTTCTTCGCCCCAAATCATTGTCTCGTGTAAATAGAGAAAAAGAAAAATAATGGTTGAGAAAAGCTGTTTGAATGTGTGCCATGTTTAAAGCATGGCAATACCTCATGGCAACACCTCTAAGGTCTGTACAGTGGCAAAGAGCTTGTTTCACTCGTATCTGTAGCAGTATTCGACTTAAAGTGTTGCACTTTGTCGTCTGTGTGTTGAGTTTGGTTTGGCTGATATAGTAGAGGAATCAGATCAAGGGAAGCTTAAATCAGCTTGCAGGGAATTATAATAAATGTTACATTCATCTCAAACATTTTTCTCTGCAAGCCCTCCTTACCCATAATCAATGTGTTAAGCGATGCCACCCTTACAGGGCATGTCTGAAAATGAGCACTAAATAAAATTGAGCTCCATTAAAATGCGCTTGAACTTGAAATATTTGACGGACAATCACTTAACACATTGTTTCCATGTGGATTCTTGCTTTACCACCCTCGGCATTTTCAGCTCACAGCTCTTTGCTGTTCAGGAAACTGACTAACCTGGTCATTTTCTAACCAAATGGCACCTTAGTGAAAGCTCTTTTGTTTTCTTTGTGTGTGTGCAAATGTCTCTGTGTGAGGGGGACTAGTTTTGCTTAGCCAACAACTGGTTACTGCTGTGCCTTTCTCAAGCAAATTGTGACTGAATGGTAACTATATATGTTAATATAGTTCTTACACTGTACATACTATCAAAATAATATCTTCTTTTTATGATGCAAAAAAGTCAATAATTGTGGATTTATCTTATGTTATGTATTGTACAAACAATCTTGTGCACATATTTGATACAAATATGCCAAAACTGTTCTCAGTAAATCCCCACACACCTCAAGAGAACTTCCTGATATAAAATGAATGTTTTATTTCCATTTTTTTACAGTAGGAAATATGCTCAACAGAGCACATATGGAAATTTGGTCATCGGGTGATGGATCATATTGGGGAAATATATTGGTGTGGTTTGGTAAAGGCTTTTGTTGCTCTTTAAAAGGGTTTAATATACATGTCAGAATTCATAGAAGCTTAAAAGAGCTGGGTTAAGTGCTGTAAAGTAGATTTCAATTCCTCATTGTTTTGGGTGAAGAAATGTTGGGTTTTTTACTTTGGTGGTTCTTAAGCACTAATTATTTTAAGTCAACATGAAATCAGAATTGCTCCGTTTACTTTATTATATGCTGGTTGTCTTAATGTGCACAAATTATCTGTGCATATTACTTCTAAAATAAATGTTTGTTTTATCTAAATATAAAGTTTTCCCCATCCTCAAAATTGCTTTCTATGGAAGCTTGTTTTCTGTCACGGAATAAAAAATAAAAAAGGTAATTGCAACTTTTTATCTCACAATTCTTACATTATAACGCACAATTGCAAGTGTATATCCCGCGATTCTGAGAAAAAAGTCAACATGAAACAAGCTTCCATAGCTTTCCTTTTTGCCAGTTGTTAATGTAGAAATTTAATGGATGCTTAATGTTAATGTAATAAATAATACTACAATAACAACAAATAGAAATTGACATAAAAACTTCCCATATATGTAATACCTGCCTTCCCGATGAAACCAATAGCTTTGTGATGGTAAAAAGGCTTGCGAATAGTGTTTCATGTTGACTTTAATTCACAAATTGAGATGCTACTAGTTCCCTTCAGCTCTAAAGTTGATAGTCTAGATCTCAAACCCCATCATGGGATTGTTTTTAGAGACTTTTTCAGAAACTAATGAGCCGAGAGTGGCCTCAGGCAGCTAAAGCGTATGTGTGTGTGGTAAAATATGTTATCTAGATATGATTGTGTGTGTGTGTGTGTGTGTGTTTAAGTATGAGAGAATTTACTACAAGCCATTTTATGACACAAAATCATGCATATCTTTCATATTTGTTTATGAGAGATTATTATGATGGTGTTTGACATGATGGCCTTGAAAGATATATCATCATGAATATTAATTAGGATGACAAAAGATAGAAGCATTTTCAGTGAATACTGTATTTGTTTCTTTTGTATGTTCGGCTCATTGGTGAATAGATCTGATTTTAAGAACTTGAGCTGAAAGCGATCGCATGTACAAAAATATGAAACGTTGCACATGTCCAGTGGGGTTTTCTGTTCAATTTTGTGTTTTGTGACAACTGTTTACACCTCGTCATTGCAGAAAGACTGCACAGATTTCCTCATCACAGCTGATAAATCAAGGATGGCCTCTGTTAAGCCGTCTCTGGCACTATGATTAATATTGTAAATAGTCTGTGAAGAGTTGACGTACAGCCCCTGGTGGCTCATTTCTTATAGTGGCCTCTTTCTTGAGGCTGACAATAAACATCAAATAGAGAATAGAGTTTCTGTTTCTTATGAGCTTCAACATTTTATCTTTCTTGTATGTGCGTGAGTGTATAATCCCAGTGTAGACTTGAGAACTAAGTGAATACATGAAAATATGTAATTTCACCTGATAAATTAGGCAAAAAAAAAAAAATAATTTTGCATGGAAAAATATGTAGGAATTTTTTTTTTTTTTAGTTAAAGCAATAATTTACTGACAATTTCTCCTATACTCTCATTGCTGTGATTAAAGGGATAGTTCACTTTGAAATTAATTTTTGGTATTACACAGTATTTTCAATTTTGATATTTTTAGGTCAAACCGTTTTTGTCTGTCAGTCATATAATGCAGGTCTATGGTCACCACCTCAAAGAGCATGCACAGAGAAGTCCAAATTAAACACATAGCTGCCAACTCTCACGCATTGGCCGTGAGACACCCGCATTTGAATGGTTTCACACGCGCACACGCCACACCCCCGATTTCTCACGCTGAAGAGTCAAACCGTTCGGTCAAATGCCTGAAAGATGAGTTAATCCAACGCATTCTCATCCTTTAGCGTCATATAGGTGACGCCATATGACATTTCGTCGAAATCTTACGCACATGGCATCCTTTAGCGTCAATAGGCCTATAACACGTAGCAGGTTTAGGTCTGGCAGCTCAAGTCCAAGCTCAAGTCCAAAGTCCGTTGCCGTTCGCGGGGCTCAAGTCCAAAGTCCGTTGCCGTTCGCGGGGCTCAAGTCCAAAGTCCGTTGCCGTTCGCGGAGCTCAAGTCCAAAGTCCGTCGCCGTTCGCGGAGCTCAAGTCCAAAGTCCGTCGCCGTTCGCGGAGCTCAAGTCCAAAGTCCGTCACCGTTCGCGGAGCTCCCCCCCCCCCCCAATTACTATTGTCACATATTATTTAGGATGATGGATAGTATGCACATTGGGACGCAGCTAGAGACTGTGCTTCAAACCACGTAGGGCGCGCAAACGGCAGAGAGAGAGAGACCTTGCGTAATACCAATACCCCCCACCCCCCCCAAGTCTCACGCAGAGCTGAACTCAAAAGTTGGCAGGTATGTAAACATGTTTTAATGACTCTTAAATGTAAGTACACATTGATGACCTAAAACACGAAACGAGCGGTTTGTGTGAGAAAACGAACAGTATTTATATCATTTTTACCTCTTGTAACCACAGCCACGACCTCAGATCACTTGGGCGTGGCTGTGGTTACAAGAGGTAAAAACGATATAAATACTGTTCGTTTTCTCACACAAACCGCTCGTTTCGTGTCTTAGGCCATGTGTACTTACATTTACGATTCATTAAATCATGTTTAATTTGGACTTCTCTGTGTATGCTCTTTGAGGTGGACCCCATAGACCTCCATTATATGACTGACAGACAAGAACGGTTTGACCTAAAAATATCAAAATTGAAAATACTGCGAAAACAAAGACACCTACATCTTGGATGCCCTTGAGGTATAAGCTAAAACATATCAAAAATGCATTTCAAAGTGAACTATCCCTTTAAGGTAATATATCTGGATTTTCCACTTTTTGGATTTTTGAGGTTTAGTTACTTCCTTATTCCCATGTGTTCTTTAGTGATTCTCATTTCTGTAGTTTAGTCATCTTTATGCTAAAATAATTATGTAATATTTAATTTACTCCACATAAATTAAATGCAGTCAAATATATGCTATACCCTGATGCAGTTAATAAATATGAATTAGTTGATTATGGATTTCTCATGATTTGCTGATTGAGCTTTTTACACATCAAACTATTTTTTCCCACTTTACCTGTAAAAAACAGTTTAAAATAATTTTTTAAGCATAAAACAGGCTTTTTAGGGCACATGCTGACATAATTGTAAACATTTCTGAGCAAGCATAACTAACCACTAACTGATCTCTTGCATATTAATGTTAATGCACCCCATATATATATATATATATATATATATATATATATATATATATATATATATATATATATATATATATATATATATATATATATATATATTTATAAACATTTATAAACTGCATGGCCAAAGTATGAGAAAACTTGAACACTTTTAATTTCATAACCATTGTAATTAATCAGGCGGTCAGTTCTCCCTTGAAGCTTTCGTCTTTATGGATTTGCATATGGGATGTTGTCATGCTGGAACAGAAAACGGCACCATTATATTATTGTACTTTAATCGATTCTTTGTTCCTGTTAGTAATGGATGTAGTTCAAATAGCCAAATCTGTTTACAAAGGTGTGTCCACATACTTTCAGTCTAGTAATGAGATTTTCTACCAGATACCTTCAAAATAGGAGCACAACTCGGATATACATTTCACAAAGGAGCAATGTGAGATCGCTGGGTATTTACTTCGGCATGGCTGTATGATATTCAACAATGCATTGCATGTATAAAAACGAGCAAACACAGATAAATATGTAAATATAATGTTAAAGTCCACATATGTGGAGAAATGCATAACAGCATATTATTTCTGTTTCTCTTTGTTGACTGTACAATTAATGTGTCCTTTCTCTCTCCTTTCTTTTACCATTAGTCCCAAGGCCCCAGGAAAGAAGAAAGGAAATTGACAAAAACATGATCCATGAGAAGAGATGATGAGAACACATTGTGCCTATGGTCCTGCACTATTTCCAAAGGATAAGATTAGGGTTATGTTGCAAGTGCCTTATTATGCTCACAATATTAACTCCGTTACAAGTGACTGTACTTCTAAACTAAACTGTGCTGACTGATTTTATGAAACCTCATATTTATACTGATACCTCACTATCACTAATGTTATTATGCAGTTGATAATGTCATCGATTGAAGGTGTAATATGTACACAGATTTTTTTATGTTTTGTATG
Organism: Chrosomus eos; assembly: GCA_036326025.1. Taxonomy (NCBI): domain Eukaryota; kingdom Metazoa; phylum Chordata; class Actinopteri; order Cypriniformes; family Leuciscidae; genus Chrosomus; species Chrosomus eos. The sequence goes on along the minus strand of CM070836.1, from coordinate 32,372,480 downwards.
CTGGAACTGGAAAAGTGCTTTTTTTTCAGTGGCCTTATCAAATTGGTAATTCAGAAGCTGCTGCCTTATGAAATATTTTCTTTATTCTCTTATTGTAGCTTTGCTTTTTTACTAATAAGTGTTTTGCTATATTGTGTGTTCATTGGTGTTTTGTGTATTAGTGCCTTTAACATTTCAGCTGTGCTATGTGTGACAGAGTTTCATATACTTTAAATAATCAAGCAAACTTTTCTTTCTCCACAGTGCACTTCAGAAACTCTATTTCATGTTATATTATCATGTTATATATATATGCCAATGAACTTTCACCTCTTTAGAGTATAAAAACTGCATTTCTGATCTAAACATATCGTGTATGCATATCACCGTGCTGTACGAGTTTTGTTTTAAAATATCTATTGCCTTATCATTTCACAGTCCAAGAGAAGGAAACAAAAACTGAAGAAGATTAATCAATATTATTGTTGTATTTGTGTTTGGAATAAACATGGTTTTGAATGTGATTTGCCTTGTTGATATTAATACAAAATGATGTTATAATATTGTTAGCTTGAGTGGGTTTAACCCCAAAATCCCTGGTCTAATTTTCCCCCACATTGGTCACCTGATATGATCTTTTAATCTGGCAAGAATTCCTCAAATAAGGTGTAATTGTTCAACAGAACAGTCTACATTTTAAAGAGAGCATTTGAGTGAATTAAACGACTTTTTGAAATTGATTTGTTATAACATTACATAATATATTATAGTTTATTTGTTTTTTATTTATTGTACAGAGACTTTTACACTAGCATTTTCCCGGTTTCGACACAGGAAGTTGTCATGCCGTAGAGTGAGTTGGCACGTATACCGGAAGTACATTAGTGTGAAGTGGAGTCAGGGTGCAGCTGAAGTTTTGACATATTCCTGTAGGCCTTTCTGCGAATATACTGATTTTACTGCACATTCTGTAAGTTCTAATACAGCTATTTATTTAATTTATCTTAAGTCAAATCAGAGCTATAATGAATCGATATGGGCCTCAAATAACAAAGCGTATTTTCTGATATCTTGTACTGCTCTGACAGAGACATGTTTATGTATGTAAGTTTGTTGACATGTATTCCTATATTCACACTTTTTTTACCGATATCTTTCTATTTTTATCTAGTAGTATAACGTCTTTTTTTTAAATTCTAATATATTATTAATATACCTGGTCTGGCTAGTTTTCTTCTGTTTGATGAGTGAACCTGCTCTCTGTGAGCAAGTGAGTTTGGATGATTTACTACGAAACCAAGAAGTGTTTCCTTGTATTTGACATGCATTGGTTTTTGATTATGTCTCAATCTGTAAAGACCTCAGATGGTCTCATCTTGTGTCTGGGGTTCTCTGTTGTAGACATAAGATGGTGCTGTTGTATCACTTTAATGAGCATCACCTGAGCTTGAGTGTCTACATACATTTCTTTAAATACATACAGAGTTTGTGAGTAAGTTAATAGTAATAATGAGTTTAATTTACTCCAAGGATTTTGTTCAGTCATAGTACATATAGGCCTGGTTTCACAGAAGGGGCTTAGTCGAAACCAGGATTAGACCTTATTTAAATTAAGGCATTTAAGTAACTTTTTATAATCGTACCTTAGAAAAAACATTACTGATGTGCATCTTGAGGCAAAACAATGGCACTGACTTATTTTAAGATATATCAGTGCAAATTGCTTTCAGTTATGCAGTTTATTCTAGGGACTAGTTTCTGTGAAACTGGGGGATAGTTTCCCAAATCTCGTGCCTGTCACATGCTTTATGCTGAATTATGTTCACAGGGCCTGGTAATTGATGTCCATTTAATCACATAGACTGATCACTTCTTATATGTCCTCACAGACTTGCACGTTGTCGTCATGAGTCTTCAATGGACAGCGGTGGCTACATTTCTATATGCCGAGGTATTTTTGGTACTACTACTATGTGTCCCGTTCATCTCCCCAAAACGGTGAGTTTCATGTGTTAATGTTAATTATAGTCCACATAGTTATCGTAGTAATCTTAATAACATCTGATAGTCGTCAGGTTATGAAAACTTTCACTTCTGGTCCATTTTCTTCTCTCACACCAGTTTTCTTCAACACTGGCCTCTTTCCAGGAAAGATCTCTTGATCTTTAGCCTAAAAGAGTATTGGCAGTACTGTAATGTGTCCATTTGTTGCGAAATAATGTTGTTGTGCTAAAGCCCATTACTCTGAGCATTGCATTTTGATTTCAGCACTACCAGGATAATTCAATTCTGTACAATGCTTTTTTTTTTTTAAAAAAAAGGTCTTGTGAGGGTGTTATTCTTAATCTGAGAGCATTCACATGATCTTCCAATCAGTTTAAAGGTTGTTAGGTTGGGACACTTACATTAACACAAAAACATTTTCCTTGAATCACAGAGAAACTCTGAGAAGCATTTCTTTTTGTCTTTTTGAGGAGTCACACAGATTCTCAAAAATATTTGTAGATGCTACCTTTTAAGTGTGTTGTAAAGATGTTAAAGGATTAGTTCACTTTTAAAAAAAACTTTTGCTGATAATTTAATCACCCCTATGTCATCCAAATGTCCATGACTTACTTTCTTTCTTCAGTCGAAAAGAAATTGTTTTTGATGAAAACATTCCAGGATGTTTCTCCATATAATGGACTTCAATGGGACCCAAACGGTTCAAGGTCCAAATGACACTTTCAGTGCAGCTTCAAAGGGTTTAAACGATACCAGACGATGAATAAGGGTCTTATCTAGCGAAACGATTGGTCATTAAAAAAATTAATAAAAAAGTATAAGTTTTATAAGCACAAATATAACATTTGCTCTGTTCTGTGATGCGTGTTCATGTGACCTCACGTAATACGCAATTACGTTGAAAAGGTCACGAACGAACGCGCATCACAGAACAGAGCAAGGCGAGCATTTGTGCTTATAAAACGTAATTTTTTTATTTATTTTTGAAATGAGCGATGGTTTCGCTAGATAAGACCCTTATTCATCGTCTGGTAGCGTTTAAAGCCCTTTGAAGCTGCACTGAAACTGTCTTGAACCGTTTGGGTCCCATTGAAGTCCATTATAAGGAGAAAAATCCTGGAATGTTTTCATCAAAAACCTTCATTTCTTTTCGACTGAAGAAAGAAAGACATGGACATCTTGGATGACATGGGGGTGAGTAAATTATCAGCAAAAGTTTTTTTTAAGTGAACTAATCCTTTAACCTTATGATGTTCTTTGGACTTGTTGAGAAAGATCAGTGTTATCTTATGTGCCCTTTTGCCCTCTGTTTATTAAGGTTTTATCTCTGTCGTTGCCTTTGTAGATGGAGCAAAATTTTCAAGTCTCGTCTGGTCGCTATCATTACGACATATGGAAACACTGCCTTCATCGTCATCATTTGTATACTTGTCTTTCTGCTCGCAGGTGAGCTTGAACACACCTTACCGCATTGTTCCCATTAACCAGTCTTTTTCAAACTTAATTGCATAAATGTACATACACCAACACACGGCAGTGAAGTCAGTATGATGTTAAAGATGATGTATCATTAAAAATACTATTCATGCCGTCCCCAGTCCACACAGACCAATTTGTTACAACAATAATCGCTGTATTCATGCCATAATGTGCTTATTAGCATATGACTGTCTGCAATTACATATTAATGCTTATTTTGTATTCAGCAGCTTCGCAGGGTTAAAGATTTTGTACATTATACACATTATATAAAAATATGAAAAAGTATTTTAAAATATGAAAAAGTTAGTCATAACCGATGATTAACATACTAGTACTGTTCAAAAGTAAGTAATATTTATACACACAACTGTTTTCAAGATTAATAATAATAATGTTGAGATGTATTAGAATGATTTCTGAAGGATCACTGATGATTGATTAATGATGCTGAAAATTCAGCTTTGACATCACAGGAATAAATTACATTTCAAAATATTTTCAAATAAAAAACGGTTATTAGAAATTGTAAAATATTTAGATTTGTACTTTTTAAAAAAAAATTAAATTAATGCAGCCTTGGTGAGCATAAGAGACTTCTTTCAGAAGCGTAAAAAATAAATTTGGCAATTTATATGAATAAAGTACATGCATGCAATAATTAAAATAAAAACATTTAATCTCTAATGTGTACATTTTGACAGCACTACAAACATTACATTTGCAAATTCTCTCTTTAACTTTTGCATGGAATGAACTAGATTTATGAATGAAAAATAGAAACCAAAGTTTGTGTTTCTGCCTCTACAGATGCATTTAGAGAAGTGAGAAAATACAGTGTGTCAGAGAAAGTGGATCTGAGCAACAACCCAGTGGCCATCGAGCACATCCACATGAAGCTGTTCAGGGCCCAGAGGAACGAATACATTGCCGGCTTCGCTCTTCTTCTGTGTTTGTGAGTGTTTTTCTCTCTATCTTGCCATGTTTGTCTCATTTTCTGTGACACTCGCTCCCGCAGGTCTCTCCCGCTTCTGTATTTTACCCACCTTAACGTGTACATGTCTCGCTTTGGCACTGGTTTTCTGAACACGATCAATTACACGGCCTGACTTTATTTTAGTTGATGGCTCCCAACATTTTTTCTGGACAAGCTTTTAAACAGAACATCACCCTTTCAGAACAGGGTCGTTGGGTTCTGCACATTCTGTGCCAGAGGAGTATTCAAAAAGATGTGCAAGTTGTTTAATTTTGACTGTGTGTTATGTTACAGTGCCTACTAAAGTTACCAGCCAGCTGGCAAATAACGTATTTACTCACCAAACACCTTTTTTTCACTCCCATTAAGCACTTGCCTAGTGTTAATTTATGACCCCGGTTGTGCAACCACTGGTTGCTTTCAGTAGGTTTTGTCCTCAACTTGCCAAATGTTTCTCCGCTGTCAATGTAGACAAGCTCAACCCTGCTGACCTCATCTGTCACTTAATGAAACCATTCACCGACTCAAGGACATTCAAGACACTTAGATTACTTGTCAAAACAAATAATGGTATCAAGGTTATATTATGGACATATATTACAGGTCATGTTATGAGAAGTATATAAACTTAAGTAGAACTACTACATGTGCAACTCTGTCATATTACAATAAATAAACCAGGCTTCTTTATCATTTATAATATGCAAATGAGTTACCATGTGCATATTTGATATTAAAAAGTATATAGAATCCTCATATAGAATCTACTCATTAGTCCGCTTTCACAGTCACGTGTTTATAATCACACGCTTAAACTATTTTATCTCAACTTTCAGCGATAATAAAGAGTGAAAAAGCTTAGGATGACTTTGAAGTCATGTGACCATAGTGTAGTTTGTTTATAGCCTAACTATTATTTATATAGCCTAACAATTATCGCTCTGTTGAAGCACCGGCCATCTTGAGCATCAAAATACATGACGCATTTTGTGGAGGTGAGCGTAGATACAGTGCAATGAAGTTGGCCAATGACAGCAGTGGCCATTTACTTGCATTTCTGAAATATTTAATGCCCTTTGAAATGAAGTATTTATGAGTGAAAAATATAATTTTCACAAATTTTAAGGCATATTTATGGTATAAACTTAGCAAACTTCATAAGCCAACCTATAGAAACATATTATAAAGATCTGATAATGCATTTTATGACCCCTTTAAAGTTAGTTAAGAGACATGAAAAACTGCTTATGCTCCATGCAAGTTGTTAGTCACAATGGCAAGATTAGCACCAGTGCCAAATAGAAAAGGTCATATAAAGTCATACACATATCGTGTGAAAACCATGGTTGGATATTATTTTGTATGTTTTCTGTGAGTTTTGCTACAGTTCAAGAGTTAATCTAACCAAAACCATAATTTTAGCGTGTAGTACCTACCATTAACTCCTGGCCTGCTTTGCTTATTTATCCACACCTGATCCACACGGAAGGTGAAAATGCCGAGGCAATAAAGTTCTGTTTGCATAAAATGCTTGCCTGTCATGGCAGTAAGCATACTAATTTTACTAGCACAGATTTATCTTGCATCTCCACCTTGTCGGAGACAGTGTCTTTATTTATAGTCATGAAAGGTGAATGAGTTGTGTACGTGTAAGGCTGACAGAGAGCAGTATATGTCGCTATATTACAGTAGACATGGAAAGAATCTGATGTTGAGCCGGTTAGGGGTCCCCCACACTGTTTCCATTCACAAACCTCATCCATGGGTACTTAACTTCTCGCATCCCAATTGGCCGGTTCATTGTTGCGCACTTTACGCAACGTTTAAGAGTCTCCCAGCTCCGCATAGTTTTTCCTTACAGGGGTTTCACCATATTTTCTCTGAATGGCATGTTATTTATATCCTGCTGGATGACTACTACATCCATTAGCGATACTACTTCCCCTGACTGCTGGGCTTGAGTGTCGTTTTCGTAATCACACGGACAGCTGCAGGACATGTGATCAAGCAACTGGTGACGGGTATTATATTTAGCCAGTGTTCATCGCATTCTCACTGGCCGAAAGGCCATGACTCCTGTTACAAAATGGACCTCTTCCACCTTGGCAGCAAACGCGCAGATGCCACAAAGGTGATTGAAGCAGCGCATGACAGTTTGACATGTGATTCAGGCGTGTTATGATGCAGTAGGCGCCGCACATTTCCAATGTATGGTGGAAATCGCTGTTCTGTGATTAACGCAACACGACGGCAAACACTGCAAAAATAACTTGTTTTCAGATAATAGATCTTGAAGGTTGCACTTTTTTACAGTACTTGTATCCACTACTTACATGTACTCACTGGGTAATATAAGGTAACTACAGGGGTTTCGGTGTAGGCTCAGGGTTATTAGTTATTACCCAGTTATTGTAATTACTGTAATGAGTTCATAGTATGCACATGAGGAACAGAACTGTAAAATAAAGTGCTGCTACCATATTGAATTAAGTTTATTTGTCATACCCCACTTGCACCTGACAATTTCTATATTTCTATATTTATAAAGCAGGAATAAAATACAACTGCATTCAATATATATTCTCTGATGTCTTAGTTTTTTATACCATATTTACATTTTATACACATGCATCTGATATTATATATTCTTTATTAAATCTGATATTATCTTTGTATATAAAATTTATAAAATAAATTAATGTATTTCAAAAAACATATTTTATATAATATATATATATATATATATATATATATATATATATTTTTTTTTTTTTTCATTGTTTTGTTTGCTTTTGAGCTAACATGTCTGTACTGTATAAGCATGTACACTTAAGGGATTACTTGTGTGCCTCATATTTGGCACAGAATAGGTTTAAAGCACAGAATAGGTTAAAGTGAACGCAGGTCACCTCAGATCACATTGTTACCTCATACAGAGCATTTGAGCAAGGTGTGGGCTTCACTTGCATTTATGCAAGTTGTGGCTGTCCATGGTTAAACCAATCTGCATTATGGTCACAACAGCCTTTAACAAAACCTTGAACCCTTTTACACATGTGGGCATTGACATGAATGCAATGCATGCCACCTTTAGCCTCTGCATTCAAGCACACGGTTCAGATGTCATCAGCCTGCGTCTCTCAGCTCATCTGGTTTTATGAAATTGTAATTTTAGAAGACTGACTATGTTAGGTGAGGAGAATAGCCAAAAAGTATACACTGGCTTTAGGTTGGCAAAAACCATTTGATATTTGACTGGTCAAGTGGTAGTGACTAATTTGTTTATGTAAGTTTGATCACACTTTATATGTCCTTAACTACTATGTACTTTTTGTGGTCATGTTGTACTGTGAAACACTTTTGCTGCTATTGAGGTGGGATAGGGGTAAGGTTAGGGACAGGTTTGGTGGTATGGGTAGTTTTAAGGGTGGGTTAAGGTGTAAGGGAAGGGTCAACAGTGTAATTATAGACAAATTAATTACAGCTATACTTGCATTTAGGATTTTTTTTTGTAAATATAAGTACAATGTAAAATCACATATGTACACAATAAGTGCATTGTATAAAATGATTAGTTTAAATGTCAGTACATGGTAGTTAAAGACACCTAATATATAGTGGGACCTATTTTTTTGTTTTGCTGCCATCCGGCAGTGATTAATGAACATTGATGTTTCCTAGAAGTGTTACGCATGCTTCAGGAGTGATGATTAGTAACCCAATCTCTGATTTTGGATTGACCATTTGTCCTGAAGTGGACAGATGTTATTCCTGCGGTCCATAGAAATGTCATACAGGCGTCTATGCTCAGCATCGACTCCTCCCTCTTAGATTTGCATGTTAAAATGAGCCACATGTTATTCAAATGAAGTTGTGCGTGTGCCGAAGTACTCAACTCTGAAATTCAATATATACAGTTGTGGTCAGAATTAATGTCACCCCTGGTAATTATGATTAAAAATGGCTGTAAAAAATAATCTGCAATGTTTATCCTTTTAATCTTTCATTCAAAAAATTTGAAAAAATCTAACCTTTCATTGAAGCAAAATAATTTAAAAATGGGGGGAAATCACATTATGAAATAAATGTTTTTCTCCAAAACACGTTGGCCACAATTATTGGCATTAAATACTTTTTGCAATCTCTTTTGCCAAGATAACAGCTCTGAGTCTTCTCCTATATCTGTACCCCCACTTTCAATTCTTTTACTTCAAAATAATTTTTTTGCACATTTTTTGAATGAAAGATCAAAAGGATAAACATTGCAGATTATTTTTTTTACAACCATTTTTTATCATATTTATTTACCAGGGGTGCCATTAATTCTGATCACAACTGTATATTTATTTATATATAAATCCCTGTTATAGAGTGTTTGTTTAATATTTAATCCATTTTTAAAAAATAAAGGTCTGGTTTCACAGACAGGGCTTATATTAAGCCAGGATTAGGCCTTAGTTCAATTAGGTCATTTAAGCAGCTTTTATAAACATGCCCCAGAAAAAAACATTACTGATTTGCCTCTTGAAACACAAGATGCACGCATTCAGTTAAAACAGCTCAAACATGCATCTTAATCTGGGACTAGTTTTAAGACTTCTCTGTGAAACCGTGGGATAGTAAAACCAAAGGATTGCTATGCTATTGATTGCTATGCCTTTTGGGTAGTTTGGGTAGCACTCAGCCCTAAATCTGTATGATTTTCTGGTCTCTAGATATGGCAAAGGTCCATATCTAAGATTTTTTTTTCTGGCAAGTGAAAATGATACTAAACAAGCCTCAAATCTTAAGGAGTCATTCATGTCCAAGCACAAATGTGTGGGACGAGTTACGCAATGGAGTTCAATGTTTAGATTTGGGGGTTTGTTCAAATAATAGTAATAGAGATTCTTGCCTTTGCAAACACTACTAATTATGCCAGAATCTGTCAGTACAATGCAGTGGAGGCTGCAGCGGTGAGGCGTAATGATCAGATACACAATGACTGTTTAGTAAATCCACTTGTGTCTGAGTTGATGTTGTTATTTTCCCTCCAGGCTGTTGAGACGTCTGGCCACACTGCTGTCTCAGCAGGCTACACTGATGGCCTCTAATGAAGCCTTTAAGAAGCAGGCGGAGGGAGCAAACGATGCTGCGAAGAAGTACATGGAGGAAAATGAGAAACTCCAGGAGGTGAGAGAGAGTGAGTTGTGTATGGCAGTGCCGGTCCACTGAAGCTTTTTCATGACCCCAAAGGCTTCCAAGCTGTGGTAACTTTTACCTGGTGCCTGGTTAATGACCAATGGTTGCAACTCGTGAAGTGTGACCAGGATAAATGTGCTATTTAAAGGAACCGTTCACCCAAAAATAAACATTCTGTTATTGTTTACTCATCATCATGTGGTTGTCTATGACTAAATGTCTATGACTAACACAAAAGAAGTTGGTAAGCTGCTCTAGTCCCTCAATTAAAAAAAAAATGAAGTGAGCGACTAAATGATGACAGAATTGTAATTTTGAGATGAATTGTTCCTTTACTGACTGCTAATCTGTTTGTGCTTTATTTAAAATTCCACGTGCACTTCATTAGAAACGATTTGATGCTCTCGTGAGTCTTGAGTCATTCCGGTTTGTTAGGTGTTATCCATCTCTCAGTTCTCAGAGAAACTGCAGACTTTGCACTTTACCTCTAGATGGCAGAGTTTCACATTATGTCTAGAATTAGAATTTCAAATAACTGTTTTCTGCTATTTAATATAATTTATTCCTATGGTGGAAAATCCTCAGGGGATTTTTGAATGTGTCCATATAGTAAAGTATTAATTTCTGACCCAAAATTTTTAAATAGCAGTGTATTTACCTCTGTATGTATTTATGGTCAGAATAGATGTTATAAAAATATTTGAAAAGTTACAATGTTCATTTTAGGAAAATTGGGTAGGAATATATTTAGGAAATATAATAAATAGGATATCATAGAAGAAGTCATAGTTGATAACATCTTGAAGTAGGCTGAGTTTTTCAAAGGTTTGCTTTAGTGGTTGGTAGCTGAAAGGTTATAGGTGACGATGAGCTTTCAGCATTGTGCCCTTGAGGCATCTAAACTCATTTGCGTCTGACGGACTTCCAGGGAAATTCAAGGGAGCTGCCAACCAATTTGTATAGTTAACATCTGTAAAATAACCAGCAGCACAAACAATGTAGAGGGGAACTATAGTTCATTAGATCACTTCCACATTGGCTGGCCTTTTCAAATTCAGTGGAAGGAGAAAGTGGCGAGTGTTATCCTGTACCTTTAGGCTAGAAACTTTGTCATGGCTGCATTTCAATAATTAATCATTCTTATAGCGCTATATTGATATTTCGCGAGCATTGCGGTAAGGGGTTGTTCTAAATCTCTTAACCTGAGTATTAAGCTTTTGTTGGTAATTCAGCCTGAATTGGTTAACAGGCTCTTAAGTAGATTTAAGTTTGAAAATTTACCATTAGCCTTCATGGGACGTTTAACAGTGTTATTATAGTTTGAGTTATTTAATTATTATTTCTGTTTTATTTCAAGTTTGCTTTTTCAGTTTAGTTTTCTCTATAATTATTAGTTTAGGTTTTCTTTTAGTTTGTTGATTTTTAGTTTTTATTTATTTTTAATTTTTAAAGTTTTAGGAATGCCAAAGTTAATACACTAACTAGTATAATTTAAAAACGAAAATGAACAGCGTTACATTTCTCTAGTTCTCTAGTTTCTCTTGTGGCATTTTCATGTTTAATGCATGAAATTATTGTTAGTTGTAGTATTTATATAATTGGCTTTTATAGTTTTAATTTCTATTTTGTTTTAGTAAATTTATTTGCTTTTGTCATTTTTAGTTTTGTTTTTTATTTGAATATTTAATTCAGTTTTAGTACTTTAACTTAAACTTTATTTCAGTTAGTTGTTAAGTCATTTCTAATTATTGTTTAATAGTTAAAAAGTTCTAATATTTCATCTTCATTGATCTGGTCTTCCTTGCATATATTTAGCCCCTTGTCCATGCCATTTTGATTCTTGTAGCCAAGAGAAAGAAATGCATGCCTGGCTGTCATAACAATGGCAAAACAGCTTGGATGTGGTATTCCATTTGCATATCTAGTTAGTTATTAAAGCCCTAGACACAGTGATCACATGCTGTGTTATTGTCTTTAGCACTGTAGTTTGTTAGTATGTAGATGCCTGAGCGTGGAGAATGCTGGGATAGATCAGCACCGCGGGCCTCAATTACAGTGCTGACGTGCGGTAGGTCACCGCTTTGATCTTTGCATTCAGAAGCATGAAACACGTGGGTTATCATACACATGGACATACGCACACTACCATCATTTACATCTGTCAAATGTAATAACACCACAGAACGCACCATAAACAAGAGCCCAAGCCAGACTGAATGACAGATGGTGGAATATTTCAATTTAGTAAATGAAGTTTGACTCTAGCAGAATGAAGCCTGTAAATCTCATTGTGTTTTCGAAGCGTCTTGGCAGGTTGTGTGTCCTTGAACAGGGTGAGATGACCTGTGATCCATTTTGCTGCGGTTATTATTGTTTGACGCGAGCGCATAAGCCATGTGTAAATGCTAATGGTAGAGGTGAGAACAGCACGTGACCCCCTTAAGGTCCTGTATTGATCTCTGATCTCTGTCCAGGGTCAAGCCGTCCTCCATCACTGTCCCCAAGCAGGTGTTAAAGCACTCTCACATTTAATCAAGTGAGAATAAGATCATGAATTTTGCATGATTCTGCTTCATAAAATTAAGTTATATTGCAGCTATTAGTTACGTGAAATAGTTTTTTAATAATTCATAATGCAATTAGCCAAGACGACTCCTTCGGTAATAAAGCACTGATCATTTTCATGAGGGTTTGGCGGTTGGAATGGATCAGATTCTACACTTTGTGCATTTTACTTTTTAGCAAATCCACTTATAATGTTAATCAAGGTTTTAAGGGCGCTGTATATGGGAACAGCTTGTAATGAAACGTAAAAAATTAGACCTTCCTCAACTTCCTAGGTTTTCTATGAAAGTCTTTTTTTATGTGAAGGATGTTTTTGCCTGAAAATCATGTCACTAAGGACTGTGTGTGCACTGTGCACAAGTGCGAACACCAGCAATGAGTTTCTGACTGCAGTGCACTTAATGGCCAACGGTGTCGCTAATTTCCTAGATTAAGGGCAACACAGCTTGCATCCATAGACAGTATAAGAAGTGGACTGAGCCGTCTCATTGGAACTCAGTTGAAACAGTTAAAGCCCATTTTTAGCGATTTTTTTTGAGCACTTCTGTTCCTGACGTGCAGATTCAAACCAACTCAAACTAAGGCCCCATCCACACTACTGCGTTTTAGTTTAGAAACGGAGAATTAAAACGAATACGATCTCCGTCCACACCAGCGCTTTAGCTGCGATCTCCATTCACATTAAAACGACTGAAAACGCGGATCACGTGACCATTCACCTACACTGGGCATGCGCGTGCCGGTGTAAACACCATTACTCAGGAACCACAACTTCATTGATAAAATGATCCCACCATGCGCTGGTTCTTCCCGGCTTAAAGGCACAATATGGAACTTTTCGGCTTTCAAAATAGCAAAAATAACTGTATCTATGTTATATATTTCTTTTAGTTGTGTACTAACATTATCCCAAAAGTTCCCACCAACTTTCAAAATCCGGAGAAATTTATATTTTAATTTGAAGACACGGGCCGTGTCTTTATTTCCGTTTCGTCGCCCGTCTATGACGTCATATAACCTTTGACTCTAGTTTCTCTCACTTTGTGCGGATCCCGGCGAAAAACCGCCAAACGCAAATGTAAACACCGGACGCACGTCACTAAAATAAAAGAAGACGATAAAGAATCAATAGTTGGATATCAATAATGGACCATGATTATGCTTTGCCTGCACGTTCTGCTGCTGGAGGCAGATCCGTGAAGCGGAAACGCACGGGTGACAGAAATGACTCGAGAAGGGTTTGGGACAGGAGAAGAGACATGACTCGCGTTAACATTGGAGTTGCATTTCCACGAGCTTTGTGACTGGAACTACAGAGAGATGCCGATCTCGCTTGCATTCTAATAAACAAGTAAGCACCCATTCAGCTAACCATCTATCCGTAACTTATATGTTGTGAAACGATGATGGCATGTGTAAAACGCAGACGGACTAGCTCTCATGTACAGTATAATGTAAATTCACATTTGTTGTAGATATAGCTGCAGAAAGTAGCTTCATATGCAGTTCACCATCTTTTTCAATATCATAGTATAAACGTAATTATAATTATTAACGAAAGGTGACCGTGTTTTTTAACATCTATTAATACTAGCTAGATGGAATATTGATTCAATAGCCCTGATAATTCATATATCTCTCCGTTCGAAGAGACGTGATTTTAAAAACACTAAGTTAGAATGAGTGAGGAATGTGGGGAGCGACAGAGCGCGCGTGTTCAATGGCATTACATAAAGTTAATAGCCGTAACTAAACGTAACAAGAATAGAGATATAATATAAATAACAACACATTACCTCGTCAGTGAACATGTTATCTGCTGGAGATGCTAGATGGCTGGGGAATGACAGATCGCGCGTGTCCCAATGAACATCGTATAGCTGGTTCGCGCGCGCACTCCCTCTCTCTCTCTCTCGACAACGACAACAACTCCCATGAGCACACGCTCTTTCACGACGTCATCAGAATACGTCTTTTGCTATTATTTTGATTGAGTGACCCCTGGTGGCCAAAAGTTACATACTGTACGTTTAACCCAAAACCGACGCTCCATGTACGGTCGATACCGCCGCTGCACACGGCATGGGAATTGTCACAGATCGCTGGAATAATAGCTTGCCTCCGGCGCATGTTGGCAGTTAACGTTACAGCATCAGGGAAAGATACGTCATGACTGATGACACCCAATCAGAGAGCCGAGCGCGAGCGTCTGCGTCATCGTTTCTAAAGTCCTCCGTTTTGACCCGTCTTCACTAAAACGCCCTCCGGAGATTCAAAACGCAAAACGGGTCTGCAGCGTTTTTAAACTTCTCCGTTTTAGGTCTTCGTTTTTGCCGTTTTAGTCTGGATGAGAGGTGCAAACGTAGCAAAAGGTCTCCCTTTCTAAACAAAAACGTAGTAGTGTGGATGGGGCCTAAGCTTGATGACGTGAGTAACCTGTCTGACAGACGTAAATCTTCTAGTAGCTGTGCGTGAAAATTGCCAACGTTAATCTTGCAGAGACGAGGAACTTGAGCAAAGAGTTCTCATACCGAATTATTTCCAATTCCCCAAAAACGTTGTTGAAATATTTTGTCCCGTTGCTTTTATGGACTCATTATCTATGGGCTTTTTCCTTGACGGGTCGTCCCCCCGATTGCCTGCGAGCTTCTCCTCCTGTCTGTACGGTCATTTCTGTACAGGCAACAGAGAGTCGAGTGGTTATGACGCAGTCGTTAGCCTATTGTTACAAAAACTGTTTCTACGGGGCCATAATGTAACATAGAAGGTAATGGAGCCCTTTATACATTGTCGTGTTTCTTTAGAAATAAATAATGGACAAATGGAGTCTTTAAACGCCTTAAGATGTAAAGTTATTTGCTGTCAAAGTGACGCCAAAAAGAATGGGAGTCAATGGAAATGCTAACGCAAGTGAAGTTCTGCTACAAGATGGCGGCACCCGGCCAGCTTCAACTTCCGGTCGATGGATTACCCCCTTGCTTGCATCTGACACAAGCTCTGAAAAGTGAAGCCAAAACGTCTCGATCGCCCCCAGGTGACCGGTCCTAGTATAGGTCATAAGCCACTCCTCCCCGTGTTATTCAACGGGACGTGAGACCAACTAAACAATTAAATTACACTTCAAATATTTTTCACCTTTTTTTCCAAAGGTGGTTTCTGTCATTTACTGTAGTTTCTATCACGCTGATGTAAGTTCAAGTGTCTGTTTTTAAAATAAGTTTTTTAGTTAGTTACGTGATGCTATAAAAACGGTGGTGTAACGTCATGATTGACAGCTGTGATTGACAGCTTCTCTGAGCAAAGTAGTCACTGAAGCACCAACAGACTTTTTTTCGGGATCTTCAGAGGACTGAGGAGATTGTCTTTATTTTAACAAGCCTCTAGTCGTACTGCAATCAACAGACATCAAAATTGGAGCAGAATGGAGGAACGGAGCAGACATACGCCACTTAAAAAAGTGCAGGGAGTGTGCGTTCAGCGAGAGTGAGGGCGGGGCTTGATTTCGCGGCTTTACTTCCTGCTCACGGCTGCGCATGTCTTGTCCCAAAAACGCAACTGCGCAGACTCAAGTCCCAAGATGTCAGCCCCATATCGGGACACTCGCGGCTTCAGTTCTCACCAATGGAAAAGAGCGAAGGGGCGTCGTCCATCTTTTTTTACAGTCTATGATCTGACACCATTCTCCTCTACGTCCAATTTAAGCGTTGTCTTTTCAGCTTCTTGTTTGTACCTCAGTTGTATTTCAACTTCCTTTTAATAAATCTGCTGGAAACGTCTTCAAATACATCTGACCCAGATTTAGTTGTTCCCAGGGGCCAGAAAACAACTTTCTCCTGTGCGACATGTACCCTTGTCCTGCTCACTTTACGAGGGCTCATTTCAGAATGTCCACGTGCCTTGGGCTGCAAAACTTGAGTGGTTTAGCATTAAAATATTCACTCAGTCAGGTTTTAATGGTTTGTGGAATATGTACTGAGACTCATTTCACATATGAGAAACTTTCATGACATTGACAATCTTACAAGAATGCTCCTCATGGCATTATGTGTTAATTTATAAGTGGAACAAGAGTACGGCATGTCTGTAAGCAGACTTGAGTAAGCTTTGAGTATTGTTGAAGTTTCAGACAGTTCATGTTTATTATTGACCTCTTGAAGTCAAAATTTCAGTTTTGTGGTGATTAGTCAAAGTAAAATTTTAGCATATATATAAATTAGCATTTACACTTTCTCTTCCTGGGAAAACAGAAATATTGATGACGTCTTGGTCTCGGGACTTGCTATTTTTGTCAAATTGTGCAGTATATGACACGTGGCTGTATCCCACAATGCAGTGCACTCATCTTGACCATTTCCAACTGATTTCCACTGAATATCTGCTGTGATTTTCCTTTTTTCCTTACTTTTTGTATGAGATTATAATAGGATGCTACTTGCTAAATTAAACATGCGAAGTGGTGAGGTCATGTGACACATTTGCATATTGCATACTCTTTTGTACACTGCACAGTATGCAGTAAGCTGGCCAGTATTATTAAAGTCCAAACTTACCTAATGGCTCTATCAATAAAATAACCAATAAAACAAACAATACTACCATTTAGCACACATGCTCTACAAAAAACTATGTTGTATACTATTGGTAGATAATTAGCATATGGTTATTTTATTACTAGAATTTCTATTCGATTTTGCTGTTAGATGGTATTGTATTTAACTGCTTATGTTGTTTGATTTGATCAGACCATTTATTGTGTAGCTTTCTGGTGTTTGAGTCTACAGGCTAAAATCTTTCTAGAGAATGTCTTCTGTTTGTGGCAGGAATGGGCAGGTCAGATGTGAACAGCAACACATGATGGTTACTCACTAACTGAATCTCCTAAAATGATGACACCGATGGAGATCATTGATAAACCTAATTTTAACTTGTTGTTCTCTCCGTAACTTATGTTAATGAATGGCCTGTGAAACTGTCATGATTTGTCCCATTAAAAGTTGAGCCTACAGGACAGATAATTGGGTTTTCTGTGAAATGTTTTGCAAGTCTGGCGGCTAAATTCCTGTCCTTATGTTTATCTGAAAACATCACAAAACGGTTTGCAACCCATTTAGCCTGTTTTTCTGAAAATGCAATATGGAACTTGATTTGAGTCAATAACAAATTGCACAATAAACCATGTATTACCAGATGAAACAGGTTTGATTCTTACAGCATATGGGCTTTCGCAACAGGAGGAATATTTTCATAGTTCCTAGAACTAAAGGCGGAATTACCCGGTTTTTGGTGTGTTCGCACAGGAGGAACTGGGAACGATTTTAGGTACGGCTTTTGGGGGAACTATATTAGCTACTAGGATAGGGTCTAACCCAGCACAATAGGAACTACCAGTAACGTGACTGTACACCGATTGGCCAAACGCACGCGAAACGGATATGCACCTTTTTTTTTAAAAGCCGTGTACACCCACAGATTATAACCTATTTATTTACTCCACGAACTTACTCTACAAACATGGGGGAAAAATGATAGCATAAAGGTTGAGAGGTCCATCTTAGGAGAAAATCTAATGCAACTTTGAAGAGACTAAGCAAAACTTCATTATGTATTTCTGCTCAGTTAGCCGACGTTGGTCATCAACCACACGGAAAACACTAATACTTTTTCATAAGCCGTTTACTTTCTTTATATAATAGTTCTTTCTGTAACGTGTTAAACAGATCAAAATCGAATGAAGTGTGAATGGGAGCGCTGTGTGTTCAGGCTCTGGTGTTCTCAGCGCCGTCAAAATAAAAGTCACAACAACAATGGCGGCTTCAGCTGCGTTCACACTACAAGTGACTTTGTTGCTCCACTGACTTTACTCCTATTGCGTATCACTCTTCATTTGCTTAAAGTTAAACCGATCTCAACTTTTTTACGTCGCCGGACACGCCCCATCCGGTCGCCAATGGTCACTGTCGCTCTCCATTGAAATGAATGGTATCGTGTCGCTTGTGGTGTGAACGCAGCGTTACGTTGCTTCAGAGTTTCTGTGGGTGTGAATGCTACCAGGAATAGGGCCTAGAGAACATTTCGTTCTCGTGGAATCGCCCTGTTGGTTAGTTCCTAGAACTAGCCGGTGTGAAAGCCGCTTGTTGACATGAACCGTTTTTAATCACATTGTTCCCTGATAATATCGGGGGTTTAGATTGAGAAATAGCTGATAATTACATGAGATGACTAACAGAAAGACTGACTGTTTTTCATCAGAAACTGCGGCAAGCGGGCGTTGAAGTGCCTGAAGTGGGTGGGAAGGCCAAGGGTGGCGTGGAGGAGGATAAGAAAAATCTGACAGAAGAGGTCAGGAAACTGAAGGATGAACTCGACGCAACCAAGAAAGGTACTAAATGGTTCTGATTCACTCGTGCACTGAACCGCTCTGTTAAGCCCACTGCTGTTTACATGTGTAAAAAAAGAGTTTTATATTAATGCATCAAGTCGCTTGGTGAGCATAAATGGCCTAAAGTTTGGCAAATTAACAAATTTCTTCATGGAGGTTGCTAGTATCAATATAATTACTTATCCATCAGATTTTGTTTAGATCATGAAACGTGGATTGTGATGATACTGATTTTTAATTAAAAAAAATTCCATTGTAAATGTCAACAGAAAAGTCATGTGTGTACATATATATATTATATAAACTCAAACTTTTATCTTAGATGCGATTAATCAATTTGTCAGCACTAATTTGAATATTTTTTAAAATGTAATTTATTCCTGTGATGACATTTTCAGCATCATTACTCGTCTTCAGTGTAAAGAAGCCCATTCCTGCCACATAAGAAAAAAATTGAGCATTCTAAGTCATAATTATGACATAAGTCGAATTTATGACTTTGTATCTCATACTTATGTCTTTTAAAGTCATAATTATGATTTACTAAATCGAAATTATGATTTACTAAATCGAAATTATGACTTTAAAAGTCATAAATATGAGATAAAAAGTCAATATTTTGACATGCCAAAATGAAATTATGAGATTAAAAAAATCTAAATTATGACTTTCCGACTGGCACCCTCATTGTTCTGACGCGACCCGACACATGATGAATTATGAACAGATTAAGGAGTATTTCGATCGTGCTTTTACAAATGATGAAATTCTTGCCGTAAGCGGAACGGCATGGAATAGCTTTGAGCAAACACACTTTTGAGAGTTTATTTTTTTATGAATTTATCAAATATGCCTTTATGTTAAGGTAAACAGTATTGGACTTTGGCTGTTAATTATTAAATAATAAAGCCGTAAAGCAACATGGAAATCTCCATAGTGGTAGTCAGTGAGATGAAGAACAATAACCTGTCGGAGTTTGCAGAAAACAATTTTTATTTTTATTTTTTATGAATTTATGAAATATTCCTGTTTAGCAATGTAAATATTCATGAATTTGGCAGGCAATTATTAAATAATAAAACAGTAACGCAACATGAAAATCACCACATTGGTAGTCAATGAGATAAAGAACAATAATCTGGTGGAATTTGCAGAAAACAATTTGATTACATTTTTTTTATGAATTTATTAAATATTGCTGTATAACAAGGTATTCAGTATAGGACTTTGACAGACAATTATTAAATAATAAAACCGTAGATCAACGTGAAAATCACCACAGTTGTATTCTGTGAGAGGTAAAACAAGAATCTGGTGGAGTTTGCTAAAAACAATTCGATTTTATTTATTTTATTATTAATATTTTTTTAAAAGTCTGCCGACACCAAGCGCATACACCTTGAGCCCTACCACGCAACCTCGTGTAGACGCGCTATATATTTTTAAGCGTAGATGGCGTGACCGCGCTTTTCTGAAGCACAGATGGCATGACCGCAGTGATGCACTAGCCGCCTCAGTTGATTTTGTGACCTCAAATCAACCCCTTCACCATCTAAAAGCCGTAGCAGAACTCTCACTGTTTCCCTATCAGTTACAATCCAATTCAACCAACATTTTTGGTGCATCCATCTATAGCCATGGCATTGCCCAGATGTTTGAAGTTGTTGTTCTATGAAAGCTACCATATCTGTTTTGTTCTTTCTGCGCCAAAGTTTGTTCTTGCTTAAAGTCCTCTCAAGAGTGCGTTTGCTCAAAGCTATTCCATGCCGTTCCACTTACGGCAAGAATTTCATCATTTGTAAAACCACAATCGAAATACTCCTTAATCTGTTCATAATTCATCATGTCAGGTTGCGTCAGAACAATGAGAGTGCCAGTCGGCAAGTCATAATTTCTTTTAAGTTTTAAAGTCATAATTTCGATTTAGTAAATCATAATTTAATTTCGAATTAGTATGTCAAAATTTTTACTTTGTATCTCATACTTATGACTTTTAAAGTCATAATTTCGATTTACTAAGTCATAAATTCGACTTTTTATGTCATAATTATGTCTTAAGAATGCTCAATTTTTTTTTTTCCCTTATGTGGCAGGAATGGGCTTCCATATCAGTGTCACATGATCCTTCAGAAATCATTCTAAAATGCTGATTTGCTACTCAAGAAAAATATTTTCAATGTTGAAAACAGTTCATATTTTTGTGGTCACCGATGCTATTTTTTCAGGATTCTTTGATGAATAGAAAGTTTAAAATATTTATTTTCAATATAAACTATTTGTGAAGTTATTAATATCTTTACTGTCACTTTTGCTGAATTAAAGTATTAGTTTCTTTAAAAAAAAAAATCTTACTGACCTCAAACGGTAGAATAGTTGGCTTCAGTTTTGATTTCATGTTGCCCGATGTGGGTACAGAGTAAATCTAAATAATTAATAGTTTATGAAAATCGTTTGGCCCCTCTGGTGACCCTGCAGTGAGCAACACAAGATGACTGCAGCTGAACAAGACGACTCCTCACAGAGGAATGAGCTTAGTAAGCTGGGTTCCCATGCCTCCTTCCACATCTACACTGCATTTAGACTGTGCTTAGGGGTTCATGACCCTTTGATGACCTCCCAGCAAGTGATGGGGTCATCTCATGCCAAAGCACATTTTGAGGGTAGTGCACAAAAAGCTGTCAGAGAGCTTGCAATGAAGTCATTTTATTCATTTAGTGATAGATTTCAGATCAACCCGCCTTTTTAAATGTCATGTAAATAAAATTAATAGTGTTATACACTTCCATTCGAAGGTTTGGGGTCAGTAAGATTGTTTTAAACAAATTAATAATTTTATTTATCAAGGAAGCATTAAATTGATCAAAAATCAATCAAGGTTTCCACAAAAATCAATGTTTTTCAACATTGATAATAATAAGAAATGTTTCTTGAGCAGCCAATCAGCATATTAGAAGGATCATGTGACAAGTTTATTATTTAAAAATGTTCAAATAGAACAGTTATTTTAAATTGTAATACTATTTCTCAATAATACTGTTTTTACTGTGTTTTTGATCAAATAAATGAGCCTTGGTCATTTGAGCCAAAAACATTAAAAATGTTCACTGACCACAATCTTTTGAATGCTAGTGTACAGTATATCTATCACATGGTCTCTGTTGATCTAAGTGTCGCTAGTGTTTGCACCGAATAAGCTGGAAAGTGGACCAGACCTTCTGCTGAAAGTCAAACGTCTGACTGCGATGCTACTGTAACCTGGAGACCTATTCTGTGCTTATTCTCTACACTGTTTATGTGTATGTGCAGCTCTTCAGAAGTCTGACAGCGATGTGAAAGCCATGAAGAAGCAGGCCGAGAACCTCACAACAGAGTACGACCGTCTGCTGGAGGAACACTCCAGACTGCAGGTCAGAGCTCACGCACGTCACACCTCTAACATCTTTCCCTTCAGAACGGCCTTCTACGGCAGAATCCGAACTGAAGTCAAACCTGAAGAGAGCTTAATGATTCCAATAGCATCTCAAGTATGCGAGTTTAGACGTGGCGAGTCTCTTGTTAAACATTTATTCTATTTCTTATTCTGAACCTCATTGGCATAAATACCTAACGGGGTTTGAAGTCTGATTCATTGCTGTGAATCAGTTGTTTTCAATGAACCATTTCATTGAAAGATGATGTAAACCTGAATGAACACAAAAGAAGATTATTTGAAGAATGTTTATAACCAAACAGTTGATGGTCCCCATTGACTTTCATAGTATTTTTTTTCCTACTATGGAAGTGAATGGGGAAACTTGAAAGTACTTGGACTTGAGGGTGAGTAAATGACAGATTATTAAATTTTTTTGGGTCCCTTTAAGTGTTTTTAAATACCATTTCATTCATTACTTTAACATTTAAGAAAAATGTTGCCCAAGTTGGTACTTTTCTCAGCAGTGTCATCTTCTAATCTAAATCATCAGAATAGATAAAAGAACCTGTTCCTGTAGCTCATGTGCCGTTCCGAGGCGAGGTTATGGGTCATTTCCAAGGATAGGCATACTGATAAAATCTCTGTCTTGATGCAGAAGTTGGTAAAAGCATCTGAGAAATGAGTAAATGTAAATCTATCAAACCACTTTGAATGTTCTGAGTTTCTGTTTCCAGTCTGCCCTGATGCCAGCAGTTTAACTTGAGGTGAAGTCAATCTGCCAGTTTCTGCTGGAGCCTTTTTTTGGCTGAAAGCAAATATTATAATGCAGTTAGTGAACACTAAAGCTACTGTGGCATCTGTTTTTACTGGGCTTAACGGTATAACATTATTTAAAGAATGGCAGACAAATATCACAGACTGAATCCCACTTCACATACTGTACGGTACTATATATCCTGTATATTGTGCAAGATGCATTCAAAAGTTGATATGTAGTTTGCAAAGTTACTTCTAGTCAGCATCAGAATAAAGTGTTAGCAGATGTCAATACTACTAATACTCTAATGAGAGTTAGTTGACATCTAGTTGCAAAGTTACTAATAGTTAGTAGAACATCTAAAGTTGAGCATGGAAATAAAGTGTTAACAAAAATCTTACTGACCCCAAACCTTTGAAATTACCCCCCCCGTGTAATCTACATTTATGCATTTGCATTCAAAGTAAATATTTTATCTGTTCATGTATTCCCTGGGAATCAAATCCATGACCTGGCAAGACCTATGCTCTACCGTTAGAGCTACATCAATGCTTTAATCTCACACTTACTGTATATTAAAGTGTGAGATCCATAGTCTTGGTAAAAGCAATCTCAGAGATATTTTAGGCATCACGCACACACACACAGCTGAGAGGCAGTGTATAGTGGCACCACTGGCACGTGTCCAGTTGGTGTCTGTTAGCATGTAGGGTGAACGTGCATCTACAGTGAAGCCCGTTTTAAAAGAAACTGATATCTGTATATTTAGTAAAGTTTGAAATTTCACACATGCTGTCATCAGTCTGTTACTAAAATGACATGTTGAGAGTCAGTTTTCACACACGAGCACTATAGAACCATAGTTGCATTTCAAGACCTGAGATACAATGTTTCTCTAAATGAGAACGTTTTAATCGCTCTCATTTTGACCATTTATATAGACCAATGTATCAATAATAGCTTAATTCTGAAGCGAGTGTGTGGTGGACGTTCTGCTTCACTGTGGTAGAAGAGATTACTCGCACTTTAATCACTCGAGCGAGGGAATAGCTACATCAAGGTTTTTTTTTTCCATCATTTTATTTCTCTGAAGTCCATCTGATATAAATGTATACCATACATATTTCTCACAATGAAAATAGTCTCAGAAGATGGCGTGGTGTTAAAAAGAAAACACAAACTATTTCCCTGAAGTCTGCCCTTGTCAGCCGACTCCTGGAAACATTCATGTGACGACCGTGTGTGTGTGTGAGACGCAGAGGGTGGAGTCTGACAGGCTTCTCTGGTTTACATATAAGTCAGCTGCTTATAAGAGACACATGAACACATCCTGCAGTTAGTGCGGTCGGCAAACAGCAACAAGGTCTTAATTTCATACACCGCACTGTAAAGCCCATCTCGTCATTTTCACTGCATGACATCACTGTTAGATGAAATGTTTTTGGCTATATATATAGTATAATATTATGTACATTTTTATGTTTCAATGCACAAGTTCCACAATACAATTTCCCCAAGTATGAGATTTAAAAAAAATATTAAGATGCACATTATACTTATACTATAATCTGTTTTCTTATTTGGAAAAATTAAATGCATATATTTATATTTATGTGCTTGCGATTGGTAACATTTTCACCCTTTTTTTGTAAATAACACTCTTGCCTTCATTTTGAAAGTGACCAATGCATTTCAATTAATACACACTTTTACAACCTACATGTAAAATGATTATACTTTATACAAAATTACGAAAATATAGTATAATATGAATAGTCTAAAGTTCTAAAATAAAGTATAGCATGACACTACTGAGATTTCTTGTCATGTCAGCCGCTCAAAAGCACCAGCTAAATCTTCCAGGATTATGCAAATCTCTTTCTGCTCTGTCTCTGAACACAGGCCAAATGTGACGCTCAACAGGACAAGAAGTCAGACTGAACGAAGACCATCATGCACCTGCTCTCTTTCCTGCATCCTCATTGGCTGATAGCAGCTCAGCTGGGCTGCGCATCACTCCTCTGGCTGTGTAAGAACAGGCTTCCGTTCTTCATTAATGTGCTTTCACGTGATTCAATAAAGCCTGCGCAGGCTTTTCATTCACTTTTTTGTTTTCTTTTCGGTTTTTTGCTGTGAACTTCTGTTGTTTATTTCCAAAGTTTTGGTTATAAAATGTCAGTTTAGAATTGAATATCTGCTGACAAGAGTATTACATTTAATTTCTTGATTTCACAGTTTGTACGTCAGTCTCATCCATGAAACACAAGCAGGGTGAATTTCTGTGGTTAAATCTCTCCTACCTAAATTGTCACATTGTCAACGTTTTACATTAGCATGATTTTACAGTTTACACAAATGCGTTCAGCTTTTGATTCATAAATGAGGCCCTTTGTTTCTATAAAAGGACCATGAAACACTTCACTGGATATTCTAGCTGAGATGTTTTCTATATATAAGTGTTGGGTTTCAAACTTTAATTGTCTGCATTTTAATGATCTGTTTTTCTTGCCATATGGGGGAAAGCTTCGGTCTTTCTTTTGAATATGGAGATTTGGTTTCAGTTCAGATGCATGTCTTGGTTAATTTTAGATCTTTGATTTATAGGGTACACAACACTTTATACCCAATATGCACTTCAGAAAGAAAATCCCTCCAGTTTACGATCGACGAGCCTCGTGCTTCATGCTATAGGAAGATATTTTTGTTTGTTTTTTTTTATTTTTTTTTCTGTCCTGGGTGTGGGATAGCTCCTTTTTTCCAGGGCTATTGTAGAACCGAACTCATAAACTGCTTCTTTCCAGTCCTGTCTGGTTTGAGGCCACTGAGTCGGTATAATCTGATATGAGCCTGGCAGGGCTGTTACAGTGGGTAAGAATGCCACTTTGGCAGGAACAGTAAAGCATCCCAGCTGATATTGTGTTTCAAAACACGGCACGGTCTATCTCTGGTCTTCTAGGTATTGAAATTATATTAATGTCACATTTGAGGGCCACGCAGTAGTTTTGCATTAACATGCAGGTAACGTTTGGCTTCGCTAAAGGTCACCGTGTTCGCTCTGGTTGTTTTACAGTTCAAACGTCCTGGGTTTCTTCGGGTCTCGTCTGGCATGCGCAAGCAAATGTCTTTGCAATCTTAGAGCGGTGTGACCTGAAAAAGGAATCGACCGGGGTGACATCATAGCCGTGTTAAAATAGGGATCTGCGGGAACAACATTAGTACTTTTTTGGGCTCCCGGAGGAAAGGGCATCGGGCTCACTGGCAAAGTGTCGGATAATTCATAGTCAAGACCTCCTGGACTGTTACCAGTCATAAGAGCACGAGGAATGCCATCTGCTACCATGGCACTCGTTTACTATTTCATTCGCTCAAGGATCGGTTAGATTAGTGAAAAGTTAACCCGAGCCCCAGTTCAGTGAAAAAGTCAAGCGTATACCTGAAGATCGTGCATTTTGACACGCGTGCGTTGGCTGTCATGTGTTAATTCGTTTATTTGCGGTTTTGAAAATTACACTGTTAAATGGGCTCTTTCTTTATATGCATTCCTAATTGTAGCTTCTTTCTTATATCATGTTTTTAACTGTGACTGGCGTAATAAACATGCACTGTTGTGTTGGCCATGACAGAATAAATACTTGCCCTTCATGGAACATATAGTTTTGATAGCGTAATGCTGTTATCTGCCTTGAATATCTTCAGGAAAATTTCTTCAGTAATGTCAATCTGCATCACTTCACTATGACATTTGTGAATTTATGTGTTCTGGTGATGTGCTGTAGTTGGGATGTTGATCAACCAAACCAAATAAATTCTACTTCTTCATTCATCTTGACTTGAGTCTGCAGTTATTTTTATTCTTTTTAATGTTTTGTTTAACTATTTTAATAAAGCCTATCAAACCTGTCATCATTAAAATTTACCATAAGTATCATAAAAGTGATGCATATGATTTGTGCACTTTTGCAAATGGAATCAAATGATAAAAAATTGACGATTAGATTTTTTTACATTCTTCGTATCTACCATATTACTAAAAAAAAAAGAAAAATCTAATATTTAAAGTCTTCTAGTTTTGTGGGGGTTGTGTGTCAAACTTTCAGTCCTTATTCATTGTAATCGCATTGGGAAATAAACGACTAATATGCGATTCCTAAATCCTCTCACGGAGGAAAAAGTTGACGTGTTTGAAACGACATTACTCGGGTGAGTAAATGACTGCGATCTATTCCTTTAAATCTCAAGCTGATTGATTTAAAAAAAAAAAAATTATTTGACCACTCAAAAATAAAAATATGAAACGGTATAAAACAGTGTCATACATTAAAAAGAAGAATACACAAGCAGTCAGGGATAACAAAATAAAGCCCGAAGACTTATTTCCACTGTGGTCCCTTATAAACTTTTGAGCTTAACTCAAAATAAACGGGTTTCCTGAACATGTGCTTGCTGTGGGCTATTTCCTCAGGCAAATTGGGGAGAGAGGAGCTGTAATGTAAAATATGTGAAAAAGTATGTTTTTTTTGAACAATCAAGCATGAAAGCATATTCTAGTAAGCCCCAAACGCAAGACTAGGTGAAAGGGCATCATAGGACCCCTTTATAGGACAGCTGCTGTTAACACACATATCTCCATATGAGATTATATCATAGAGATATTAGCAATATATGCAATATTCATAATATATCCAACACAGTTAACATGTTTATCTAAGTGGTTATTTAATATCATGCACTTAAATTATTTATAAACTGTATTGTAGTCTTATAAAAAGGAATTTATTAATTAGCCTTTTCACATTGTATATTTGCTGGAGTTGTTAAATCATTCATCTGGCTTTTGCTAAATGATTCACAGCATTGAAATGAGATCGGCCTGAATCGCATGCAGCGGGACTTGTCCTCCTCACGGTCCTGCACACTTATCATCAGTGTTCTGTGAGTCATTATTTTAGCTGTTGATATTAAACAGATGAATGCTTGGTCTATTTCTGTCTACATACCACAGCTAAAATCTGGGTCAAAGTCTCATCAGAGTCA
This sequence comes from Chrosomus eos, assembly GCA_036326025.1. Classification (NCBI taxonomy): domain Eukaryota; kingdom Metazoa; phylum Chordata; class Actinopteri; order Cypriniformes; family Leuciscidae; genus Chrosomus; species Chrosomus eos. The sequence continues at coordinate 32,344,714 of CM070836.1, read as the reverse complement.
TGAACTATGTGCTTTAGTTTAGACCCAGTGAACACAAATAGCTAATTCTGGATGTTATTGCTCAAGTAGTGTTATTGCAAACTTACACATATTGCGTATGGCTGTTTGCTTTGAGTCGGATGTGTTAACTGAATGAGCTGTTCACTGAGGCTAGGTACAGTATAAAGCAGGGGTGTCCCATCCTGCTACTGTCCTGCAGAGTTCAGCTCCAATTAAACACCTAAACAAGCTATTCAAGCTCTTACCATTTGGCCAGACAGTCTGTATGCCTAGTAACTGTTTGGATTTAAATGGGTATATGCTAAGTCAATGATTGGATCATTTTTGTAGTGATTATTATGTTTCTAGCATGTTATGTGCTTGGCAACAGTGTGTATATTTTCATTTCTTAAACAACCATGTAGAAAGATACATCATGGTTATTCCAGGATGACAATGACAGATTCTTCAGGCTCAAACTGTGAAAGAATGGTTGTGAGGAGCATGAAGAATCGTTTTCACTCATGAATCGGCTCCTCTGAGTCCTGACCTTAGACTTTGGGTCTTTGGGATGCGCTGTAGGAGACGCAAATTGCGAATGGAAGATACGCCCAATGGAAACGTGTCAATTTCGCAAAAACTCCCATATATCACAAAAAAGTTTTTTACGCTCGCATGAGGTAGTTTTTCAGGCAATTCGAAAAGGGAATAGTTCGCAAAACTGCGGTGGAAACAGTTTTTCCGCATTCACAGGTCACCTGGCGTACGCAAGTCACATGATCATTCTTTAAAGATAGCTATGTTTGGACAGAAAACGAGACCTAATTCTTCATTAAACTCATAAAAGACAAAAGTATTACGTGGATAGTGGATTCTAAACAACAAAGAAATGCCACAATTTATCAAGACCTCGGAGCAGTTAGGAGGGAGAAACACCCAGAAATATGTAGGCCTAGCCGCTCCCAACTTTAAGAGGCTTTCCTTGCCATTAATAGCCATGTTTCCATCCACTTGTCAATCGAATTATCTTAAGTTCGGTAAAAAACCTCATGCGAATAAAGCTGGTGAAAGTGTGTTTCCATCCAACGGCTTTAAAACGAATAAAAACCTGTGTGTAACGACGTCACATGCTGTTTTGCGATCAAATTGGTATATCGAATTGATTTGAGACATGTTACGATGTTTCCATTCATTTTCTCACCGAATTGCACAACATTCAAGCCAACATTTGCAAACAAAGGTTTTACTAGGCAAAATGGATCGCACCATAATAACGTTTCCATCCGCGTTTATCGCATAAGCCGTATATCGATCAAGATAAAATCCGATGAGACCGAACACATTTCGTTTGAGTCGATATTCATGAAATTCAATCGAATTGTACTGTTTCCATAAGGCATTTTTCATTCGATATCACTTAATGCGGATAAAAACGTGTGGATGGAAACATTAGCTATGTTTCACACAAATGTTGGTTCGAATGTTGTCGTGCAATTCGGTGAGAAAATGAATGGAAACACCTTAACATGTCTCAAATCAATTCGATATACCGATATGATCGCAAAACAGCATGTGACGTCATTACGCACAGGTTTTTATTCGCTTTAAAGCCATTGGATGGAAACACACTTTCACCAGCTTTTTTCACATGAGTTTTTTTTACCGAACTTCAGATCATTCGATTGACAAGTGGATGGAAACATGGCTATAGCTAATGATAGGATAACACACGTCTCCTTCGATTAAATGCAATGACTTATCGCGCGATAACATCAGTTAATGGTTGCATTTCGTGATAGTTTTTTATCGACATTTAGAAAATATCGCGAAAGTTTTGCGCAAATCTCTAATGGAAATTTGGCTACTGTCGGTTTAATCTTCCTTTGACATCTTTATTAAATTGCCAGCACTAGACAGATTAAAGGTGGCATTATTATAAACACACGCACACGTATTTTGAGCAGTAGCATGGAGTAGCCTATATAAAATAGCAAAATAAAGCATTACTCATTCAGTAGCCTCTTAATAAACCCCATTCCTGGCCACATGTTGATGTCCAAGGACACTGGTTTTATGGTAAGTTGTAAGGAACACTCTCAAGTCTAACTACCCTTAACTTAATAGTTGTTTATTTTTCTCTTGTTTCCCAGTTTCCTCTATTAAATGCAGTCATGCTGCAGGATGTTTTGCTCCTCAGTTCGGTTGAAGGGGTGTGTGTGTGTGTGTGTGTGTGTGTTCCTTCGGGAAAGTGACGTCAAAGCATACCCTCTATGGGGGACAAATTAAATCCGTCAATCCATCAATCGTCTTTCAAAGCATTTTGTGCAATTACAGACTGAACCATTTTATGCCTTTTTAAACTGCATGTCTATCGCATAGTACTGATAGTAAATGTTTAGATCAGATTTGTTTCTCTGTTGCATTCTGTTATGTAATTAATTGTGCTTAGTTTCTGCTTATGCTTAATTGCGTAAACAAATGACAGCACAACCCACTTAAATACCCTGTGATGTACCATAGTGAGCAAATCTGAAAGTTAATATTCAATGCAAAGTGCTTCAAGCTGTGTAAAAAAAACCCATGGTTGTTTTTTGAGTGTAAACAGCGTGTCATTTTCGTCATCACGGTTAACTAGCTCGTGTAAACGCGTTTAAGTGAGCGCGAGCTGATTTGAGCGTTTGTGCTCCAGGACTGCTGAACGGCCAACTGTTTCAGGCTCTGGGCAGAAATAGAGCAAAGGAGCTCAGCTAAACATAGTCAACAAACTTCTGCCAGCCGCAGCCCGGCTTAATATGGCAGCTGCGCTCTCCTGACAAACAGGCATTTGTCTTTAAACCAGTCTGAACCGCATGAGAATCACGACTGGCGCTCTGCTGAACAGCCCTGACACACACAACAACTGCGTCGCCAGGAAAAATGATGTGATCATCTTGTGGACAGTACAACTGAACTGACACAGATCTTCACTCATTTATATAAAAACTGCACTAATGGAGATTAAAGCCTATGTAAATTATTTTGATCTGTAACCCTGCAATGTGAAATAGTCAGAAAATTTTTTTCTTCATGTTTTCTGTTGAGAATCACATTTGATACATCAGGCTTTTATGTCGGTGGCCAAAACTGAGCAAGAATATGCAGTTTGTTGCGATTTCTAATATTTAGTAAATCATTAAGATCTCAGAGTAAAAAAGTACTTGCATACAATACATAAAAACCAGTTGTCACTCTATATCTCAAACAAAATTTATATTTAAATGCTTGGTTTTATGATCAAAGCTTTGTAGTTTTTTTTTTTTTTATGGGGGCCAAAACATAAAATGCAATGCAATACAAAAAATGATTGACAGATGAACAAATAAATGTTCATTAAAAGCCTGATCATATTTGATACATTTTAAGATGAAAATGATGTCTGGATAAGGATGTAAACTTAAGTTGCTTTAGTCCAGTATGTGGTTTTGACACTCTGGGGTGCGTTTCCCAAAACCATTGTTGCTAACTAAGTTAGCAACTTTGTTGGTTGCAATGCAATTTCCCATTGCCAACCAACTAAGTTGCTAACAGGTTAGCAACTATGGTTTTGGGAAACGCACCCCAGATTGTTACACCGCATTAAAGTGTTTCAATTACGGAAAAACTTTGAAAGGCTTGTAAACAACATCACCTGACATCACCTTTACCTCAGAAAAAATATTTATAGGCTATATATGTACACACACACAGAACAACCCACATTTGTAAATCACAACAAGAAAGCACATTTTTCATGGAGTTAGTTTATTGCCTTTTGTTGCTTTGATTGGGCAGGTGGATCGGCACAAGATCACAGTGTGGAGCATGAAGCCCTTCTTACATGAGAGGGATCCTGTTTGATAGATGGGACACTAACATACACAGTACAGTTACCTTAGCTCTACTATTGTCTATCATGGTTACATCACAGTGTGTTACAAAGCACAAGAATGAAAGACGTCAATGAGCGTATTAGCAGATCAACTGTGTAGTTTCAAGACAGTATCGTCACCCAAAGCTTTGGACTCTCATTAGATAGTTCTCTCGAGGGCTGCTACATCATTCGGCTCTACTCAGAGACGTATTGCATCTGTGACCGTCTTTGGAATCGGAGGCTAATCGAGTTCATAAATGAATGTGTTCATTCATCTGTGATTCTACTGTGCTATTCACCATTCCCTTTAAGGACTTCATGTGTGATTTTCCCGACAAACGGCACCATTCAGCAAACCTTCAGTGCAAAGATACTGTCGAGAACATTTGGCAGAGCACACAAAATGACAAAAAAAGTTCTTGTTTTGTTAACATGTATTTTTCTAGATAAACATTTATACTTAATCACTATTTAATAACTGATCTACTGACCAACCCAAGCTCTTATTTGGATGGAAAGATGCCAAAAATTGACTTTGATTCCTTGTTTGCAGTTTTTGGACTAAAATTGGACTAAAGGGTAAAAGAAGAGTAAGGCCTTTGGTAAACCAGTAGCTCCTAATGTGAACCGTCTAACTCAGTCCTCAGATGTCCGAGGGGCACTTAGATCATTTCATTCTCCCCGCACACAGTCATAAAGGCATTTTCAACTCTACGGTATGTGCCGCTAAAATGGGCAGGGCTAAATATTTTAATACCCAGTTAAAGGGAAAATAAATTGATGAAATAAAATGCTCAAATTTTCCACAAAACCATAGAATGCAGGTGTTTAAAGTGGGAGAAGAAATAAGCAGAACAACAAACTAAATGGCTTCTCAAATTGAAACGGTTTGCTCAACGGAAACCAAATGGAGCTGGGTGGTCGGCAGAAAATACTGTTTTACACACACGATCTAAAACATTTAACAACTGCAGCACTTGATATTTCAAATCAAATCAGATTCATGTGCTATCCGTCTCATATGCCTCCCCGCAACTGCATTTCAGTAAGAATTCCCACTCCCTGTTATCATCTTTATCAAAAGTACATACGGCATCAAACGTTAAAATATAACACACAGATATCATTTATATTTATATGCATATAAGCAAAATAATAGCCTTCACAAAATAAATCTCTGATTTATTTTACAGTATGTAAAGAAAAAAAAAAACGCTTTCTAACACGATTAAAAAGTGCTAGCAGATTATTTTACAACAATGTGCAAATGTATTCTGAAGCCTTACATTATGTAGTCTAATTTGTACATTCTGATCACATCTATAACGCCACAATGATTTAGTGTTTGAGTCGATTCTCCCGCACGGCAGAATTCCCACAGGTCGGAATGAGGCCGGTTTGTCTTGGTATAATCTTGGCTATTTGTCCATGGGTTCTCAACTTAAGACAAATAAAGGCAAAGTTTGGCAACTATGTATCTATATTTCACCAGGCATTACAGCAGAATGACAGAGATCAAGCGTTCTGCACCTGATATTGGCAAAAAAAAAAAAAAAAAAAAACCTTGGTGGCTCTAGGTGGAAAACATTTCACTGTTATTTTAAATAGTCGTTTTCAATTCTCTGACGACCTGCATTCAAACTAGGGCTGTGCAACGAATCGAATTTATGATCGAATCGCGATGAGAGCATATGCAATTTCTAGGGCGGCCCCCTAATAGTCGACTAAATGTTAGTCGACTAAAAGAGGCTTAGTTGACCAAAATTGTATGGCAGAAAAAAAAACAGGGACAGATGGTTAACAAAGAGTCCATGCAGTGATTGCAGAATGTCGGGCAGGAAATATAAACGTTCTCCTATCAACCTCAAATATTGCCTATTATCAAGTGAAACATGTAAGTAGTAGCAACTTAACTAAAATGAGCCGGGTAATTTGCTAGACCTGTCAAACTATCATTGCGGCAAAACCGAGTAGGGGCCATTCAAACAGAACAGTTTTTTACAAATTGAACTTCTCTTAACTTGAGCGCTGCATAGAACGCAGTGTCATACTGCAGAAGACGCGAGCGCAATGGTTAAAGACGTCCATCTAGCGCCTGTTTACATAGAAAAACAACAGCTTATTCCAAACCGGGAGAACAAACATTGATAATACAGTACATGCTATTGCGAAGTGCACAACATACGGAAAAAGTTCAAAAAGGCATAAAAATAACCAACGCTGTCATGTATCACACACAAACGTATGGTGCTCGCAAAGTATGTGTGTAAGAAATGATTGTCTCAAAATCGTAAAAAAATGTTTTGTATTGTCCATATTGCACAGCCCTAGTTCAAACTGTGGAATATTTAATTGTTAGTTAAAGCTACAGGAATTTTTACATTGACTTTTTTTTTTTTAATGACTCCTAAAATAAAAGTATCATAGAACATTAATACTGGCACTCAAAATGTAGAACTGAAACTAAAATCAAAAGACAAAAAGAATCGTCATGAAACATTGTTTGCAACCAATTTGAAATCAGTAATGTGATGTTATTGGTTGCGTTATAAAAAATGGGTGTTTCATGTTGAATAACAATTCAATCCTAAACGAAATGCAACGTTTGGTTGGTTCACAAGCACCTTAGGGAAGTGCCACTTCTTCATTTGAAAGCCTGCCTGTGTCGAATAAAAACTCTCTAGATGTTTCCCAGCATGAAGCACATCAAGCTCGCAGTGCATTTCAACTCAACTATGAAGATGTTGTTTTTTTATGGCAACCGAACCCATCTCCTGACAAACTTGAAGAGAGATGGATATTCACGCTCCGTTTGGCACATACAGTAAACGCTGTAATATCATGCACCAGGTATTGAGGTCACCTGTCTCCGATGAAGACACATTGAGAAAGCGACAGAAGTTATTTTGCATTGTTTGGCAACCACCAACTTATTGACATGAAATCTGAAAAGACACATGGTTAGATCTGTATCCGTTAAACTCAACATCGTTTATTGAAGCGTATATTTTAGTTAGATTTGAAGAATTTGAGAAAGTGAATTACTATTTATCAGGATGGGCCAATTTAAGTCAAGGTTGCATTTGTAAAAAAAAAATGTGATTCTCGCTCAGATTCGATACTCGAGTGTCAATGCAAAGAGACCCTTGTCGTGTTCAGGAAAGTTGCCTGTGGGAATTCTGCCACTCTGTCAAATGAAGTTATAGTCTACACTATACTGTCCCCTCCCTCCAAAGACACGCTGATTTCGTCCTGCAAGTCTTGATATCTGCACTGAAGATTGCTTTTTTTATCATGACTGCAGTTTGAACCGGTGGAAGAGGAAGAACGTCTGGTAATGTGCATGCTAGAGGATCTGTAGTTTGAAAAAAATGTAACCATCAATATCCATCAGCTGTTTTAAGACTGTAAGATGATGCAGAATTCCATAAAATGTCAAATAAATACTGAGGATTTCTTCAACCAGCTTGCCTTAGGAGGGTTGTCGCAGGATTTCCCTTTTGATCTACATAACACTCTCAAAAATGATCACCTTGTTCTCCTCCGTTCCAGGAGACAGAGAGGTCAGGCTTTTAATGTCAGTGTCAGGGGCCATGTATTCGAGGTGATGGGCTCCCCACACTGGTTTGGTCAGACTTTCCCAACGCTGCGAGAAAAACAGAGGAGACAACCACAAATCAGCTTAGCTGTGACAATTACAATCAATGACCATCAAACTGAGCTTTATGTCAACAAATCGCATCTGATTTTTATATTTAGTGTCAGCAGGAGTTCCCTCATTATCCTACATTATTTTCGAAGGGGTGTCACAGCGGACATGGTAATGCATGCAAATTATGTTTTATTTTATTTGATATAAATCAGGACCTGACAGACGTTTAACAAAATTTGCATTCTTTGTATGGTCTTTTTTTTCTTGCAACCTTTTTCATAATTGAAATAAAGCATAGAAATTTTAGATAATACTAAAAAACATACCAAAATTTAAGACTAAAATTAAAACGAAAACCTAAAATATAAAAATCTTTCAAATTAAAATATGAATTGCTGCAACAGAGTTTATATCTCACAATTCTGACTTTATAACACGCAATTGAGATATAAACTACATTTTTGTAAGAAAAAAAGTCAAGCTTCCATAGTTGTTTTCTGTAAAGCTGCTTTGAAACGATGTGAAAAGCACTTGAACAAATAAATGTGAAATGAATTGAATTGTTCTATTGAATTACTGCAGATTTAAATTCACTTCCATATTTGCATTTCCTGTGTGTTGTGATGCAGTTTGAAAAATAGGAATATGATTTTCAGTCCAAGCGAGACGAGCAGAGATAACTATTGCATAAATATACATCTGGCCAGTGTCTTTATATATATGTTCATATTTTCTATATGCTAAACTCCAAAAATAATCTTGACATCCCTATTATTTTCCTTTTTTTTTCATCCTGTGCTAGTTTTCCCATAACATACATGCCACAACCCTCAGTTGCCTTCTGTGTGTTTGGAAGCAAACACTGAGGGGGTGAAGCATTGTGGTCTATCTGCAGAGAAATGACAACAACTAGCCTAGTTACTATAAATACACACGTCGTTTACTCATGAGTAATTCTGATGCTTTTCAGTGAGGTAACTGACCCATAGTCCAACGGCTAAATTACACTACAGATTTTGGACTGTTTGCACTGCTGTTGCTTCTGTGTTTATGGGGTTGATAGTGTTAGTTTGCATCACTTAAGTAAACAAAATAACTCTTTTGATCCACCGCAACTCTTATTATATAATAGCTAGTGCATGGGAACAGATCAGTGGTTTGAATAGTGAAATGGTTGCAACGGTGCACACCTCTCTGAATGTTCCCTTGGATCCAGCGAGTTTGTACACGAGGCTAACGGGGATACAGAGCATGGAGGAGAGAGCCATACACCATCCGATCACCTCTCCCCACCACGGGTACACGTACACATTGTTGTAGGTCAGAGGTTTGTAGTTCAGCAGGTGAAATAGGAAGATGGCCTGAAGACATACAGAACAATGGCATCCATCTGATTAAATGATACAGGCATTAACATGTATTTTCTATCATGGCTGACAGACTCAACCTTTTTAAAAGGCATAAACAGGTGGGGTATTTTCCAGCACTCACCATGCAAACACATGGTGTTATAAAGGACCAGCACCACTTTATCCACGGGAATGGCCGGTAACCGATCATACGGGCAATATCGTCCATGAACCTGTCAGCACCTGCACACAGTGGCATGAAGTCAGCACTCTTTTGGGCGTATGTGGGATTAGAATAGTGTTTGTGTCAGCACAGGGTCCTACATGCTATTTGTATCTCTTAATGCTTGCGGTAATCATGATAAACTGATGAGACATGAGAACGTTGCATGAAGCGATTCTTACCATAAACCCACGCGACAACCACGCATTCCCAGAATGCTTGCCACAGTAGGGTCATTCCACTGGCTGAGTAGTAGTCAAAAAGCTGGAAGACGTACATCCCTCCCTGCAAACATATGGAGAAATTATAAATTGGTATTAAAATGGACCCTACTAGACTAAATGTCTAAATAGATTCTTTGATAAAAACAAATGACAGCATTCATTGGAATATAAATATTTTGCAACAATGTAAATGTCATCGATTTAATGTATAATCTCTGTATAAAAGTTTCTTTAAAAAAATTCTCATTTACAGTATATATATATAAAAATAGGGAGAGAAAAAAATCGATTTTAATCGTAAATCGGATTTTTTGTGAAAAAATCTGGGATTTTTTTATTTATTCCATATCGCCCAGCCCTAATGAGCTGTTTAATATTACATATTGTTTTGCAATTTTTGCAAATCTGTCATCAAAATTTGGGACTTAAATCAAAACCTGACTTCCATTTGTTATTTTCTAGAAATAAACATTAAATAAAAATCAAAACAGACAACTTATAAAATTATATTTTATGCAACGAATAATACTCCATAATGCTTATGGGTAATCAAATCAAATCCCTAGTTCCACCCTATATTATTCCCCATTCAATATTTAGTTTTACCTTGAAATGGCAACATTATCAATGCCTAAATTAATCTGCAGCAGTCAGGTGGTACAGCGGTCACGTGATACAATTAGGAGCCCTCAGAAAAATCCCAGTTTACAAGTTGTAATTACAAGTTCTACAAGGATGTGAACGCTTTTTACAATTTGGAATCTCATAATTACGACTTGTCGTTGACTTTAAGTCACAACAACATGAAAGCTAAATGCATCATGAATGTTGTTTCATGCGGTCTTTACACAATATTTTGTCAATGTCATCCGACATCTGAATCAATCTCACAAATGCTTCATGTCAGGTCGTTATTTTTCAGTGAGATTCTGAATGAGAGCATGACGATCTAATATTCAGTGAAAGGGCTTGGGATAACCCTTTATATTCTTATCTGACTAATAGGGTATAAAAACCACTGACTGTGAGAGAATAAGATGCTGATATTCTCACACCTGACACTAACGCTTATAAAGGAGTGTTTCATTAAGGGGACTAACCTGTGTAACCATGGAGAGATCTATAATGAAGCATAATAAACAGCAGATCGCCACAGCGACTTCGCGCTGATAGCGCATGTAATACTTTCCAGGGAAAAGATCAAGAATGCCAGTTACGAAACCCTCCACACCAACAAACTGTGGAAAAAAAAAATCAGTCAGATGTGTTGTTAATGGATTTGCTTTAAAATATTTTCAGTTGTGTAGTGATATCCAGTACGAATCAAAAACACACAAGGGTGATTCTATGCTAGTTGGTAAAAATGAAAGTTCAATTCAATAATACCACATTTGGCACTTTAGACTCGTGTCAGTTTTATTTTAGTATATTTAGTTTTATATATACACACACACACGCAAAACACACCATCTTTGAGCTGTTTCCATGTGAACTGACCTGACTGTCCAGTCCCAGCAGTAGCAGCATGATGAAGAACAGTGCAGCCCACACCGGAGCCACGGGCATCATTGAAATGGCTTTAGGGTACGCTATGAACGCCAAACCGGGGCCTGCGGGGAGAAGAGAAACATGAGAGACGCGTCACCACGGGCTACAGGTCGCCCGCAACTCAGACACACATACACACGTACAGCACCAACGGAACAGAGAGAGACAGAACTGAATAAAAGAGAAAGAGAGAGTATGAGAGATAGAAGCACCTGGATGAGGTGAAACGAAGTGATAGCTTGTGGAAAAAAGGGAACGGAGGGATTTAGTTTGTTCCTATTTTGTATTGTTTTTGTTGTTTTTTTACTGCTCCTCTATACTGAAGGCAGGTTTCAATTAGCCATTTAGTTGTTATTAATGTCTAGCATTTGTGCATTTCAGTCTAATGCTTTTCATTGGAGATGAACCGTAATGTGGTGTAGGCAGCGTCTCATTAGAGGCCTGTAAGTGCATGTTAACATTGAGGGCGTCTAAATCTATCAGCATCAATAGTCATCGGCTACAATACTGGTAAGTATCACAGCACACTGTTAGTTCACGGCCAGACAAATATAAAAAGCTGGTTAAATACAAATTTGAGTCTTGCGTTTGTCATCTGAAACATCTGTGTGTCCTAAAATATAAAAGGGACACAAAAATTAATAAATATTAAATGTAAACTAAACTGAGCTGACATGGATTTCTGCATTACGGTCTAAAGCTGTTTAACTATTAACTATTTTAATCATAACAGAAGCAAAACTAAATACTTAAAGGGGTCATATAGTATACTTTTGATCATTTATTTAATTCCACTTGAAAACTTTTTTTTTTTACAGCAAAATATTCATTGGTTAGTTGACGATCATGATATAAGGGTTGTCTTTTCCTATAAGACTTCTATGTATGTGCCCTCTTTGCATGTAAAAAGAGATGCAAAGTTTCTGGAATTATTTCCAATATGTATTTAAGCTGCTCCATCCATCAAAAACAGCCTCTTTGCAAAGCCTGAATTACATAGTGACAGATTTATAAAACATTTTGACTGTTCAGAAATGAACAGTAATCAGTCGACGTTTATTTTGAGATTTTTCTGCTATACAAAACAAGAACAGCACATGGTTTAACATATTTAACTATACATTATTATAGTATTAGTTAGCTCTTCAGGTGTTTAGGAATGATAGTATATATCATACTTTGTCATTATTACGTTATTATGACTTGATGTGCCATGTTATAAGCGTCATTGATGTGTCAGTTGTGTTGAGTTCAGAAAGAGTTATTTTTACAGCCTAGTTTTAATAGATTCTGGACTCGACAGTTTTCATAGATAATCAAACTGATTTGTCAAAAGATCATGTAAAATTGAATTTCTCATTATATGACCCCTTTAAGAAACTGTAGAGGTGGGAAATTCATTGCATTGCCAGCGATATATTGCCAACGACACACTGTTCTTACATGACTTTACAACAAATATGCCTGTCATGATCATGAATTCTGTACGGACAATTAAAGGAGCTATATGTAAGAATTTTCTATATTCACAACAATTCTGTTGTGCTGTGAGTATTTGAACCACACATGTGTTATAAAACTGATGAAGATGTTTTCTTAATTTGCGGGTGTTTTTTCTATTTGCATGTGTTTTCTTCAGTTGCAGCGCGTTGAGCTCTCTCGGCCACCGTATACCTCATCTGTCGACATGATGCCGAAGAATTGCAGAGCTTGTGCAAACATATCCACATCACTGTGATCAGTTGGTTTCTTAACTGCTGATTTCTCACCACTGTCATTTTGTTGAGTGTTTATTTTGTTATTGAGGAAAGCGCACAGCACATATTTACATATTCATTTAAACTTTAAAATTTAAAAATTGTACTACTAACCGATGAGCGAAAAAGAAAATTGCAGTGAGTATATAGGGGCCTTGAATCACATTCACTCAGAAGACACTTGTAGTAGAGATGCACCGATTAATCGGCTGGTTATCGAAAACGGACGATTTTCACGTGATCGGCCATGATCAGCAAAGGCCGGTCAGTCTGACATATTCCGATTCAAATGCACTCAGGCGCCGCATGATTAACAATGCACATCATCAGTATCACACGTGCAGACGGAATGCACATGTAGGAAACCTCGTGAATTACGGACGTTTCACACCGCAAGCGTGATCAGCAGGGTTTTTTTTTTCCGGCGTGCATGCTAATCAACGAGTGCGTGCACACTGGGAGCAGGAGCAGCGCGTGAGCGTCGAGCAGGAGCATCGCGTGAGCAGCAGTGAAGCGCGGGTTTCGGCGCAGTCTATTCTGCTCGCGCTCAATTAAAGTGAAAGCACACTTTTGCTGGACAAAATAAATGATTTCACCCAAAAAGTGCCCAAAATGCACAGAATTTGAATGTCTGGTGTGTTTTAACAAGAACTGGAGTAGTTACTGGAGTAACCTTCAAGAAAATGAAGACTCAAAAATATGTTTAGAAAATGTACCCATTTAAACCTTTATTATTATTATTATTATATAATTTATTTCTTATTTCCCAATCGTTTCCCTGCACTTGCTCCACTTGCCCGAGCTTAGCGCTCTAAACAAGCTCATATGTGTCAGATAAGAGAAGAACTGTTTGCGAAATAAAACTTGCCATTGATGTACAAGAGATTGCAATAGGCCTGTGTGTGTGTGTTTTGAGAAATATCTTTATACTGCAAGGCTATATTTTATTTTTATTTGTTATTTATATATTATTTTATTGCCATTACCTGTTTTCATACAGAAGTTTATTTTGCTAAATATATCAATTTGTTTTAGTTAGATATTGGATGTAAAAAGAAAGAAATGGTTCTTCCATAACACTGCACTATAGATGTGTGTGAATTTCCCACACCACGAGTAATTTATATACCGTAATTCTATTTTATAGCGATTTTCTGTTAAAAAACAATTCTATGTTCTATGCAAAATGTTCAATTAAAGAGAAGATAGATAATAAATATTTTTGTGTGCTGTAAAGTGGAAAAAAATGAAATCGGAATCAGCTAAAATCGGTATCGGCAGGTCAAACTCAATGAAAAATCGGAAATCGGAATCGGCCTAGAAAATTGTAATCGGTGCATCTCTAACTTGTAGGCCTATGTTACGTGTGTACGAGTGCGAGCATGAGCAATAGTTGTCGGCTGCAGTTCAATAAACGGCCACCGGTGTCGCTAATAACAAGGGTTTCTGAATTCTACATATAGCCCATTTAGTTGTCATTCAAATAATTGCGATTAATAATTAAGTTCTGCTGTTGTGTTCATGTCACTTACAGTGTAAGCCTAATATGTTATTGTTTTACTTGGAATTATATATCATACAATAATAATATTATAATAAAATAATTATATAATATAGTCTGATTAAACTCACAAACCCTCATTTAGTATGAGGGATGACCTTTGACTATCTCGGTTTACTCAACAGTGTTTTTTTTATTTATTCTTTGACTAAATATGATTGAAATTTAAACTGACCTATGATTGCGGTTATCTCAAATAACTTTGATTAGATCGAATAACCATGATGAATCAATAATTGCGGCAAGCCTAACAACAAATATTCATTTTCTAATTTGATGGCTGATAAATGAAACCACGATACAGGGAAATTTAAATGGAAATACAAGGTGAAGAGCCAGAAGAAGGATGTGTCTTATATTAACGTCAAGTGACTGTTCTATGAGCTTCAACACTGAACTGCACTGAAGTTTTTGTGCTGACAAAAGTTTGGAGAATGTTAGTGCTAGACATTAGCATGTTTCTATTGTGTTGGGGTTAAAACAGACTGAGTTTACAGCTTTTCCACACTTTGGCTTTGTCTCTCAAGATGGATGACCCTAATTGTGAAATGGCGCTAGGCTACGCTGTGCATGTCGGGCCTGCCGGTGTCGGCAGACGCTCGTAGGTGCTGACTTTAGGGCTGGGCTGTAGTAGTGGTGTAAATGCTAACATTAGATATCAGAGGTTTACCTGCGTTGGCAGACTGCTCCAGGACCCCTCTTGAAATCGAGATGTGCACATCTCAAGAGGCAAAGTTCCTGGTTAAATAATCCTTAAATTAATACTTAAATAAAGCCAAAATATAGATATAGAGATATAAATGAATATATATGAATCACAAGATATAAATATATATATACGGGACTGAAGACAATCAAGGAAAACTAGTCAAAGCATCAAATTTATGACGGGGAATCTGGTTCGCTTTCTAACTGTAACTGTCATCCGATTGTGTGCTGCAGGAAAATGAAAAATAAGAAAAAGCCACAAACAATGTGTCAATGGTTTCCTTCTCAAAGTTGTCTGGAAGTACAGCACATCACAACCCACTCGGACATCACAACACAAACCCACTGACACAAAAAGGCTCATTTAGACCTTAGGATCTGTTTCTAAACATCATACTGACACGAACAACACACTAGAAGACAAGGACCAACACACACGCAGATGAGATTTCACACACTCTCACTCATTCTGACAGACACACATTCAAAACATGTCTGTGTGTGTGCATATGTGCGTTCTGCATGTATTCTTAAAGGGGTCATATCATATTTTTTCCCCTCGTTTATAATGTTTCATCATAATTTTCATCTTTTTTTATCAGTAGCAATAGTTTGGGTTTCTGATTCCTGAAATTCAAGGATCCTAAAATGAAAATCATTGAACTAAACTGAGCTAAATAATAACATTATTATCTTTTTAGAGCTGCTTTACAGATGAAATTGTATTTGTTGCAAAAAATTAATAACTTTGCAACATTAAGGGCCTGATTTACCAAAAGATTTAGATTTACGTCTGAAAGGGAAACTTTTAAAAAGCAGGTCAGTCACAAAAATAACTGAAATTTTGACTGAAACTCAAATTTTTCACTGCGTTTTATTAGTAAATCCTGACAGTAGTTTAACGCCAAAAGAGGATTTGCGTCGCAGACGAAACGCACTGAACGCTCTCATGTTAGCTTGCATTTGGATGCCTGGTGTTTGTAAATGCAAAATTGTGAGACCCTCCCGGGGAGGGAATTAAACCAAATCATTTTGATGACAGACTTTGGCTCAGGCATTTCAGAATGACCAAACAAACATTTGAGATGCTGTGCAATGAAACTGATCAGCTGGTTAGTCCAGTTATCCAATCACATCCTCTGCTGAGGCAAAGTCGTGTACGTTTTTTGTTGCGCATTGAGAGATTTATAAACACGTTTCCATACTAGTTTATGTGCATGTCTTCTTATTGGATGAAACATTTTCCACCTCAATTGAGCATTTTTAGAATTGATGTGCATCTTAGGGTGTTTTTTTCCCCATTTTCCCAATAATGGTCATGACTAGCTACATGCTACATTCAATTTAATTATTTAATATTTACATTAATATTAAACGTAACTTGGCATTACAAAAAGCCTAGTGAAATGAGCAAGGACATGTGATCTCTCATGATTTGACCCCTTTAAAACATGCAGTTCACCGGTAGGATATCAACAACACATTAAAGCTGCGATATGAAAATTCATTAAATGCAAGGTTGATGTGAGGGTCAACTTTGTATGAAAAATATTATCACTTCATAGTCATTTAGTCTTTCTGTCTACTGCACAGTCTCTCCTTCAGGCCAAGAACATACTGTCCTTTACTGAGCCTCAACAAACCAGTGCACTGCCGCAAGCTGAAGCTGATTTTAAAATGACAGGACTTATTTACTATGCAGGAGAAAGAGTAACACCATTAACACAAAATGGAGCTCAGCAACAATTGAAAAACTGTACAATTTTAAACCAGGTCTACTGCGGTTTATTTTTGGGGGGGGGGGATATGAATCAATACCCAATTCATATGCTTAGGAGGTTAAACTATTTAATTTTGATTCGTTTCATATTGATAACTTTTCAATGTTCAATGAACACATCAATGTTATAATTTAAATTTCATGCCCAAAGATTCAAATGCATGCAGATGATGGGCCGACAAGTCAGTAAATCTAAAGTTTTTATCAAATATCATCTTTAGTTCTACAGAAAACACTGTTCAGAGCATGACGTGATGTTCACAGATTAGATTGGAAAATATTGTAGTATTTTACAATAAAAGTAGTCATTTAAATGTCAAAATTATATCTTAATTATGCTAATGTCCATATGTCTATATAAAAGTTATACACAGTATATATATATATATATATATATATATATATATATATATATATATATATATATATAGTTTGCTTTGAAACAATTTTCACTCAGAGATGAGCAGTAATAGTACATTTTAAAAATTATTAACAAGAAACATATTGAATTAAATGTGAAATTTTAAAGTAGAAAGACTGAAACAAAATTTTCTAATAAAACATACTCCAATAACCTTTGTTTTCTTTAAAAAAAAAAAAAGAAATCAGTGAATGAAGATGGAGGCTAAAAAACATAAATGACCTGCAAGTAACCGTCACCTTTTGTATATTTAGTGGTTTAGAGAAAAACCATTATAGTGTGCATTTTTTCTTTATGCAACAGATTTTATAGACATTTATGCATATATTTCTTTTTTGTAAAAAATACATGAATCTAGTGCCAATTCTGGAGGATGGTCATGTTATGTACAGATCATTAGTGATAACTTCATAAAAATCTATGTGACAGATGGCCTGGTATTCACACTTTAAATGTGAACATGTAGGCCAATGTGTTATAAGCTACAGTAACACCTCTGCATGCGTGAGCGACACAGATGAGCGTTAAATTCATGCCGCATACTATTAGTCTAGTCTGTGATGTCGGTTCATTTCTATTAGAATGATCAGTATTTCACTATAGCTAACATAAACATAAGATTAGACTTGAAATGGCAATAAATGTCTGCTTTTATGTGTGCAAATCGAGTGATTGCATTCTAGAAATCATGTAGTTCTCATAAAGTGTTTGTGTTCATGGAGGACACAGCATACAGGAAGAAGACTGCACTAATTGTGATAGCAAAAACTCACAAACACACACACACACAACACACACACACACACACACACACACACACAAGTATGCACTTACACACAGACAAACACGCGCCACACACACACACACACCACACACACACACACACACACACACACACACACACACACACACACAACACACACACACACACACACACACACACACACACACACACACACACACACACACACACACACACACACACACACACACACACACTTCCACCCAATATGAGTGACATACAGCTGTTAATTTATGAACCATTATCTGTTACCATTATAAACTTATAACATACACAAAAAAGTATGCCTACACACACGCACACGCACACACACACACACACACACACATAAAACGAACTGCTAATTGTCTGCTCCCTTTCACAGTAATATGACTAAGAGCAAATAGCATTGTGTATAGATATAAACACACACTTCATTTATATTCTGTTTTCAGTGACATTGTCAAACCAACAATAAACATTTATAGTAAAACACAATACAAGTCACATATCACACTGCATTGAAATTCATTTACAATAAAATATCGTCATCATAGCACATATGTTCATGACTCACACAATGCATGTTTCATTCATTTTCAGCAGATCTTTCTTGCATTAAATATTGATCTCATAAATGATTTACAAGAACCAGCCCCAGGTCAGAAATGCTTATGGGCACTAAAAACAAGTGGAAGTGAATTATTGAACACAGGTCTGCATTAAGAGGCACGTTGTTTGAGGCCTGGTACTAAGATCAGGGCTGGGTGGCACACACATGAACAAGCTTTAAAAATATACCGAAGTTTGTCTTACTTTCCAATATAGTACACACATAATCTGTCACCTGTATTGAAGTAAATAACTGTAGACTCTTACCCGATTCAGCCACTTTAGAGATGTCCACACCTTGCTCAGAAGCCATGAAACCCAAGATGGAGAAGACCACGAAACCAGAAAAGAAACTGGTGCCACTATTAATAAAAGCCAGAACAAAAGCGTCCCTGAAAAGAGAAGAAAAAAAAAAACCATGAACTGCAGCTCAGTGCATGTGTGTTAATGCAGTCAGGTGGTTGTGTAACACATTTGATGAAGCATATGTACTGTATGCAATGAACTATAAAATGCATTCATAATGTATTATAATAATTCCACCTTACTATCAATTACATCTCATATTTATACATTAAAGAGTATACTGCATTAAATAACACGATTTCAGAGATATCATGTACTTTAAATGCACAGAACCTTGAATTGGTACATAAAAAAATATCATAACTGTGGTTACATTTATAAAATTATTAATAATTAAACTATTTCATAATTAACTAAACCAATTATTTAATCATTAGTACAATTAATTATTTCATACTTAAAAATAAAATGAAATAATTATACAATATTTAATGGAAATATTTATATTAAGGCATTTTTATTGTTGTAGTTTACTAATAACATTCACTTCTAATTGAACAAATTTTTATCAAGAGCGAAAAGCAGAACACTTTAGTTTACAAAACTTCATAGTAGACTATTTGATTAGTCTAATTTTTCTTATTTGAAAAATGGCTCAAAAATAGTGCAGAATCTTCATCAAAATAGATTCTTAACTTAATTTGTTCAATATTTTTATTGAAATTTCAGGATTAAAAATAGAAATCGCAGATTTTGAATGTGTATATATATATCCTGCCAGAGTGCTTTGTACATTAAAGTCAAAGCAAAGAACTGCTGAGTCAGTGCATTCTGGAAATTTGAGATCTATTACAGTGAGAGGCTGTTTGCTCTTTGCAAGCCACACAATCCAGCTTCTTATAGCACAAGGTCAGGGCTCTCTGATTGGGTGAACGTACTAGACACAACGTCTTTCGAAAAGAAAACACACTGGTTCAGAAAGATCGCAAGGCGGCATAACAAAACGTGTCCTTGTCTAATCAAGGCTGTGATGGAGACTTACTTATAGCAGTCATTGTTGAATCTGTTATAGCTGCCCAATGCGGTGAGGGCTCCGAGCCCAATAGCGTAGGAGAAAAAGATTTGAGTACCGGCATCGATCCAGACCTGAGAGAGACAGAAAGAGTAATGGCAGTCAGACAAACAGATCCACCTCTGATTATGAGCTCAAAGTGACTCCAGGTACTCTGGAGAGAGACATAAAGTCAAGTTTAAAAGTGCTTAGAAACAGAATTAAAATATTGTGTATCAGGACCTATAGTAGAGTACTGAATTGCATTTACATTTACATGACTAAAAGTCTCACCTGTGCCTCTCCTAGCTTAGACCAATCAGGTTTGACATAGTACAAGATCCCATCATAAGCTCCAGGAAGAGTAACGCCCCTCACCAGGAGAATAATCAGGACCACATATGGGAACGTGGCAGTGACATACACAATCTGTGAAAAACAAAAAATAATAATAAATAAAATAACATTTTAATTGTTTTCATTGCATATAACTCGCTGATTGGCTTATTAAATTATTATTTGCATTTACTAAGGCAATTACTGTTAATATTGCTAATATTTATTTGAAGCATAAGCATTAAGAAACTCATCCCGCATCGCATGTGGAACAGCCGTGACCCTCAAGTCGTGTTTGTTGAGCAGAGATTTGCTACTATTTCTCGAAAATATCAGAATTATCAAAACACCCCAGCAATGACCTTGCAACGTCTTGAAAACCACCCACAACATGCTAGAATGCTGTTGCATGGGAAAACACCACTCATATTATATATTTATTATTATTTTTAAATGTAAAAATCAAGTTTTTGACAATGTTATTTCAATGAACGTCCTTGTTTGCTAGTGATTTTGGCAGTCGTTTACGTGCATTTGCTAGACTGATCAACATAATCTAGTTTAAGCCAATATTATCTGTAGATTTGTAACAGGGAATTTGCTGCATTGCATCTCTAAAATACTTTATCTCTCTAAGGTCTCAGCGAGGACAGTGATAGTCACATGCTGAGCATTCTGTCATGTGAATAAGCTGAGAAGCATGTAACGCACGTCTCACTGCCTTCTGTTATCAGATCATTGCTGATTTCTTTCTTTTTTTTGCAAGGAGAGGTTTATTGATTCAGTGGCTGGGTCCAAACAGTGTGAACTTTGAACTCTGACAATATGAGACGGATTGTTATCAGGGAGCATTTAAATGAGACCTGCTCATTCCAAGTGTTGCTGGTTTATGGACTTGGCTCACAGTATGGTCTTATGAGGCTGGCAGTCTTCAGTAATTGCTCCACATATACACATAAAAGTAGGACAGCCATTCTAGATCAAGCCCATCACATTAAAGCACTCCGCTCAGCCCCAGCTCTTCAATTGTTCTTTCAAAACTCTCTCCTAAATTCCCTCGGGAAGGAGAGCTCAACTCAAAAAGTACAATGCTGCCCAGTTATGACAAAAACACGGTCACTGTTTATGATGCACTGTGGATAGTAAGTGCTTTTTGAATTCTCTACGTCATTCTGATATCTTTATCTGTCACAGTCCAGAGCACATGTCATCTCTAATAATCCTGACAAGGACAATAATGAATCCTGACATAGAGATGAAACATGCCTGAATTACCTCTCAAACGCATTGATCAATAATGATTGAATCAGCCTATAACGATTATTTATACAGGATCATGTAACACTGATGTCTGGAGTGATAATTGAGCAAAATTCAGCTTTGCCATCATATGAATAAATTACATTGAAAGATATATTCAAATCAATTAATAAAGTTATTTTAAATTGCAATTTATTTTGCACAATATTGCTGTTTTTTACTGTATTTTTGATCAAAATAAATGCAGTCGTGGTGAGCATAAAAGACTTCTTTCAAAAACATAAAGGAATTTACCAACACTAAACTTTTGAATGGTAATGTAAAATATCATTCAAAAGTTTAGGGTCTGCAGGACTATACATTTGTATTTTAATAATAGATAGCTGTCTGATGCACAGCCGTTTAAATCAAACACTTCAACCAAAACTCAGTTACCGACTCAGACTTTTACGATTCAGTCCATGCCGCTTTCAAGTGTCTATAAAGATGCAGAAATAGACCTGGACTAAAAATACTGTCAGTAAACAAACTCGGGTCTAACTCCCATGAGGCCTGTGAATCTGGGGTAATCTCCCGCTTAGTATTTGTGGCCCGTAATAAATAATCAGATTCTGAAATAGCCAATTAGCTCACTGTAACACTGGCTTATTGTGTGTGTGTGTGTGTGTGTGTGTGTGTGTGTGTGTGTGTGTGTGTGTGTGTGTGTGTGTGTGTGTGTGTGTGTGTGTGTGTGTGTCAGTCGTTTGAATGAGCTTGACTCAACGCTTACTCACAGTGTCCTTTGCATCAATGGAAAACTATGAATTTGGCAGCTAAATATTTAACTAAATAAACAAGTTTAGATAACCTAAATTCCATTATTTACCTTCCTTAACTGTTTTACTAAACCCTGCTTTGAGCGCACACAGGAGTAACACAGCGGAGGTATGTTGTAATATGAGATTGACCTTCTACACAGCAATACGCAGCAGGAATAAAATGAAGTTATTATATTACTAAGGGCTCATATGATCCCGCCTCCCAGAGAGAGAATATGGCAGTTGGCCATTTGTACGAGCACCTTATCACGTCCCACTGCAGACACCGGCTCGTGACCGACCAATCTCAGAGCGCCTCCCTGACAAGGCACTTTATAATATTTCCCGCCACACCCCCATAGCAAATAATGTTGCTATGGCTACCTTTCTGCCTCACTTCAGCACTACTGTGACAAAGCAGCAGTGGGTGGAGCTATGCCAATCAAGGTTACACAAGAAAGTCACATTGCACTTGAGCTAAACAAGGGAAATTAAATAAGATGCATAAGATGCAGTCTTTGACATCATATTTTTATGAATTTATGTGAGGCATAACAACACGGTAGGATTACATAAGAACATATGAAATGACCTGCAGAGTGAATTAAAGTTAATTAAAGATTCAGATAAGATAAAAATGTTGGTTTCAACAGGCTGTTTGAATTACACTGAAATTACTAGGAATATATGCTCTGTTCCAAAACATATTGAGCTGTTAGTGAGCACAGTGGCAATTACTGTAGCGTTTGAAAGTCCATTTCATACTAGTGAATTGGTTTGTTTGGAATTTATATATTTAAAAAAAATCACAAATTTGAATCCCTATTTTGATGTCATTTGACGTCTTTTCTTCAATCAGTGACCAAAAAACAGTAATATTGTTAAATATTATTACAATTTTAAAATAACTATTTTCATATATTTGAAAATGTAATTCATTTGTGTGAATTTTCAGCATCATTACTCCAGTTTTCAGTGTCACGTGATCCATCAGAAATCATTCTAATGTGCTGATTTGCTGCTCAAGAAACATTTCTTATATTAATATTTTCGTGGAAACTGTGATACTTTGTTTTCAGGATTCTTTGATAAATAGAACAATAGAAAGTACAAAAAAACAGCATTAGTTTGAAACAGAAATATTTTGTAACATTATAAATGATTTTATTGTAATTTTTGATCTATTTAATGCGTCCTTGATGAAGAAAAGCGTTAATTTCTGTCAAAAACAATAGCTTGACTGTAGTTTAACCAGTGTCTAGTAGCTTCCCTAATACATGTAAACAATGAGCTCTGACTGTTATGCAACCAAGCTTAAGATCCAGTGCAGGTATTTGATTCTCTGCTGCCCATGTGACTGCTTTTACCTGTCCTCAAGGTTCACACGTATAATGAGAAGCACTAAAAAAAGAAAGATAGACAGAAAGAGTGTCCTCACCTTTCCCGTTGACTTCACCCCCTTCCACACACAGAAGTAAACCATCACCCACACGGCCATAAGACACAGCACCATTTCCCAGTTTATGACGCCCGTATGCTCCAGCCCATCCGAGATGTTCAGAACCTTGTTCCTGAAATGGAGATAAACATTCATGAATGAAAGCACTGTATAGCACTCAAAGTTTTGCTTCATTGCAGGTTTTATTTTAATTTATAACTACCTAACTCATATGAAGCTTGAAAGTGATGACTTTCCAGAGGTATAGTCTACTGTCCCTGATGACATGAAAACTAATCATGAGCCGTTTTGAACGGTCAATCCATGTGCTCTGTGAACAGATGTCCTTCCAAATCTGAGATTTCACCTTGCATAGCCATTATGAAATGCCTGTAGATTCATAAACCTCATACACAGATCCAGATTGTACAGGCAGCACCACGTGACCAAATGTAATGCCACAGGTTCATTATAGGCAGTGAGCGAATTATGTGTTTAGCCGGCTCTGACATGTGGGATTAATTAACACTAAATCAACATGTCCAAGTAATAAAATCAAGTTCAATTTTAACAACACAAACACATAAATCTTGTAAAGAGTGGTTCTTATATCAAAGGCATTTCAAATATTGCAGAGAGAAATAACTGGCTTAAAAAACAATCACTCACTCCCAAAATTCAATAATAGGGGAACGCCCATTAGCAAGCTCTTCGCACGTCATGTTGCCAAATGTGGAGTTGCCAATGGTGCCGTTGTGGCAGTCGGAGTGGCGGAAGATCTCGATGCAGTTCTTTGAGTTCCATGGGTTGTCGCAGGTGGACCAGGGCAGCGTGGAATTGAAGGACTTTATTAAGTAGTAGAAACCCCAGGCAAGTACCATGATGTAGTACGTGTTACAGAAGAACACAATGACCATGGAGGCAAAGCCAAGTCCTAAAACAAACCAGTAAAAGATAGCATGAAACAAACACTCACAATGCATTTAATCTGAATCAGTTAAAAAATAAACAGTATCCATTATATAACATGTACTGATGAATCATGAATTCAGGCAGTAAATAGAGTAAATTTGATTTCAACTACAGAATGGTATTTTTAGCCTTTTCGTGATAAAATTAGAATACAAAGTCTAGATATTATGTCATATTATGTACAAATGATATTAGGCGATACGATATTATATTATTGTATATATAAATATAAAATATTGTATTATATATACAAATTTTGAATAAATGATTAAAATATTTATATAATATTAAATACAAAATATTACTGCACATAAAATAGCTACTTTTAATGTGTTCTATTTTAATATATAATATAATAATAGGATTCAAATTATAATATATATTATAAAACTAAAATTAAATAAAGAATGCATGTGCAGTGTTTTAAGGAATAGCCTAAAAAAGCATCATAACTATACAGCATAAGGTAATGCATAAAGATGGAGAGCAAACCTTTAAAAAGAGGGGCAATGTTCCACACATTGATGCTTCCAGCTTTCATAAACTGACCCAGCGCAATCTCCAGGAAGAATATCGGAATGCCTCCCAGAAATATGAACAACACATAGGGAATGAGGAACACTCCTGTGAACACACAGCAATAGAGAACGACAGAGAGTGATGTTAAAGACAACATGGAATGACATTTAATCACAACCTATGAAAAGTTATTTCATTTTGATGCAAGAATAGGAATAATTGTTAGAATAACATGCACTTACAAATCATTCTCAATAAGAGAAGAAATGTGTACTAAAGGCTCGATTTGAAGGTCAAGCACTTGATATGAAATACAAAGAATTGCATTTTCCATTCATTCGAGTCATAAGATGTCAATGTACCAATGTCCAATAAAACAACACCTAGAAACATAAACAGAGGGCTCATGATGCATATAATGCCAATTAACCCCCAAAAAACAACGCAAGATTGCATTTTACACATCTTTGAAGTATTACAAAACAGGTGAGCATTTTAACTGAGGGAATTATCTGCTATTTGTGCACAACACTTTCACATGTTGGCATGTCAGTTTGGATTTGACTGCTCCTGGCAGCATTAGCATTCATCACGCGGTCTGTGCGGCAGCACGCTGACGCGTCGCAGCAATAAACCTTCGCTCGACTGATCTGAGATTGACAGCCACAGTAGCGGCTTAGTGAGGGGGTTGGTCGCCGGTGTGATGCAGATTATCCACTGAAAACAGAGCTGGCATGCTCAATGAAAGTCTTGATGACGTCACCCGCCAGTCATCGGCGAGGTGACTGCAGGGGAGGATGGGTGCGTGTGACAGACAGAGCAAAAAAAAAAGAAGGATGCGAATGCGATGGAAAAAAAGGCAGAGTGGGACGCCGCTATACAAAGTGACATGCTTACATAATGCTAGCTCTGCAGGCTAGCTGCTACACGGCCAATTTAGAACTGATGCAAGCCAGATAATCTAAAACGATAAAATAACAACCCCTGTTGCTAATTAAAAACACTGATATGAATGAAGTGGCTTCTTTGGGAGCACTGCCCGGCTTCCATTCAGAAAACAACAGCTATCGTTGGCCTCATGACTCAGAAAGAAGGCTTTTGATGAACTGCCTACAGAAGGAAGCACCGAACACAATGTGCTGCACAGATCTCCAGACCGCAGCTGCTATGGGAGTCTATTCCTATGTGAAAAAAAAGGAAAATATGCATATGTGGGCTAGTGTCGGGTTGATTTGCAAACAAAAGAGAACACCATGGCAATGCCCCGTGTGGGGATGATGCATGAGAATGTGACTGCGGGTCAATGCGTGGACACGTACACAGCGGAATAAAACAAGCCTGACTCACACACACACACACACACACACAGTCTTGCGCGTACTGCAGTGGCTGACGTCGTGCGCATAGAGCACCTGACTCTGTAACAGCGTGTGCTCAATATAATGCTCTCAGAAAAGTGAGGAATCTTTTCAGCTCTTTCTCTTCCAGTGCATAAGACCAAGGGTTCCATTCCTAATGGTGACTACTGATTAAGTAGGTACACCAGAGGTACACAGTGGTAAATAATCCCACATTGACATCTTCACAAACTGTAATACTAACTGATAATCACCATTTTGATGTAGCGTTTTCTGCTTGAGATCTCATGTTTAGAATGTTAGAATCGTTTTTGTTATTATTTAGAACTGATGAACTGTAAAACTTTTTGTAATCACACTAAATTATTTTAAAATGTTTTTTTTTCTTAATTTGTAACATCATAAAATGTCTTTACTGTCACTTTTGATCAATAGGCTTTATGCCGATCGTCACGTGACCAAGTCGGAAAACAGATCGCATCGCTTCCGATTCAGGCCTTTTGTATGTGCTTCATGAAAATTTTTGCGGTTTTACTCAAGATAACTTAAAAGGAGCAAGCAAAAATGAGCATAACCAATGTCCCTCGCATGTGCAGATTGATATTTAAAAGTTTTTTAATTTTTCTTCTTCACACCAACGTTTAGATATTTAAATAGCATAAAACACCAATAACAAAGTGAACTTAGTAGGTTAGCTGATTACCTTAAAAATCCAAAGATATCGTAGTTAGTTCTTACGGCCGTAAGAACACTTTCTCTGACAAGCGGATGCAATGAGACCCGTTTCCCGTTTTGGTCACGTGACGCTCGGCATAAAGCCTATTTAATTCATCCTTGCTGAATAAAAGTATTAATTTCTTTAAAAACTTTTGAGATTGTGATCAGAGTTGCCAAGTCTGCTTATGATCACAAACTCACGAACCATGTTTTTTTTGGGGCTTATTCGTTTCTTCATAAGGATTTTACCATAAGCTTTATTTCTTTATATTTATGGTCGCTGTTTTCTCCAATACATTGATTGACACCGTCCGCTCAGCTATAGCCAATCAGCAGTAATTCGTCCTCCCACATCCCGCCTCCTCCTCCCCATCATTGGAGAAAAATCACATTCAACGACACATTCAAAATCCAAGCGATGATAGTTAGTAGATGTACATTTTCACAAACAACGCCACCATCAGAGATGTACATGATGGAGAGGAAATGGAGATGATGGACAGTGCAGGGGAGGAGAGGGACCTTTTTAAATAACAAAAAGCTAATAAAAATAATAAAAAGCCAATAAATTATAATCAACATTTCATGTCCATTTATTTATTTATTTGCTGAGTAGCCACATACACTTAAAAAATATGCTGCCTTAAATTTAAGCACAATTTCAACAGTCATTTAAACTTCAATTACATTAAACTGACTTAAAAAATTAGTTGAATCTTGTATAACTTAGAAAAAAGTTGAACATTGTGTAACTTATTTTGATGAGTTGCAGCTATGTAAAAACACTTGTTGTCATAACTTACTGATGATATACATTTTTTCATGGTGTAATACTTCTGAATAATATTCAGTCAGCTGCTCGCTATCACATGCTATAATGACTAAACACTGACCGTACATTATCCCTTCCTTAACTTCCACTAGCTCACGACTAGACAGCTACCTCAGGTGTGGAGAAAATATGTTAAGCTTTCTATTCTGGATGGGCTAAAAATGCATTGAGAGTTAGCGATGGCAACAGCGCTGAAACCTGTTTGCCAGTTAGCGAAATTGCCATGTGAAGCCCCGCTGAGAAGTTCGCATCATCCTGTAAAGCACACCCGGAAAGCGCTTTCACTCCTTTCTAACGAGCAGCCCTTAAAACACAGGCAGAACTGATTGGATTCTTGGGTAATGAGGGGAGGCTATAAATATAGATTCCCACACCTCCCCCTTACAGGACAGATGGATATGGACACTCAGTCAACACATATGGCTCACTCCACTCAGGAGCCAATGATATTGTTTGCATGTATTACCAGGTGAAAATCAACTTGTCTCCAGCATCAGTATGTATTGTCGGCTAGCTAGAACCACAAGCATTCAAATAAGAAAAACACTATTCTAGAAATGTAGTATGTTTGATTAATAAGTACATTATTCATTTTAATCCCTTTTTGGCTTTTTGGTAAAGACTCTCACTTGCACCTACCTACTGACAAGGAAAACTTCGATCAAGTGTGCTCTCTGATAGGGTGACCAAACGTCCTGTTTTCCCAGGACATGTCCTGTTTTCACGTCCTGTCCTGGCCGTCCTGTCTGTTTTTTAAAAAGTGATGAAAATGTCCTGGTTTTCATTATTTTTCATTGGGCCATTAATCGTGTACTTTAAATACACGCTTGCCTTTGCACACAAAACGACTTTGGCTTTACCCCCTCTTGTTATAATCAGCGCGTTCTTATTTTTTTTTTTTTTTATTGCTCAAACGTAAACAATAGTATACAAGGTATACAAAACATACAACTTAATAATACCCTTGCCAGGGGGATAGGCATCATATACAATCAAACAAATTGTAAGCTATACAAATATTTCTAGTTTTCATAGCCTTTTTGTTCAAAGAACCACTAATTAATTTTATATATGATAACATATCACAATAAAAATGTTTAAAGGCTGGTTTTTGTTTTATATATTTGCATTTGTGGATATAGAATTTAGCTTGCACAATTAATACATTTATAATAAAGAACATATCTTCTTTACTTTGTTTTCTAAAAAAACAAAACAATCAGCGCGTTCCTCAATCCGCAGCGTCAAGCACAGAGCACGTCAGACTCAGAATCATCAGAATACAGAGGCCTGTGTGTGTGTGTATCGCAGCCTCATTGGTCTGTCACTGCTTGTCAATGTCAGAATATTTGAAATGACCAATCCAATCCAAGTAGGCGGACTTTACACGTTCACAGAATTTTAGCAGCGTGACGCTTCAGACGCTTCAGTTTACGGTCAAGTGCGAGGTAAGATGTAAGTAGCTAACAGCGTAAAAAAAAAGAAAAAAAAGCCCAAATGTTAATTCACAGACGATTTACAGAGAAAATTCCTGTGTTTTCGTTTCGGTCAGGATCCGTGTAAAGCAGAATGCATGAACTGCAAAGCTGGCACGTGTCAGTGTTAAGGTGCCAGCGACCTAGAAGCCCACATAAAGAACGTATAGGCTAAGAGAACATCAGGAGGATTCAAATTGTTTTTTTTTTTTACTGAAATAGTGTAGTAGATTTTTTATTTTATTTTAGTAGTAGATTTTTAACCTATGCTATGGCCATGAAAATAAATAGTGTCATGTAAAAGGTGTTAAAAGCTAAACTTTTTTTTAAATAGTATTCTATTGTTGCGGGCCAAACATTGAATGGAAAGGAATGTATTACTTTATGTATTATTAAAGTACAATAACATAGTTGCAAGGTTGTGAATGCATTTGTCAAGTATTTTTGATGCATTCTCCGCCAAACCACGCCCCCACCCCTTAACCACGCCCCAAAAAATTACGCCCCGCCCATCAACCACGCCCCCGTCCTGTTTTCTGAAAACTAAAATATGGTCACCCTACTCTCTGATAAGATCAATCCTCATGTTACTTATACATTTTTCAGGGCTGCCCACTGATCTATATAGAGATACTGTAGATGCCATTCTGTTGCGTATGAAAAACATCAAACTGCAATAAAAACGAAAGCTTCTCGTTTGAGCAGTTTATCAGATCGGACAAATATTAGAGAGAGCGGTGCGATCTTGATCACGCAACAACATTACTTAATGTCTCAGTGCTGTGCTGAGAGATCCAGTGAGAAAGCATATCTTTCAGCACAGACTAACTCTATCAGATCAAACAGCGCTGAAAGGAGACTTGGAAACATTGTGCCATTAACAAACAAGTTATATAAGTTATACAAGCTTTATGAGTGTGTTTGAGAACTTAATTTACATTTTAAAGGCTCATTATTATGATTTAGTGTTTCTTTGTAATGTAGAACAATGTTAGCAATGTTATAATATAATATTCTTTCTCAGCCCTGAAACTCAAACCAATTTTGATGGTTTTTATCACCTTGTTTAACATACTACAACAACGATTTCACAAACTGACATGATCATACTTGTTCTAGAATAATAAAAACATGCAAGGTTTGGCTCATGTTTGGGAAATATGTACGTAGTTTTGCATGATTTGAGGTATTAATCATGTCCTTATGCAAATTTTTGTGCAAAAAGAGGAAAATGTATGCTTCATACTTAAGATTTCATACTTTATTCAAAGTTTATTCAAATCCCTAACTGTAAGTATTAGCAGTAGTGATGGTTCTCAGCAAGAATCCCTCATAAATCCTCTAAAAGAGGAATATTGCAACTAGACTACGGTATTAAAACTACTAAGCGCAACAACAACATTTTCAGCATATTGATATTAGATGAAGATGAGTTTACGGAGAATCTAATACACAATGGCTGAACCCTAAAGCACCTATGGTTAGGCCCCAGTCAGAAAAAGGGGATTAAAAGATTAACAGACGCTCTTCTTAATCGCCCGTCCATGTGGAGCGAGGAACTGATGTCAGTCAGGCAAGACGCCAACATGTCCTGCTGTGCTGACATCACTGGCCTTCTCATGCCTAACCATTGAGAAACAGACACATTGAAACAATGCGCATTTTTAAGTGTCATTTGCAATATAGGAATTTGAAACTAATCCACTAAAACATTTTGGCAAAGTTTTACTGGTATTGATGATCATCGTGATATAAAAAAAATAATTAATTAGGGGTATGGCGAATAATCATATTTAAAAATGAGTTGTACATATATGATTATGACATATAAATAAACCAATAAATAGGGTGATGTGAGATGTGTTCCATAATGCTCACGTGTAATTTACGTTTCATTCATCCTCGTAGCCAGAGGGCGCCCTCGCGTAGAAAGTCCACAAGTGAGATTCACAGGAGTAATAAAACTTAAGACTTTCCAGAAAAAACCTTATATGGAGAAAGGCATCCAGATTGCTGCAGCTGAATAACATGACCTTATTTTATATTAGAATCTAATCTTAAACATATGTATATTATCGATACATTTTAAAATGATCACGACATAGACGATTCTGCATTGATACAGTCATAGACCATAATCGATTATAGCCTACTGAGGTTTCTGACGTGTCATTCATGATACACGCACTACTCGTGCTAGAAAATGGCGGAGGGAGGCGAAACACAAAAGCGAGTAACAAAAAATGCACCCACAATTTTAAAATTTACAGTGTGAGCTTGAGTGTGTGCGTGCATATATGAGTGTTATTGTAACTTAAGTACACTTGACAGTTTAATGAGCTTTTAGCATTTACTAGGGTTTGTTTTAAATGGTGAATCGTGAGACCAGTGATGATTCACACCCCAAATATTTATATATATGACATACTGTACGTATAAATAAATTGAAAGCAGGTCAAAAATCTAATGCAATGCATACAGTATACACAAACATGTTTTGTTTGTTTTTTAAAACGTGACATTTCCTCAATTTTTTTTGAATACCAGGAAGATAAAACTATCTGCTTTGTTTGTGTGCTGAAGCACAATCACAATGCCAGATTGTTATTAAAGGGGGGGGGGGGGGGGGGGGGGGGGGTGAAATGCTGTTTCATGCATAGTGAGTTTTGTACACTGTTAAAGAGTTGGACTCCCATGCTAAACATGGACAAAGTTTCAAAACTGAAGTTGTAAGTTTGATGGAGTATTTCTGTTCCAAAAATACTCCTTCCGGTTTGTCACAAGTTTCGGAAAGTTTTTTTCGAGTATGGGTCTGTGTGACGTCAGGTGGGGCGGAATTTCCTTATACGGGAATTCTTCCACTTCTCCCGGAAGGGCGCGCGGCAGTTGTCCTGTTGCGAGGATCAGAGTTCAGAGCGTGGCTCGCGCGGCGCTTGCAATAAAAATAATGGCACCAAAAAGTGTGTTTTGGTTGCCAGGGCAAGACACACTGCAAAAATTCAAAGCACCAAGGTTAAGGGGGCACCTGTGGATGGATTTTGTTTTTCCAGAGCAGCAACGGAGTTGTGCAAGTGTTCTTGTTTGTTCCCTTCATTTCGACGGTAATAGTTGTATAAACAAGGCCCAGTTCGACGCCGGATTTGCAGATCGCCTAATACTTAAAGATGGAGCAGTCCCAACGATAAAGGTTCACGGTCGTGCGTTGGAACCGCAGGCGGTGAGTAAAACTGCTTCAAATGTCTGTGTGTTGTTAACTATCGGCGTGTAAGCACAGCAAGTAAACAACATGATCACGTACAGTTAATGTATCGATGGAGCATGCGATGTATGGTTTGTGTTTTTAAATACATTTGTTTAGCTGGCCACTGTAGGTGTCAGTTTGTTTATTGTAAAAATAAATCATGTCCTCATAAACCACGAGTCTGTCTGTTTACAACACACGCAAAAGCTTCGCGCGCTCCCGCCCACACGGCACGCCTCCACCCGCTCGGGTTTTTCCGGAAAGACTCGGTAGAGCCTATATTTCTTTTATAAATATAATAAAACTAAAGACTTTTTGGAGATATGAAGGATGCAATACTACTCTATAGGTACTCAAGATTAACATGAGATTGAGTGAAACGGAGTGTTTCACCCCCCCTTTAAAGACTGTCAGGTCGGAGAGATTTTAGAATGGCTGTGATACCGTATTACCCAGCAGCCAAGGACAGGTAGAGGGCTTTACTGCAGAGATCATAAATCTACTATGTGGACACCATTCTGTTCAGCTTGGCCCCTTTTAACTCTGATACACCGCTACATAATGCTGTAACCTGGCAACAGAAAGACATGTACATTCTGTATGAGTTAGCGACACCACAGTGTCAATCTGAACAGCTCAATGAAAGATGTGTGACCTTAGATAGCAGCACAGACAGAAGAGTGAGCAGCTCGCTGAACTGCCTGCAGAGCTGTATAAAGAAACAGATAAGGCAGCTAATGTGACCTATGACCTCTACCATAAAATCTTGCAGTGCAGTATGAGGCTGTTTGCTATCAAATAACAATCTTAAATTGTTACGGTAACAAACTGCAAACATTCACAAGTATAAGAGAATTGACCTACAGATTAACACAACATGGGCTCTCTTAACTTTAAGTGGTTCACATCAAGAACTTTAGACTGTTTTAATATAATCCGAGTTCTCTACAGGGAATTAGGGAAATTAGCAGACCTTCACTACAGGTGCGGAGAAATCTCTTGTGGGGTCTATGGGAAATAAATTAGCTCACGAGTGATTTGGCTAGAAACGGATTAGCAACACTGTATCAAAACTGCAAAGTCTCCAGATACAAACAACTGGCGTTATGGAGAGACGCGGAGAAACACTGTCCTTGAGGCTTTAGCAATTAACCCGATATATTAGATTAAGTGTTCACCCAACAATGTAAATTTACTATTTTACACATCCTTAATACACCAACTAATGTTAGGCAAATGAGACCTATTGGAAAGTGTTACCAAAAAATATTTAAATGACTTTGAAAGACTTGAAAGAAAGTGCATGAATTTTATTTACTACTTTTATAATGCTTTTATGAATTTGTATGCACTTTATTGAGATCTACTTTAATTGGAATAAATCAACATTGACATCGTCCCTTTTTGTGCTCCATGCGATATAGTGTTTTTTTAGTTTTAGTAATTTATTATGTGCTTTTGACATTTTTATTAAATTAAAAAAAAAATATCTGTAATTTTTTTGATTTCAGTTTTAGTAATTTTAGTGCTTCAACTTATTATATTTCAATTAGTTGCCAAGGTGACATTTTTCTTTTTTAATCTAATATTTATATTTAATTTTATTTCAGCTTTATTTCCATTAAGGAAAGTGCTTTATTTTTATTTTTAGTTAAGAATAAGAACACTGATACAAGAAACAAAGTCATACAGATTTGGAACGACTTAACTAACATTACCTAACAATAAGAAATACATTTCTTACAATATTTATT
Organism: Chrosomus eos; assembly: GCA_036326025.1. Taxonomy (NCBI): domain Eukaryota; kingdom Metazoa; phylum Chordata; class Actinopteri; order Cypriniformes; family Leuciscidae; genus Chrosomus; species Chrosomus eos. Next base: position 32,310,174 of record CM070836.1, on the reverse strand, counting down.
TTTAATATTTGTTAACATTAATTAATAAAAATCCAGCTGTTCATTGTTTGTTCCCAGTGCACTAACTAATGCTTACAAATGCAACATTTGATTTTAATAATGTAATAGAAAATGTTAATAAATGCTGTAGAAGTATTGTTCATTCTTAGTTCATATTAACTAAAGTAGTTAACTAATGTTAACAAATGAAACCATATTGTAAAGTGTTACCATATTTTTTTTGTGAGGAACAGACTGAAATGTAAGTCATTATTTATGAAAATCAGGCCTTAAAAGTCTTGCCGGATCGTGGTCACCATTCACTTTCATTTTATGAAAAAGAGAAACTTGGACATCTCCTCCCAGTGATACAGGTTAATAACAGTAAATAATCATTTTTATTTTTGGGTGAGCGAAAGAACAAACTTAAAAAGATTCCGTGGGTTTGAATTTAACCGGTGGCTAAATTTGTCTTCTGAGAGTGAGGAAAGTAAATATCACAAGTATCTCACAGACTCAACCTGTGAACACCGAGTAAAAGAATGTGTGACATGATCCGTATTTACTCTCCTTTTGCCAGCAGGACCTTTTTGGTCTTTCAGAGGTCTGATTTGATTTGCCATAACAATTCAAGATCCTGTCAGTTTTACAGACAAAGACGACACATTGTGTTTGGAAACCTGTACCAGGACACTGTAATTCTGTTACCTTAGAGATCCTTGTTGGGGGTAAAGAAAGTATTTGAGCATGAAGTGCTCTAAGAGTCAGCCAATTCTCACTAGCCACTCATGCATCTCATATTTCTCAAGCTGACACGTCTTTTTTGAATCACTTATTGTTTTGGGAAGAATTGATGGTCTTCATGAAATGTTCCCAGCAGTCGGTTTCCATCACCTTTCCCCTCTACCACAGGTGGTGGAGGTTTCAGATCCAAAACACACTGACATCTTCTCTATCTAAATAACCAGAAGACAATGAAATCAAGTTATCCATCAAGACCAAATAGAATTGCAACCCAAGTGCTAACACAACATTGACCTAGTCTTGACATTTCGCTCACAACAGGTATTCAGGGCAGTGCCAAAGACAAACACTGCTTTTAGACATGAACACTGTTACAACTCACATATTCAGCGTAACGTTATACATCTCGACAAGATGTTTTTAAGTGTATATATGTGAATTGGAAAATATTGGAATTTTCCCAAGGATAGTGGGAGACTTTCCAGATTAGCATTATAATCATTCTGTTTGTCATTTCTCATCATTCTCTCTAATTAAGATCTAGCGAGGATGCCGCTATTAAGCAAGTTATTCTGTAAAGTGATTTGCAACTATATGTGTACTGTAATGTAATCAGGATTCGACAATGAGGCTAATGATGTGCAAATGATCCACGACTTCATCTTTAATAAAGGTAATTTTTCATTAAAGAGGAAATATTATGCTCTTTTACAAAGTCTTGATTTTGTTTTTAGGGTCTACCAGAACAGTTTTTCATGCTTTCATGTTCAAAAAACATTATTTTTCACATATTTTACATTTTTGCAGCACTCTCTTCCCAGTCTATCAGTATCGCTCTGTTTAGTTCCTGTCTCTATGAAGCCACATCCCTTACCACAACCGTGAGTTTCAACACACTAACACAACTCAACTAGGGCTGTCACAGATTTTTCATGGCCAAAAGAATTCACGGTAATGATATATTGCGATATCTATAGAAACCCTCAAAAAAATGTATCAGTCAAATTCCTCTTTACAGTATTTATTTTGTGTTTTGCTTTCATTTTTAGCCAATGAGTCACACCATTGCATACGACAATTACCACAATTGAGACTCTGGCTTTCTCTGAGAAAGAAAATACTGTCAAGTTCAACAGTATTATAAATAAGCTTTAACAACACAACTAATACCTTAACCTGTTAACTTGCGTCCCCATTTGGAACCCAAATCCAAGAAATGACATACCCAAATTAAATATAGCTCCTGATGCCTTTGGACTTTAAAGTAGCACTATGCAGGATTTCTGTTTTTGTCAAACAGTGACCCCTAGAGTCACTGTGGGACACTTGTACTGTCGTAAATATCACGCACGCAGAGATGTCTCTGCACCCACGGCCTGATCCCCTCCCCCTGTACACCGGGACCTGTTCAGTAGGATGAAAGCTGTAAGGAGTGGAAATAAGGTGTGGCCCCTTTAAGAGCTGTGCGCGCCCTGATGAACTGTCGGCAGTCTGTATTGTATGTGCGCCTCGAACACGGCGCCGGGTTATTTCTGTTTGATGCTCATTTTAGCAGATCTTTCTTGCCGTAAAGCAATTCGTTACATCGCGAGACCTGATATCACGCGACACTTCCTGGTGCTGCGGCCGGCGGGTCGCCGGCTCAAAGTTGCAAGTGCGTTTTTTTCCGCTCACAGCCAACAGGGGGGGGGCGAGACGACCACCATTCAACACAAAATCAGTAATATAAACATTACAATGACTCCAAAGCTGTTCGGTTAAGGTAAAAAAGGTAAGGTAAAAAAAAGTTACTTAGTTCACCTTTAAACATTGTAGACTCATTTGAATTTACAGAGAAAAGAACATTTGGAAGCTTGCTGTCATAGCGCAGCTGAGATCTGAACAGCACACACTGCTATTTATGTTTAAACTTATAAGCCTTGCCAAAATAAACATTCAAGCGCAAGAAGACGCGAAAAAGAACGTTTTAGGAGAAGATTGTGTGCGCCCTCATCCGAAACGTGTTTTTAAAGCTAATCAAACAAAAGACAAGGAAATCCCTCACTGCTCTTCACTGAATAGCTTTTGTAACTTTTATAATGATTATTCTTTATTTATTTTATACAGTGAAGATTATATGCTATTTTACGTTTGATTATATTATACATTTTCTGAACCTGCAAACTACTGTTAGATACCTGAAAAGCTGTGCTGTTGCTTGTATTTGAATAATTTGTTCTTATTTTTCCCATAACACATACCGAACCGTACCAAAACCGTGATAAAAACTGAACCGTGAGTAATTTGACTAATCCCCATACATCAAGACAAAAAAGTATGGCCATTCATTCAGCAAATGCTGGACGGCATCCAGAGCGCTGGGGACACAGCTTCGTCATTCATGCAAACACAATGGATCTCTTTCTAATGGGGTCTTAAAGTGCTACGCAGACTTAGCCTTCACATTCTATAGCCATCAGAAGATGACTCATAGAGCAAAAAAGAGAATCAATGGCGAAACAGTGACGATAATGATGAGAGGCCCACCATGACTACTAATGCTACTCGAATCCGCCATTAGCCAGCAGCTATCACCCTGTAGCCACGGACTGGTTGTCCACTGGAGCTAAGCAGGGTTAAGCCTGGTCAGTACCTGGATGGGATTCCTCCTGGGAAAACCAGGTTGCTGCTGGAAGAGGTGTTAGTGAGGCCAGTAGGGGGCGCTCACCATGTGGGTCCTAAGTGATGGGGACACTATACTGTCAAAGAGCACCGTCCTTCAGATGAGATGTAAAACCAAAGACCTGGCTCTCTGTGGTCATTACAAATCCCAGGATGTCCTCCGTAATAGAGTAGGAGTTTAACCCCGGCATGCTGGCCAAATTTGCACATTTGCCTCTGTTCATCATCACAACCCCCAAATCATCCTCATAAACGGTAGCCTATATACTGAGTGTCTTCATCACTCCGTCTCCTGTCCACCAATAAGCTGGTGTGTAGTGTGTGTGGTGGTCTGGCGCAATATTGTCGCATCATCCAGGTGGATCATGATGCACATAGGTGGTGGTTGAGGAGATTCTCTCCTTCTATATGTAAAGCACTTTGAGTGCAGAGAAAAGCGCTATATAAATGTAACTAATTATTATTAATATTGTTAGACAATGGCTATGTCCCAAAGCCTAATAAGCCGATTACCTAGACAGCATTTTGAGCATCATAGGCACCTTTGTGTTTAATAAAAACATGTTGTTAGCCTAATTAAAATTGCACTAAAGCTAAATCAAATTGTTTACATAATTATTTACACACAAACATTAAAACAACTAATTATTTTTTTCAATTATATATACTTAAATTTAAGACTAAGTAAACCCTGAATTTGATCTTAAATCTATTTTTGTCAGGTCATGCGTGACCTCTAATGGTTGCAAATGTGTGACCTCTACTTGTGCTTTCATGCATTACATTCATAGAGCATTTTCACCTTCGATATCCATTTATAGCTGCATTTGCCACTCTGAAATACAAGAGTACACGCAGAGTGTGTAGCAATTAATGAGTGCTGATTTAAGACACTAGTCTAAAGTGAAGAAAAAAGAAGAAGGAAAAAGCCAAACTGGATCATGTTACAATGCTCAATCCAGCACGTACTATGCGCACTTCTGCTGTCTATAGCTAAGTCATGGGGAACTGGTGTACAGACACATATGACAATCACACCAGCTTTATAATTATCATTAACAAACTTATACAATTTAACAAAATAGTTTTAAATGTCATTTAACTTTAATTCATTCTGCACTTATGCACTTGTATTTAAACTGAATAAAACAAATAATGCTAAAGATTTTCTCAGGACTAAGTCAGTTTTAAAAAAAACATTTAGTATTCGTTTTTTACAGTATATCTATTAAAAACCAACTAATCAACTTTAAAAGCAAAACATTGCTGGTAAAGTGTGTTTGTGCTAGGCTAAATTTTCTTTTAAATAAATGTCACTTGGTTTAATTTTTTTGTATCTACTACAATGCTATTCAGATTATTAAAAGAGACAGACAGATTTGTAAGTTTTGTACAGCCACTGAGTGCATGAATGAATGAATGAATGAATGAGTCAGGTCACACACACAGGAGGTGTCTTCCACCGTGCAAATGACGTCACAGAAGAGTGACGTATCATCTAAATGGGTCTGAATGTACTGCAGTCTTACCTCCACCATTTTTGTAACACAGGTACGGGAAGCGCCAGACGTTCCCCAGACCCACGGCGAACCCCACACATGACATGATGAAGTCCATCTGTCTGGTCCAGGTCTCTCGCTCAGGGTAGCCCTGCCTCTTCTCCACCGCAGATATGGCTCCAGTGGCCGCTGACACGGGTCCCCCGTTGAGGGTCCCATTGACGCCTTGATGCGCGTTTCCATTGGGAATGAGATGGCCCTTCTTCTCCTCCACAAGGACCATGTTCAGGGCGCAGTCTGCGTCCAGAGAGGATTTCTCCATCTCTCGTGTAAACAAAGCAAATCAACCTCCTCACGAGACTCGAGAAGGGCTTAGTTAAATCAGCAGTCAAAAATAAATATTTGATCTCTTATTGTTTTTGGACTAAGTCAGTTTCAGTTATCTTTTTACACCAATATGTCCCTTTTGTTCCTCTTTAGGTGCACAGGATCTGGTCCTTTCTCCTTTTATTTAATAAAATCAGCTGTGTTATTCTTAACGAATGTATTTTTTTTTCTCCCGTTGGCAGTTTGATTTTCTCGGCGAAATTGGCAACGGTTTTGTATGTTCGTTTTTATCAAAAAGCGCGTTTGTAAAATAAATAGTAGACTCTAAAAGAAAAAAGACACCGATTTAAAACAGCACCTTCAAAAACAATCCACGAAACACTTAAAGGTGAGTCTGAAGAATCGCATGGGAACGTGAATCTCTCAGAGAGAAGGCGACGGCGGAGACGGTAAAACCAAAGCGGCCCTTTGCGCGCGCGGATCAGATGAATGTAATGGAATTACATTCACGAATTGATCGCCTAAATCTCTTCAGACCATTGTTCTCATCGGTATTAAACACCCAGAATGTATAAATGAGACGTTATTCGGTGTCTACAGGAGGTGCGGCTGCTGCTGCTGTCCCTCTGCGTGCGTACTGACTGTCTGATGCGTCCGCGCGAAGCCGCTCGGTGTTTTAACGGGCTCGGTAACGTCATTAGAAGCTCATCCCTCCCCCTCTGTTCCGCTTAAGGAAAACAGGGAATGGAGAGCTCACGTACGCCGCACACTACACACTGTATACTGCATACTACACCGCAAGTGCGATTCTAGCTCACTGGCGAGATCGGATATGAAAGATTTTCAGTGCAGTCTGATCGCCACACAACGCATTTTTCAAAAAATGTAAGCAGGGCAATAAAATGTGATGTATAAATACTTATACACAAGTATAGATATATGTATATATAAAATAGTTTTTTCTTTTAAACAAATCTAAATGAGAAACACACGAAATAAGCAAATAAAAAGTGAATTATCAAAATAATTAGGCCTAACAGATAGAAAAATATATTTAAAAAATCATTAAAAACAACTTGTTTTCGAAAACTGTTAAATAAAGATAAAGATTTGCGGGGCTGGAATAGGGGAATGGGGCAATCACCCATCAAAAATCTGTAAAAAATGTAGCATATTATAAATTAATTAATTTAGAATTCTATCCATTAAATTTCACATGAACTATGCGTATCCATCAACCTTAAATAAAAAAATGCTTATATAAATAATATAAATATAATTTAAATTCTAAAATAAATACAGATATATTTTCACTTTAATATAATTTTTTTGATTGTCTTTTGGGACTAGAAAGACAGCTATCAGCAGAAGTGGGAAGGGACTTTTTAGCACATGCGGGCAGTCTGTCAGTGGGTGTTGGTATGGCATTCCAAACATACCCACAGCAGGCCACGTAGTGCCGTGAGGACTATTATTCATCAAGTACACCCATCGGGTTTTTTTTGCATTTCAAAGTACATAATCCTCCGTCTGACCACAGGAGATCCTGTTGTTCCATCTGGAAAATTACAAACTTCCATGAATCACTGCAGATTTTTCATTGATTTGACATGCTCTGCCAAGAGGGATAATATATATATATAATAACATATAATAAATAATAAACGTAAACAACTTATAGATTTCTTACTTGTACCACCTCACTGCTGCAGATTAATTTCACAGTTGATAGTGTTAACATAGAAATGCATAAATCCCAGTCTGAGGATGTGAACAGCTCCGGGTAAAACATCACGAGTTGCCATCTCTTAAAGGTGGGGTATGTGAATTGGAAAACAACCGGCAGATTTTGAAAATACACAAATCAAATGGTCCTACCTTCTTTCCTCCAACACTGGCCCTGACTGGGTCGCGCGCGCTGGGGGGAGGGGCGTATGGTACGACTGTTTGATTGACGAACTTACTGTCCAATGATTCTAGGTGGTCTTGGAAATGATTGGCTGGAGTTTTTCGAGTCCTGCCCGTTCCACAGATGATTAAATTGCTTAATTTTCATTTCAGTGCTTTTAACTCAGTGGCTGTAAGTGGGTTAGGAATAGGATTTCAAGTTATTTTTGAAAAAATGGACAAAAAGAGAATCACATACCCCACCTTTAATTATGGTTATAACACGGCGTGAATAGCATGAAAACCTATCCTAGTAGGGCCCAAAAAACGAAATCAAGATGTAAAAGGGCATACTAGGTCCTCTTTAAGTACTGAAACAAAACACAATATCAGAATCCTCTTCACTTTTAGAAAAGCTGTACAAAAATCGTCCCTTTCCATGTGCAACAGCTTGTCACTGTGGCGCTGTTAAAGGGACAACTTTGTTCTATTTATACGTAATATTAAATACTGTCAGAAAGCGTATATTTACCCCTAAAAGGTGCATATTAGTACTTTAGAGTAACTATTTAATATAGTTAACCAAAGAACTTAAAAGGCCCACACTGAAAAATAACTGCTTATATTCTATAAATCCCCCCCACCCCATATTTGTCTGTTTATTAAATATTTTGCTTAATTTGATTACAATTTCAGCTACAGATAAGAATCATTTCACAATGGTTACATGCATTCTGCAACAAAGGTTTGCAGCTTTTTACTACATTTAACTATATTGTATTGAAATACTGAAACTGTGACCAACAAAACATAGCCTGTATCCACTGTATTTATCAGTGCACTGTAGAAGTAGGCTATTTTCTGTGAATGTGCAAGACTTCTGATTCATTAGCTGCTATGTTGTAGGTAAATAAGCAGAAGACTAACAAGAAGTTGTTCCATTGTCAGTCATTGTGGGATTGGGAAATGCAGCCTCATAAAGCACTGAGGCTTTCCCTACAGCAGAGTGTTGAAAACAGCGCCATCTGCTGGCTAGTAGAAAATAAAGCAGCCAAAAGCATGAAAAAAAAAAGCTCCGTCAGATAAAGCATCACGTGTGTGATGACATTCTCTCTCTCTGATAAATCCATTAACCCATTCAAGTGTGGCAATAAATGCCAGTATGAATAGCAATATGATGTAATATAAAAATAATGTACACATACTAAGAGTTGCATATGGCTAGTACTTTATTTCCTGAAATAATAGGTAATCTTCGAGTGACTGGGTCTTTTAAAATGGAATGGAATGTTCAACCCCCGTCTTATCAAACCTATTCAGACACGCAACACGAATAGCGCACGTGAATGGAGTTGGACAGAAAGTGATGTTTCGTTTGTACTCGTTCACGTGACCCATTCAGTGAAAAGAATACACTCCCCGATACGGGGCTTCACTGGAGATTTTGCTGCGTGCTCGATTCGTGCTACGAAGGTAACGCCTTTTGTGTCGTTCCACGGCAAACAAATATATTGGCTACATGATAATTAATGGTTCAACGATTACAAAAAATCTAAGGGATAGTTCACCTACAAATGAAAATTCTGTCATCATGTTGTTGTTGTTCCAAACTTGTATTAAAGTGCCCCTATGCTATTTTAAAGTTTCATAATGTTGTTTTGGAGTCTCCTACAACAGGTTTACATGCATCAAAGGTAAAAAAATAAATAAATAAAAAATCCTGATACCACATTTTAAATGATTCTCAAACTACTCGTCAGATGAATCAATCTTCCCCAGTCCTATGGAGCTAATAATATGACAAAATGATTTGAATTGTGTAAATTTGAATTATTTGCAAGTGTAATCTAACAAAATTGACCTTAGGAAGTAGTTTAAATAGTTATGAATTTGATTTTTGTTAAACAAATATTTAACATTTGAAATTTAACAAATTCAAATGTTTTTATGGTTGAATTTTATAGACATGTATTTTCAAACAGCTAGTGTTTTTGTTCTGAATTCGTATACTGCAAATATTCATTAAAAAAAATACAGATTCAAGTTTTCAAGATGATGAATTTCGGAACTTTAAATTCAGTTTTCTAAAATTCAATCTCAAATTCAAACTCGAAAATTCAGATTATAAAGAAAGTAGGTCACAGGTCATGCACAGGGAAGAGTAGATGATCCCAGAAAAGTCGAGCAGAGCATTTTGGCCAATTAGGGACTGCAGAAGTTTTCCAGCGCGAACGTTCCTACTGTACAATGTCCACTTACACCAGAGCAACATACTGCACTGAAGGACACAGTGGATCCAAGGTCACCATCACAATCCTATAGGATAGATATTTACATGGCTGCAGTGCAGTTTTGCCAAGCGCTTGAGTAATGACACATTAACTGCTGAAACAATTTGAATTTATTTGATGGATAATTAAACCATAAGATTACATGTGTATTATTGAATACATAGAAGTATGGATCGCTAAATTGCTTTAGAGCAGGTATGTTGTAAACTATTGCATTTCATATTCTGAAGTGCCAATGCACATAAGGAGATCATCCTTAAAATTGCTGAAATCCATGTAGTGGGCTGGAAGGCGTAGCACATTGAAACAAGTGGAGGACTTCGGCTCCTCAGAGTTAACCACTTCCACTACCATCTTTCCTTCTGGCACTTCCCATCCAAGCCAAAACTTCACCAAGTATTTAAGGTCTGAGCGGGATGCTAAATAAAACAAAATCAACAATTAATTACTCACCAACATGTCGTTCCAAACCCAACAAAAAAGTTTCATCAAGTAGTTTACCACAGACTTTATTTTACTCAAATTGTAAAACCCCATAGGAAAATGTATTCAAAAAATGTATTCAAAATCTGCCTCAATGAAGTGACGCAAATACCACGTGATGCGACATATCTTCTAGCAAACAATCTTCGTTTGAAAACATTGAAGCAGCATCTGGAAACAATTACATATTTCTGTTGCAACAGGTCTGTATTTATTTATATACATTTATTTTATATATATATATATATATATATATATATATATATATATATATATATATATACACACACACACACACACACACATGTTGGTGCAACAGCATTATGAGGACTCTCCATAGGCGTAATGGTTTTTATACTAGACAAACTATATATTCTATCCCCCTGCACTGCCCCTATCCCTAAACCTACCCATCACAGGAGACATGCTGCATTTTTAATTTTTTAATATAACATTGTTTTTTATGTTTTTTAAGCCATTTGATTTATGAGGACTTTAGAAATGTCCTCATAAACCACCCATAAGTTGTAATACCAGTGTAATACACATGTCATAATACAAATTTGTGTCCTCATAAATCACCCCCCCCCCCCCCCCCACACACACACACGCACCACCTTATAACAATTACATTTACCGATGGAATTAGTGAATTTTCCTTTTCCCTCAGAAAGATTTCCACATCTTTCCTTTCACTCAACAGTGGCCACCACACTCTGGTTTCTTCGGTGCGATGCGACCCGTGAAATCCCCAACAGCACACGGATTCCCCATCCTATTTCTGACCTAGTCCCAGCTCTTTGCAACAGTGGCTTCAAGCACTGTTGCGTCGCGCCGCTCACGTCCTGTCTGTGTATAGACACGGTGGCGTTCTAATCAATTTTACACAAAATATACTTTAAAACAAACACCAGAGACCGCTTAGACAAATGTCTCACGTGCTGAGAACGCTAACCTAACATATTTACAAAATCATTCATGTTTAAGAATCACTTACCTCCGGGCGATTCATGATCAGAGTCAGAGAGTGGCAACCTCTTGAACCACCACCACGTGTGCGCTGAAAAACTTCTGCAGTCCCTAATTGGCCAAAATGCTCTGTTCGACTTTTCTGGGATCATCTACTCTTCCCTATTGATGACCTGTGACCTACTTTCTGTAAAATCTGAATTTTTGAGATTAAATTTTAGAAAACTGAATTTGAAGTTCAGAATTTCTTCATCTGGAAAACTTGAATCTGTTTTTTTTAAAACTGAATATTTGCAGTATACGAATTCTGAACAAAAAAACTAGCTGTTTGAAAATACATGTCTATAAAATTCAACCATAAAAACATTTAAGTTAGTTAAATTTCAAATGTTCAATATTCGTTTAAAAAAAAATCTAATTCATAACTATTTAAATTCAATTTTGTTAGATTACACTTGCAAATAATTCAAATTTACACAATTCAAATTTAAATCATTTTGTCATATTATTAGCTCCATACAATCCCTCCTTTCCGCGAGCTACTCTCAGCTCTGATTGGCCAGACAGCTCAGTCTGTTGTGATTGGTCTACAGTGTACAGCGCGCATGATGAAAACAAAAACGCCCATAGCCTTCAGCTGTCCTGAGGTTTCCTACACGTAGGCTAAACTAAACACAGTAATGAACAATGACGTCGATTTTTACCATATCAATCCAAGCGTGAGTCTGATGATGAAACACTGGAAGAACTAGTTATTCAACCCGAACCTCCATCGCAAGGACGACTCGAGCAGGATGTTTCTCAGTGATACACACACTACTCAGTTTGAGGCACATGAGATGTTGCAACTGTAATTCCTCACCAGCATTAACAAGTGCATGTCCATCAACAAACCGATTATTTTACTTGTTCTTATTTATTTACAGAGTATTTTTCTAATTTATTGCGGCGAGGATTTGTGGAAACTGTATCAATAACAGTGCACACATTAGCCGAGCTCTAGCGTGAATGACTGATGTAACAAACGTTGGTAAAAGAAATCTTACTCCATGCTTAATCTTTCATCAAAGTAGTGAGAACGACAGACAATCTGCATTAATAGACACAGTTTTAGGTAGTAGACTGATCAACTGAAGTATTTCAGTAATAATGTGAGTTAACCAGTTAGCAGGAGACCAACACAATATAAAACTCAAAACTAAGTACTTTGAACACCATCTTTCAAGAGCAAGCGGCTTGCGAATCCTACACTGAACTCTGAGATTTGAGGATTATACTGCTATGGTATCGTGGTAAAGATGAATTTTAACCACTGATTCTTCACATGCTCGTCTTGGGCAGTGTAAAAAATAACTGGCTTTACCTTCACATTGTAGAGCACAGCGTCTTCTCGACATGATGCTGTCCAGTATCCACACAGGAATCAACTTCAGTGTTTGAGGTTCAAGTTTTCCGCGCAATAAGTGGGCGGGCAATATGCTAATGTATCGTCTTGATGTCACAACGCAGCGGTTTATGTCTCGTTTGAAAAAGTCACTCTTACTTTCGAAAGACAATAACTTTATATACGGTGCATGTTTTCCTTCACTTAGAGAGCTATGTTACACACTACATGAAAGGTCATTTTCAGGGATGGATTACTGACCGGGCCTATGGGGCCAGTGCCCAGGGGCCCTTGACTACCAGAAGCCCGGGGGGGCCCTGGGGTTTAAGGCTGCGCAATACAGTTTGGTTCAGAAAACCCATTAACAATGAAACCAAATGTTTATTAATGCTGTCATAAATCTGTCCCATAGCCTACACAAGGCCTCTTAAAACAAGGCTCTGAGGGCTCCCTGGAACTTACTGTCCGGCCCTATGTGAATATGAAGGCCCCAAAACCTAGAACTATTGTCACTCTTTGAGCTTATTTTTATGTGTGAAAAGTATTGGGAAAATAACTATTTATTATTACAGTATAACTGCCCATTTTCCCTAAGTTGAAGTGAGACTACATTTTTAAACATTGCCTAATTTTTTATTTGCCTCATTTGCATAATTTTGTATTGCCTAATTATAAATGATCCAACAAAATAGGCCTAGAGAGAGCAATAGAGTATGTTTTAGCATAGTTATTAAAATTTGAACTGTAAAAAATAAAAACGTACACCCTTCACTCTACAGTTGTTTGAACGGCTAAAAGATGCACCTTCAAATAAAAAAGGCAATTAAGCAGAGTATATATTGAAAATTACAGCTTTTCTTTTTTTTTTTTTTACTGGTCAAACCAAATTTTACCACAGCACTTGAAACGACTGGTCCCATTAGATTGTAATACCTATTACCACTGGACAAGTGAAGTAGGGGTGGACCTCAGTTGTTCTAGATCTGGGGGCAAGAAAAGTTTCTAGATTTTAAAGTTAAATGCATTAATTTGAACTTTTAAAGTTCAGAAATATAAGAGTATTGTGTTCACAATAAGTGTATTGTGAATGTGATTCTCAAAACATTTGCTGACCAAACAGAATTTCATTAAGTTTAGTAACAACATGTAACAATGTTTACATCAATTAATTAATGTTAATTTTTCTCAAGGAAAGATCTCTCACTGATGCTATAGTTGGTATTATTATTAAAGGTTAAAATTAACAGATCAAATATAGTGTGTTTTTTATAATAACGTTATAATATTTTAATGATATGAGAAACTATAATATGTAGCCTAATATAGTGCATATATTTAGCAAAAATGATCCTCTTAATTTTTCTAGCTAGGCTGTGGTCATTAAATGACTTTTCTGAGGTAAATATTACGTTACGTGACTTGTTCTCCAGTTGTTTTAATGTTTTATTCTATTCTATTATTGCACTGATTGAGTGGTTACATGACGAGACATGACACATTTCAGCAAGTTGTAGGCTACTGTATCTTCCAACATAGTTCATTCGAATTGATTTACTAACTAAAGAAGAGGTTTAGATCAGTTCACGTGCCGCTTGAACCGAGGTGCTGATCTGTCACGTCATATTAAAGAGCGCCAAAACAGTATTCATTGTTTGAATTTCGTAATAAAATTGACTTAATTTGAAAGCTGAGACTTTGTTTCATATAATAAGTAACCTGCCTTGTCTTGTCTATCGATGTCAGTGTCCTCTTTGCCTCGGGATTTTTCTTTGAGTGAAAAAAAACAGAGCAGTGTCAACACGATGTGTGAGATTTGGCAGCGTCAACACTGTGCATTCTATTTATTAAAAAACTAAAAAAAATGCAGCCCTTGCGAGATTTTTTTATCGCACTGGGGGGGTGGGGGGGGGGGGCTTTGGAGATAACTGGCCCCAGGGCCTTACAAGTCATAATCCGTCCCTGGTCATTTTCAAACATACATAATAGGGGCACTTTAATATCTTCTGCTGAACAAAAAAGACAATATTTTGAATGTCGGTAACCAAACAGTTGATGGGCCCCATTGACTTCCATATCCCCCCAAGTTCACCCAAAAATGAAAATTCTTTCATCATTTACTCACCCTCAATTTGTTTCAAACTTCTATGTGTTTATTTGTTCTGCTGAACACAAAGGAAGAAATTTGGAAGAAAACAGATCTCAATCTCCATTGACTACCATAGTAGGAAAAAATACTATGGTAGTCAATGGGGATTGAGATCTGTTTTCTTCCAAATATCTTCCTTTGTGTTCAGCAGAACAAATAAACACATAGAGGTTTGGAACAACTTGAGGGTAAGTAAACGATGATAGAATTTTCATTTTTGGGTGAACTATCCCTTTAAGGCTTTAAAGTGTCTTGTTTAACATTATACTTTATAATTCTTCGGAATGAGTTGGCAGCAGAAGTCACAGAACAGGAAGTAACATTATAATTCCATATTAAGTAAATGAGTAAACTGCATTTAATAAGTGTGGTGAAAACATTATGCCATTGATATAGCCTAACAGCTAAATACAATATAATCAAAATGTTAAATGCTACGATTTCAATATTCATAAGAATTTATTTGTACATCTGTAAAGTTGTTCATACGTTTTTGATGCTGTGTCAATAAGTCAACATTGTACGTTTAGATATTGTTAAAATGATAATATTGTACTTTTCAGTTTCTATGTAAACGTAAGTAAATGTAGGGTAACATGGGCCACTTTAATTTCTCTCCAAACCATAGATGGCACAACATTTAATCTCAGCACTTTTGATTAATATTTTAATTTTGTAATTTCATCTGAATATCAACATTTGTGAGATTTAGTCAGCCGAAACAGTTTTGAGGTTAATTGATCTAATTTTGCGTCTCTGAAAAATAGTGATCTATGACATTGTATTTTGTTTTTTTTGGCTATTGGTTAATCATATTAGATTTTAATTTTAGATTTTAAAGAAAAAAGATAAAAAATGATACCCCCACCCCCTAGTATTATTATTTTTTATATGTAATATTTATTATAATTAAAGGGTTTATTATTTAATATTTCCATGAATTAGAAACAAATTTCATTAAAACCTATTGATCATTCAATTTGATTTCACAGTGTTTTTATTATTTAGAATATGGGCAGTTACATATGTAAATATTCATGCCTGCACATAAGTCATAGAATATTATTCCCTTTCAGATAAATCTCTTTTACTGCGTTATTCTGCGTCGTCTGTCATCAGTTAATTATTCAACTAAATTGTCAAAATAAAATGTTAAATGGATTCGGAATTTTATATTAATTACACTTTAAAAATATAATAAGAATAATTATATCAAAAATAATTTGTACATTCTGTATTAGTATATCCAGGGAGGGCTTCTTTCCCCAGTAGGGGCCATCTTACGCCTCTCTTAATATTTTAAATTTTGGGTTCTATATGAGAAAATTTAGTGCATGCAAAAAAAGTGGCCAGCACATTGGAGCCCTCTTCAGAAAAAGAAAATGTGCGCAGAAGTGTTTGTTAAAGCCGAACGGAGAAAGCTAACCTGGTTCAGGAACTCCAGGCACGGGTGAGCACTATTCGATTGCACTTTTATGTTTCTATCTATCTAAGTTTAGTTTAGAATAGACCCCGTGACTTCAGGAGCAGCTGCCTTGCAAAGGTTATGGCCCTTTTTTATAGCGCCTTAGAAATAGCAGCTGCGTGGAGTCATAAGTAACCCAAGCATGACCATCACCCCACAGCCTTTACTGCTCAGACTTTGACATACACACTAATTATTAAACAGTAGAATAATGATACAACATTTCAACCATAACAAATGTTTTATCTTATACACAACCATTCAAAAGTTTGGGGTCAGTCATATATGGTTACAAAAGATTTCCATTTCAAATAAATGCTGTTCTTTTAAACTTTCCAGTCATCAAAGACTAAAAATGTCATGGTTTCCACAAAAATATTAAAAGGATAGTTCACCCAAAAATGACAATTCATCATTTACTCACCCTCAAGTGGTTCCAAACCTGTATGAATTTCTTTGTTCTGCTGAACACAAAAGATTTTGAAGAATGGGTAACCAAACAGTTGATGGGGCCCATTGACTTCCATAATATGAAGGGCAAAAAATACTATGGAAATCAATGGGGCCCATAAACTGTTTGGTTACCCATTCTTCAAAATCTTTTGTGTTCAGTAGAAGAAAGAAATTCCTAAATGTTTGGAACCACTTGGGAGAAATATCCCTTTAAGCAGCACAAATGTCTATTCTCCAACATTGATGATAATAATAAGAAATGTTTTTAAACACCAAACCAGCATTTTAGAATGATTTCTGAAGGACCATGCGTGCACTGAAACTGCAATGATGCTGAAAATTCAGCTTTGCATCACAGGAAGAATTTTTTTCCAATTCAAAATAAATGCAGACTTGTTAAACATGAGACACTTCTTTCAAAAACATAAAAATCTTACTGACTCAAAACTTTTGCATTTATAGTGTATGGAGTAATGAACTTGGAGGATTTCTCAGTATGACTAACTCTTACAAGACGTCTGGGAAATCACATGTCACAACATGTCAGATGTTGGACAAACAAAAATAGTGCCAGTGTAGAAAGATGACTATTCACATATTCATACAGGCATTGAGTCAATGTGAGTCAAAGTTAGTTAAAGAGGTATCAAAACACATATCACATCAGACATAATCACAACTAGTCAAGACTCATTTGCATAAAGGGGTCAAATCATTTAGCAAATGCAGTGGCCACTTTACTGGCTGTAGTTCACGGTGTTACTTTATAAAAGTAAACAGCTGGGGGAACAAATTGTTCCTATTTAGGTCAGAAGTTTAGTATGCCACAGATAAGGACTGGCACAAAAATCAATACGGCCATTCACAGCCGTACTGTCACGCCTTGAACGGCACACGCGCTCTTATCCTACAGCGCAAGATTGTTTTCTAGCAGACTTTCACAAGAACAACTTTTTACTTCTCTATAGTTTTAATCTGACCTTTCCAGACATTTCTATAATTACATTTCCTGTAAAACAGTATCTCCTGTCTTGAAATGAAAATAAGCACTGGGCATTTTCTGTATCAATGATCTAGTCTATTCATCAAAGAATCCTGAGGGGAAAAAAAAGGTTTCCACAAGAATATTTAGCAGCACAACTCTTTTCAACATTGATAATAATAAGAAATGTCTCTTAGAAAGTAAATCAGCATATTAGAAGGATTTCTGAAAGACCATGTGACACTGAAGGCTGAAATAATGATGCTGAAAATTCAGCTTTGCTTGCTTTTTTTAATTGCTTACACATCATTTCTGAAACTATGTCTCCATATCTCAAAGCTTTACCCACAAAACACACAGAAGATGCAAAACGTCACACATCTCTTGCAAAAGCAAACACTTAATTCAAGTGTATATATATAAAATGTTAATATATAGGTATATAAGTCAGTGTGAAATTGAAAAATGTTATTTAGATAAATCTGTTTCTTTTTTTGAAGCACAATCTGAGAAAGGTTGTTGAGAACATCACTGTCATAATATTCATAAAACATATTTGTAATTTGTACAGTGACTGCTGGGGGTCATGAATATCTTGTTCAGGATCACACAATATTGAAGGCGTGCCAGCGCTGCAGCTTCCTGTGGACTCTGAACATAACATCCAGTTCTATGTGGGATTTAAGAATTATGACTCAACAAACATCACCAACTAAACATTCAAGTGTGTGCCATATTAAAGGGGATAGGCCTACATAATTAAAAACAGTATTTTCTACCCCGGGGGTATTTTCTACCCCATTGCATAATGTGTACTGTTATGCAATGGTATGACAATCATAACAGAGATCAATTGCATGTAGAAATGCTAAAGGGGCAGCGGCACAATAGACTGTTTAACACTAATGATCAGAAAGAGGGTAGAAAATGTTCATGCAAATGCGAATTTCCGCCATTAATGCTATCACAGATCCTTTGAAAGATTACTGAATCTACTGATCAAAATACATGCGAAGAAGACGCAGAAACAGGCGACCTCATATGTAACCATATGGATATGTAAAATAACACGATCATAACATTAAACAGCATATAAATCAAAACTGCCTAATGTTACTGAATGAGATGTCGACAGGATAAGACTGTGAAGCTTTGGAGGTGTTGATGGACTCAATCTACTCCATCTGTGTTTTGATTATCGTTCTGAATATGATCCAGATGTAGACATGATTTTCTCAGCTTTTTGGTCAAAACGTTGAAACTTACCCACATTCAAGTGTTGATAAAAAAAAAGAATGCATGAAGTTTTTTTGAGGGTTTGTTCTTTCTTTTGACATATTTCATAGATATTCATACAACTAAATATTCTGGAGGCCATATGCTGGCGGGGAAAGAGTTAAAGGGATAGTTCATCCAAAAATTTTAATTAGCCCATGATTTACTTACCCTAAAACCATCCTAGGTGTATATGACATTCTTCATTCAGACGAATACAATCTGAGTAAAATAAAAAAATGTCCTGGCACTTCCAAGCTTTATAATGACAGTGAATGGCCGTTTCTGTTTTGAAGTCCATAAAAGTGCATCTATCCATCATAAAATTGCTCCACACTGCTCCGGGGGGTTAATAAAGGCCTTCTGAAGGGAAGTGATGAGTTTGTGTAAGAAAAATATTCATATTTAACACGCTACAAAGTAAAATTATAGCTTCCGGCCAAACGAACATACGATACAACTTACGCAACTTATTACGTCGGAAGTAGCGTAGTGCATCATGGTGTAGCGTAAATATCAGCAGTACGTCACATTACTTGCATAAGTTGTGCTTTAGACTTAAAGCGAATCCATATGTTCGTTTGGCCGGAAGCTAGTTATTTTACTTAATAATTTGGATAAATATGGATATTTTTCTTACACAAACGCATCGCTTCCCTCCAGAAGGCATTTATTAACCCCCAGAGCAGTGTGGAGCAATTTTATGATGGATAGATGCACTTTTATGGACTTAAAAACAGAAACGGTCATTCACTGCCATTATAAAGCTCGGATGAGCCAGGACATTTTTTTACATAACTCCTATTGTATTCTCTGAAAGAAGAATGTCATATACACTTGAGGGTGAGTAAATCATGGGCTAATTTTCATTTTTGGGTGAAGTATCCCTTTAAGATCTAATATGACCCACTAAGAGTTAGTCGAGGGGGAGTCAGTTTTACTTTTCAGTATGAAATTAGGCCAATCTATGTTTTAATGTAACCGATTTAAAAAGGTTATGAACAGTATTAAAGAAAAAAAATCTATGTCTAACTTGTAAGACTAGTCTTAGCGGTTGCAACCGGCCCTCTAAGAGGATTTAGGGCCATTTTTTTCTGGTTTCTTGCACCAAATGCAGTCATATTTATTTCTGTATAATCAAAAATATAGAAAAATAAACTGATCATGAACCCTGATATTTTGTCTGTGTGTGTGTATATACATACATACGAATTATAGAGGAAGCATGCTTCGATATGAGTCATGACCTTTCCTTCATGTTCCACTTCCTTCACCTTCACTCTCTATGTAAAAGAAAGAAAGAAAAAAGAAGTTGAAATAACTATAAGACATTTATTATTATCTCTAGACAACAATAATTTTCTCTAATAGTGTAGGGGCCCTTTCTTATGGAA